>JAWWNI010001204.1:0-320000 GCA_034642065.1 Darevskia nairensis | reverse complement strand
CCTTCCTTCCTTCCTTCCTTCCTTCCTTCCTTCCTTCCACCGGAGCTTCCTTCCTTCAATCCGAGCTTCCTTCCTTCCTTCCTTCCTTCCTTCCTTCCTTCCTTCCTTCCTTCCTTCCACCGGAGCTTCCTTCCTTCAATCTGAGCTTCCTTCCTTCCTTCCTTCCTTCCTTCCTTCCTTCCATCCATCCGAGCTTCCATCCTTCCTTCCTTCCTTCCTTCCTTCCTTCCTTCCTTCCTTCCACCGGAGCTTCCTTCCTTCAATCCGAGCTTCCTTCCTTCCTTCCTTCCTTCCTTCCTTCCTTCCTTCCTTCCTTCCTTCCACCGGAGCGTCCTTCCTTCAATCTGAGCTTCCTTCCTTCCTTCCTTCCTTCCTTCCTTCCTTCCATCCATCCGAGCTTCCTTCCTTCCTTCCTTCCATCCATCCGAGCTTCCTTCCTTCCTTCCTTCCTTCCTTCCTTCCTTCCTTCCATCCATCCGAGCTTCCTTCCTTCCTTCCTTCCTTCCTTCCTTCCTTCCTTCCTTCCTTCTTACCATCGGAGCGTCCTTCCTTCCTTCCTTCCTTCCTTCCTTCCTTCCTTCCATCCATCCGACCTTCCTTCCATCCATCCATCCATCCATCCATCCTTCCTTCCTTCCTTCCATCCATCCATCCATCCATCCTTCCTTCCATCCATCCTTCCTTCCTTCCTTCCTTCCTTCCTTCCATTCATCCGAGCTTCCATTCTTCCTTACTTCCTTCCTACCTTCCTTCCTTCCTTCCTTCCTTCCTTCCTTCCTTCCTTCCTTCCTTCCTTCCTTCCTTCCTTCCGAGCTTCCTTCCAAGCTTCCTTCCTTCCATCCGAGCTTCCTTCCTTCCTTCCTTCCTTCCTTCCTTCCTTCCTTCCGAGCTTCCTTCCTTCCATCCGAGCTTCCTTCCTTCCTTCCATCCATCCGAGCTTCCATCCTTCCTTCCTTCCTTCCTTCCTTCCTTCTTGTGGGATGTATAACAGTGGTGCAGTCAATCACAACATTCCTAGAGTGTACACAAGGGGTCTTGGTCCTCCAGGAAGAGTTTCCTGTGCCTGGAGGAGGATCATTTCCTTTGTGTGACCAGAGGTGGGAGTGGCCTTACCTGAAGCTCAGAGGTCAGAAGCCATTCTCCCCCTCTCTTCCCACCTGGACTTCGAGCAAGCAACATCTCAAGAGAAGATGCTCTCTTGGCTTCCAGCGAAGAGAAGCCACATGGAGCCTTTCTCCCTTATGGGGAGACTCCACATGTACATACATTTAATCTAAGCTAGCCTGCCTTTCTGAGACTGTAGAAGCTTGGAATGTCTGTAAGTAAAAGCTTTATACTTTTATAAGCTTATGTGTCGTGTATTTTCTTTTAAGAGGGAAGCAGGGGAATTATATGCCAGGATCTGCCTTGTTCTAGAAGTTCATAGGAACTTAAACGCCACGCTTTGCTGCGCTTTATTGGGGATGAGAAACTCTGCTAGTTTGGAGCTTGTTAGCACAAGCTGGGATAGGAAATATTAAACAATATTCCCTCATCCACATTCCCACTCATATCCCACAAAGGGTTATGGGCCCAGAAACTGCGTATTTTGTGTATTTTTAAAGGATTGCTTTGGATTGTGATTTTTGGCAGAGTAGAATTTTTCTGTTTGCACTTCCTGGTAAGCACATGGTCCTTTGTTCTCCATTGTGCTGTGGAAAGGGGATTAGTGACCCCTCCCCTCCCTCAGAGCTCACAGACCTCAGAGGCAGTGAAGATTAGTTTGTATTTTGAGATTTTTGAGTTTTGATTTTTGAATTTTAGCCATTTTTGGGAATTTTGAAATTTTTTTCAATTTTTGAGGATTAAGATGGCAAGCTCAGGATTTGATAGTGAAGCAAGATCAAGCTTTATGCTGCTGAATGATCGTAATTTTGTGCAATGGAAGCAGCGTGTTTTAGTGCATCTTGGTGCAAAACAAGTGCTTAAAGCGGTGAAAGATCCCAAACCTGATTCAGCTGATTTAACCAAGAAAGCAGATTGGGAAAGGCAAGATGCAGAAGCTAAACACATAATTTTGAGCAGTTTGAAAGATGAGCATTTATCTCTGATTGACTATGAAAGTGATGCATCTCAGATTCTAAAGGATATTGAGAGGGTTTATGCACAATCATCAGAGAACTCTTATAGACATTTATTGGATAAACTGCTGAAGTTAAAAATGAATTCTAGAGAACAATTTACAGGGCATTTTAAGGACTTTAATGAAATTGTTCAAAAGATTGCCCTAACTCCCAGAGCTTTTGATGATGCAACCAAAGTGACTTTTATGCTGGCATCATTAGGAAAAGAATTTGCTTCATTTAAGAGTATAATGGATCACACCAGAGATTTGACTTTTAATGAACTAGCAAATCACTTAAGAGAGGAATGCAGAGATTACCTTGATTCTCCACAAAGGAATCCAAGGGAAATGGACACAAGCTATGTTTCTAAACAATTTCCCAAGTCTAAGGAAGTGTCCAAAGATATAATATGCCATAACTGCAATTTAAAAGGGCACATAGCAAGAAGTTGCAAGAAGCCCAAGAATAAGTCCCGCCCCTTTCAACCAAAAGGTGAAAAGAAGGGGGGTCACGAGCGTACATTTCTACTGCAAGAAAAGAGTTTAAATGTGCAAAGAAATGAAAGGAAGAGTAACCAATTTATTTTAGATTCGGGAGCGACAAGCCATTTTGTGCATAAATTAGAATATTTCAGAGAAATTAATGATAGTGAATGGACTGAAATCCAGATTGCTGATGGAAATGTTCTAAGATCACAAGGTACAGGTTCAATGCGTTTGAAATTCAAGGTGAACAATGAATCTCTTGAAACAACTGTGCCTAACGTTCAATATGTCCCAGAATTGAATTGTAACTTGCTTAGTGTGTCTGCTTTAGACAAGAAAGGTTTCAAGGTTACATTTGCCAATGGAAAATGCAATGTAACGAAAAATGGTGAGGTTTACGCTCAAGGGAAACTAATCAATGGTGTTTATGAGATTAACGTTTCAGAAAACCAATCAGCACAAGTGGCCCAATCCAAGCAGAAGGATGAACCAGATCTGGAGCTGTGGCATCGAAGACTGGGTCACAGGGATATCAGAGTCATCCAGGAACTGCAGAATGGAGATCTTGTGAGAGGTCTACAGGTAAACAAAAGTAACACACCCGCACCAAAATGTGTAACTTGTGTAAGTGAAAAAGGAGTCAAACCTTCTTTCCCACATTGCGCAGAAAAGAGAAGCACAAAAGTTCTGGACATTGTGTACACTGATCTAGCTGGACCTATGAATATACCTTCCTTAGGAGGAAATAGGTATATTCTGATATTTTTGGATGATTATTCAAAGTTTTGTGTGGGATACCTTCTCAAAGAGAAGAGTGAAACAGTGGAATTGTTCAAGCAATACGTAAGCATGGTCAAGAACAAATTCCAGCGAGCACCCACCACCCTAATGTCTGATAATGGTGGGGAGTTTTGCTCACGTGAAATGGAAGCCTTCATGGCTCAGGAAGGCATAGCACATGTGACCACAGTTAGCTACACACCTCAACAGAACTCTATTGCTGAGAGGAAATTTAGGTCCATCCTAGAGATGACAAGGTGTATGCTAAAAGGATCCAACTTGTCGAAGAAACTTTGGGGCGAGGCAGCAAATACTGCGATTTATATACAGAATAGGCTGCCAACAAAAGGCACAGAGCGCACGCCATTTGAACTTTGGCATGGAAGAGCCCCAAATTTGTCACACATACGTGTATTTGGAAGTTTGTGCTATTACCACGTGCCCAAAGAGCACAGACACAAACTTGACTCCAGAGCAAAGCCTGGTATCTTAGTTGGATATGCCTCTGGAGGAAAAGGCTACAGAGTTTTGGACTTGCAAACAGGGAAAACAAGTTCACATCACGTGATTCATTTTAATGAGAATGAAAAGGCTGACACAAGGAACACAGCAATTGACTGTTCCAATGAGCCACCAACAGAGGAGTTTGTAAGTTTTCCTTTTGAAGCCATACCAGAAACTAATCCACCTCCTAGTATTGTACCTCCTAGTGTTGTAGCACCCCCTACAGATGACACCCCAGAAGACGCGAAGGACCAGATGTCAGAAGGCTCCAGAGACGAAGAGGACCCGTATGCAGGGATGCCGCCATTGGGAGGAGATGAGGAAGCTGATGCGGTTCAACAAGAGCCAGAGGTCAGACGTTCCTCCAGGTCCAACAGAGGCGTTCCACCACTACGACTGTCCTACTTTGCAGGGCCGGCGCCACCACAGGAACCTTCCACGTGGGAAGCAATTCAACAGTTGCCAGCTGCTGAGGCCAGTCTCTGGAAGCAAGCCGCACAGGAAGAGATGGATGCACTGCATCGCAACAAGACCTGGACTCTGACAGAGCTACCTCCTGGTAAGAAGGCAATTGGGTCCAAGTGGGTGTTCAAGCTTAAGAAGGGGTCAGAAGGGGAGGTGCAACGCTACAAAGCTAGGCTTGTAGCACAAGGATTTTCACAGCAGTATGGCGAAGATTATGATCAAGTATTTGCGCCTACAGTGCGATATAGCAGTGTTAGATTACTTCTAAGTATTGCATTCTCTAAAGGGATGAAAGTCCGTCATGTCGACATAGCGACAGCTTTTCTTCATGGGACGATTTCTGAAGAGATTTATATGAAGCAGCCCAAAGGCTTTATCAAGCAAAATGAGGCACATCTTGTATGTAAACTTCAGAAAGGAATTTATGGTTTGAAACAAGCTGCAAGAGCATGGAACCAGAAATTACATGAAATGCTGGTTCAGCTTGGGTACAAGCAGTCAACAGCTGACAAGTGCCTGTACACTAAGAACAGAAATGGACAATTCTCTTACATTCTGGCTTTTGTCGATGATTTATTAATATCAACGTCCAATGACAGAGACTATAAAGACATAGTCAGACATCTCAACAAAGAGGTGGAAGTAAAAGAATTGGGACTTTTTGAATATTACTTGGGAATTCAAATTGAGAGAGAAGAAGACGGCTCATTTCTTCTCAGCCAGAAGCAGAAGATAATAGAACTGATTGAAAGCATGCAGATGCAAGGTGCACACCCTGTCGCGACACCCATGGCCACAGATTTTCTAAAGAATCAACAAGATTCGAAGCAGAAAAGTAAGTTCTCCCACTGAACATGACTTGGGTGGGGTCAAGAGGGTGGTGCGTTACCTCAAGGGTACAATGTATTGTAAATTAAAATTGCCAGCTGTAAGGGACCCTAAGTTGGTTGGGTACAGTGATGCAGACTGGGCTGGGGATAAGGCGGATTACAAATCCACAAGTGGTTATGTTTTTATGTTTGGAAATGCACCTATCATATGGGGCAGTTATAAACAGAAATGTGTAGCCTTATCGTCCACAGAGAGTGAATATATTTCAGCTTCAGAAGCATGCAGAGAGATCATCTGGCTGGATCAACTCCTGACAGACTTTGGTTTGCCGAGAAAAGGACCTGTCAGCTTGATGGAGGACAATCAAGGCTGCCTGCAGCTAGCGCAAACCGAAAAGTTCCTTGCACGTTCAAAACACATTGGGGTCAGGTATCACTTCATTCGCCAGATGATCCAAGATGGACTAGTAGAAATGTCCTACTGTAGTACACAGGAGATGACTGCGGACATTCTCACGAAACCCTTGCCACGAGAGAGTTTCCAGAACCTACGTGTCAAGCTGGGACTCTGGGTGGTTGAATAAAGTTGTTTTATGTTTGTTAAATGTTGTTCAGACTGAGAAGGGGTTTGTGGGATGTATAACACTGGTGCAGTCAATCACAACATTCCTAGAGTGTACACAAGGGGTCTTGGTCCTCCAGGAAGAGTTTCCTGTGCCTGGAGGAGGATCATTTCCTTTGTGTGACCAGAGGTGGGAGTGGCCTTACCTGAAGCTCAGAGGTCAGAAGCCATTCTTCCCTCTCTTCCCACCTGGACTTCGAGGATGCAACATCTCAAGAGATGCTCTCTTGGCTTCCAGCCAAGAGAGGCCCACATGGAGCCTTTCTCCCTTGAGGAGAATCTCCACATGTACATACATTTAATCTAAGCTAGCCTGCCTTTCTGAGACTGTAGAAGCTTGGAATGTCTGTAAGTAAAAGCTTTATACTTTTATAAGCTTATGTGTCGTGTATTTTCTTTTAAGAGGGAACCAGGGGAAATATGTGCCAGGATCTGCCTTGTTCTAGAAGTTCATAGGAACTTAAACGCCACGTTTTGCTGCGCTTTATTGGGATGAGAAACTCTGCTAGTTTGGAGCTTGTTAGCACAAGCTGGGATAGGAAATATTAAACAATATTCCCTCATCCACATTCCCACTCATCTCCAACAGACTGCAGTCCAAGGACATGGCTTGCGTACATGGCTAAATTAGTATCCCGTGATGTGCCCGTAGCCAAAGTTCACAGGAACTCCGTATAAGGGTCTGCAGAACATCATAGGAAGTAATTTCCTTATATGGGTTACCGGACCTCGTGATGCATGGAAGCAGGAAGGATTTCCCTAATATGGTCATATATTTGTGGGAGGGGGAGAGAGTGCTCTGAAAGGTATATAAGTCTTGCTTAAACTGATTATTCTTGTTCCTGCCTTTGGATGACCAGGCAGGATCCTTCTGCTTTTCCGGATAAGCAGAATAAACCTTTCTCTTTTGAACCAAACCTCGATGTTTTCTTACTCCTTCCTCCCAGCTTGGGAGCAACGCAAACCCCAGAATGGTCTGATAAGGCTACATTTCCTGGGGGCTCTCCGGGATTTGCGTTCCCCAAGGCTGAGGATGAAGGTTCGAGGCGTCACTGCAAAGCGAACAGCTCTGTTCGGGGTTGTCAGTTCAAGTGCGCACCTCCACCAGTTTGTATGAGGAACTGACTACCCTGCGCTTGAGTAGAGACGCTGCAGGGCGAGAGAAAGGGGCAGCAGCTGCAGGGGAACCAGGGGAAGTATAGTAGTAAGAACAGGGGGTCTGATCAGCCCCACCGGCAGTGAGCGTAAAGGGCCGCCGGGTCCGGTAGTGAGCAAACGGAGTGCCACCGGCTGTTGATGTTGCTAGCCGTGAGCAGAATTGCCGCTAGCGGAATTTTGCTGGCGGTAATGCAGAATGCCGCTAGCAAAATTGTTGCTAGCCGTGAGCAGAATTGCCGTTAGCAAGGTTGGTAGTGAGCGTAAAGGGCCACCAACTTCGGAGAAAGGGGGAGGGAAACCGGGTGTATGGGAACACTCTAATGAATGGTGTGAGTGAATGAGACGTTGGAGGTGCAGCACCTACTGACGAAGCGACAAGTGATCCTACAACCCATGAGGTTTCCATCAGAGCTCGCTCGCGTGGGCCACAGGTAGGGCGCGGAGAGTGTGTGCATGATTGTGGAAAAATAGGGGACTAGGTGCGAGAGTGTTCCAAACTGTTTCTTCTGCATCTTTTTCCAAAAGAAAACTGTTTCTTTTGCTTTAATGTTGGCTCTAAATGGTAATTATGATTAATGTGTTAGCTTTCCATTTCAAAGACACCTATGGAAAGTCTCTTTGGTCCTGAAAAGTGTTGGGTTTCTAAGTTTTTCTTGAGGAATGTTTAATTCAAAGTATGACTTTTAAAAGTATTGATTTTGAAACAATTGATGGTATTTGATAATAGTATCGTAAAGAAGTAAGAAATTGCAGCAGAAGATATTTGAAAGTACCATTCTAGGGGGAAAAAAATAGGAATCTTTTAATGTGCTCTCCAGTCAATTTGCTTCTATAGTCATTTGTTTGTTATTGTTAAAATTTGGCTAGAATAACAGATTTACTGTTGCCCTCTTGTCTATATTCCAGCCTGTTGGTATTTTTGATTTGTGAGGTCCAAAAGGTCCTCCTCTTATTTTTTTTCTTTTCCTCTGAGAGTGGGTATTTATTGCAAGCTTCTGCAGTTCTTCCCCTCCTTCCCGAGTCCTCTTTTAATTTGGTCTATGTGTGTGTTTTCTAAAACCCCTTCCGCGCAGCCAGAGCTTTCTGCAGCCAAGACTTGGTTGCTCTGGCTTTTGGATTAAAAGAGGGGGAGTTTTACAGAGAGTTTTTTTAAGGCTTGCTTGGGCAGGCTGGAGAGTTATGTGTTCTTTAATAGCTTGCGGAAGAATTTGGTGATATCCCAGACCTTAAAATTTGTCATGATACTTTTGAAGTTTTTTTTGGTTTTCCTTGTGTAAGGTTTTCCTTGGCTCTTATAGGGGAAGGTTCTTATAGGGTAAAGGCTAGTGGTTTTCTTGATAGGCAGTTGCAGACAGACAAGGGGAGTGGTAGCCCAGGATGATGAAAATGGGGTCGAGGGGCATAGGTAGGTACGTAGGTGAAGGTAGATGAGCAGCCCAGGAGGGAGAACGAAGCAGGGACAGTGTGGAGATTCAGACAGACAGTACAGGAGGCAGAAAGGCAGTATAAAGGAGGAAATGCGCAAGGCAGCTAGGAGGGCAAGTGAGAAATGGAGCCATAACTCAGAGAGCGTTTTGAAGAGGAAGGGGAGTTCAAGAGGCAGGCAAGCAAAGTGAAAAAGACCAGGGACCAAGAAGCTCAGCAGGAGCAGAGATGAGGAAGACGGCGAGACAGAGGAAAGGAGCAAAGGAAAATCCAAGATGTCTGGGAGGTTGTTGTTTTGTTTTTTGAAAGTGCAAGTGTGTAAAGTGAGGGATTGAAGCATGTAGTGAAAATCCAGTAAAAGTGAGAGTGTTTTTTTTTTGAGAGAGAAAAGAGAGAGATCGGGTCTTAGAGAGATCAGTAGTGGTGGAGAAGAGGAACTGCAGGCAGGCAGGGAGAGGAAGGGGCTCTAGTATGTTGTGAGAGACCTGCCACCACCCCAGCAGTAGGAAAAGACGGAAGGAAGGGAGAAGGTGTTTTGGAATTGGTGTGAAGTGTGAAGAGTTATAGAGATTGACAGGAAAAGTATGTGTTGTTGGCAATGTGCAGGTGGGGAGGAAAGGTGGACCCACAAGGAATGCGTTTGCAGAATTGATCAGCAGCAACTAGGTTTAACATCAAGCGGCTGGAAGAAAAGAAAGAGAAGAAAGGAAGAGATGAGGAATTAGTGATGGAAGAGTTTAGGCATAGTTAGGTGAAGATGAGGAATGGACAGAGAAATGTAAGTGAAGGGAAAAGAGAAAGTGGCTGAAAGAGAGAGAGAGAGAGAGAGAGGAAAAGAGAGGGTGAGGATAGGATAGTGAGGAGGATTGATTGAATTGGAGCATTCAGAAGGAACTTAGATGGGGATTTAAAGTGGACAAGTTGCAGAAAAGGAAAAAGGAGGTCTGCAAGAATGAGGATTGGTATAGAAAGAAAAAAGGTTTTAGGAAAAGGGGACTGTATTGCTTAATATATCCTTTGATGGTCCCGCTCTGTTAAGAGCAACCCCCAGAGCAACCCAACCTCTGATTTGTTGGGATGCTGCTGCTGCGTGCACCTTTAGTGTGCAACCCATACTGCTTGCAGACGCAGATTGGAATTAGAAAACCAGAATCCTTCTTGCTGGAGGGGATCCGGCCAGAATAATTAGACTGTTTGATCCATGATTAGTTATGATTTGGATGTTGGAAATTATTTGCAGTTGCTCTCCCAAGGTTTTTCCTCCCTGAACAGGTGGACCCATGCTTGAACCCCTGTGCATTGGTCAAGCTTATGCATTCCAGGCCCCATTGAAGCCTTGTTGGAAGGGGACCCTACATAATTTGGCTATCCACGGTTGCAGTTTTGGAGTCATTGGCCTTATGGGCAAAGGGAGAGTCATCCGATTGAACTGTGTCAACTAATCTACACCAGCTTCTGCGACATCATCATCTAGGTGACCGACCACCCCTGCTGGGACTGCACCCCCCGATGGCAGCACCATCTGCTTTGCATCAGCACTTTTAAGTTGTTTTACTGCTGTCCACACATTCATCATCCTTTGAGCTCAACGGAAGGGTCTTTTCCATCCACTGGCCCTTTCTGAAGTATGCTGCAGTCCACCTGACCTGACCAACGGGAGGATGGGTAGTTCTGTTGCCACCCACACTGCAGTTTGTCCTCCAGTTTGTTTTCCTTCTTGCCTCGGAGTTTCTTCTTCTTGTCACCCTCAACCACGCCCTACTCAGTGATGCCCTTCAGCGAGGACTTCTGCGGGAGGGTTAGGTTGAGCCCCTTCTGGGTATCCCTCAGCACCTGTCAACTCGCGAGAAGCCTTTGCCAAGCCCTTTCTTATGTGGCTGCCGATACCTGGGAGAGATATATATAGCTTCAGCTTCTTGACCTCCGAGATAGAGTCCTCCAGCAGACCCACGACATCGAAATGACTTCGCCCGTCCGTCCTCAGACTGGCATCAGTTCCCGAAAACATCATCGATCCCCAATGGTATCAGAAGTTACTCTCCTTCTGAGAGCTCCCTTTGAGAGCGGCAGAAAGCGAAAGTTGATTTCATGCCATGGCAGCTTACCAGGACTGTAGTTGTTGGTTCCTGTGCTACTAGCGTGATACTGCGTGAAAGTAGCAGACATGGACTGACTGTGGTTTTGTTCCCAAAAGCTGCAAAGGCAACAGCCGGAGTGTGTTTTCTGCAGCCATCTGAAGCTGTGTCACCTGATGGACATTCGTGGAGGAGTTCAGAGGTCTCTAGACTGAAGGGGGACTGACTGACTTGTGACATCCCAGTCATCAGTGTCAGCAGCCGTTCTGTAAGACATTCGTGCCGTGAAAGCCGGATTTCGAGGAGCGACTTTTGCTGAGAGTACGAACTTGGAACAGCGTGGAACTGTTTCGGCCGCTCAGGGAGGACCCTCCTGGACGAGTGGCCCTAGAAAGCGTTTTATTCGTTGCCTTTTGCATTGCATCCCTTTCTCCCTGGTGTGAATAGGAAATTGGGCTCAGGCCCTGCCTGCGGAGACCACGTTCATTGAAAGGACCCTACATTGTTTTGCATCCTCCTTGGGTCCTAGATGGATATCCACCATGCTTGTGGCGACATTTGGATTGGACTGGGATGCCTGATTTACACCAGGCCTTTTTGACTCACCCAGGTGGCCAGCGCTTCTATACATAGCTGGACAACACCAAGTCAGCATGGGTGTTGACGGTGATGGGAACTCTTGGTTTTCTCTCTTCTGGAAGGGGGCCACCAACGGTTGCAGTTGGGTGCGGGACTTTTCATCCTGCTACTGGACACTGTGTTTTTGTTATGCTTCTGTCGTTTGTGGAGACGTCGGATGTGGGGGCACCCAAGGGGAAAAGGGGTGGTGTTCATCGTCATATGCTTGCCCCTGGTGTTCGGGAAACCAAAACCCCTAGATTTTGAGGCAGGGAGAAGTCATGTGGCTGCGCACCATCCATATATCATAGATGGCTCCAGATGGCAGCAATACTGGCCCTTGCCCACCTCAGGCCCAATGTGTCCTGTTTGCACCTTGGGGCCCCTCCTTTGCCTTCTACTTTGGCACAACGTGCAGGTGTTGTTTGTTTGTTGTTGCTTATGCTTCTGTATTCCCTGCTTGCTGCAGTGTTTGTGAACCCTGATACCGGGGGTTGGTATTATCCCAAGCTATTACCCCATGTTACCCCATGTTATTGCATTTTCTGGCAGGTGTTGGCCTTTGCGCGGGACGTGCTTAAAAAAAATGGCTTTTTAAGCTGTCCATGACAAGAGGAGGGATTGAAGGGCTAGGTAACCCAAATCTGGGTTACCTGGAGCCACCCAAAAGGCCAACACCTAACTGTTAGTTACGATAGGAGTTTTTTTTTTTTTTTTTTTCCTTCTTCGGCTCCAGAACCTCGTGACCTCTGGCCCAGTAGTTTAGTGGCACAGCTCCCTTAATTTAAGACACAACAAAAGCACGAGATGATCTCTTCAGTAGTACAGGACGGCAGGCTTCCGATCTTGCTGCGGATCGCGCTGGGTGAGCGATTTGAGAGCTTTACCTCTCAAGTCGCCAGCTGTGCAGCGGGGAATCAGGTCGGGCCAGACCTAACCCCGGGAAAGCTCTGAGGGGGCGATCCCCAGAGCGAAGTGTCGGTGGTGCCTTAAAGGATTCCTGGCATCCCTCGCCCAAAAGTGGCAGAGGAGAGGGGGAGAACTAGGCACGTAGACAACTTCCATCTAGAGCTGCCAGCTGAGAGAGCCAGACGTCCACGCGACTAAGACGGCAAGATTCCAGTTTGCTTTTTAACTTTAACGCGAACCGAAGCGCAGAGGTAAGAAGAACCCCTTAAAGTTGTACAATTTACAGCCCTCCCCACCACTAATAACAAATGATGTAAAGTGCTGCAACTTAAGTAAAGGAGTGGTAATAAAGGAGCGGCAATAAAGCAGCAATAAAGCAGCAATAAAGCGGCAATAAAGCGGCAATAAAGGGGGAGAGGAGCAGTAAAGTAAAAAAAAAAAAGACTGAGAAAGCGCTGTCGGTGGAAGAAAGAAAGGAGATATAAAATTGAATAAACAGGGATTATTTTTAAGACGGAGTCGTGCGTGCTACGATAAAAACGGCGAGTACTCACACTAGTTGAACTGGACTTTGTTTTTTTATTGCATTCTACTGTATGGAGATGACTGCTGGGGAAGGAGGAAAGTGAAAGAACGAGGGGAGGAAAGGAGGAAAAAGTGCAAGATCGAAAGGGCTGCAGGAGAGGCATAATAAACGGTCGGAGCAGGGTCGAAAATGGCGGAAATCTGCTAGTCATGCAGTCTGAGTGAGAAAGCAGGGGAGTGGAGAAGACGGATGTGACGTTGATTGACTATTTAAGAGGGGGAGAGCTAAATAAAGAAAGAGATAAGGAGAGGACACAGAGGATACAGATAGAAGGCAAGGAGATAACTTTGAAATTAACTGAACAGCGACCCCCCAAGGTTGGAGGACTAACCTGCAGGTCGAATTAAAGAATTAAAGAATTTAAAGAGCTACAGCGTGACAGGAGGTGAAAGAAGGCATGGCACCACAACCAGATAAAGGAAACAAGATTAAAACGAATCAAGTAGGAGGAGGCACAGAAGAAAGGGAAAAAAGAAGGAAATCAGGAATGGAGATGGAACTGGATCTCAAGGAACTCTTACTGGGACTAAGGAAAGACATGGGAGAAATGAGAGCAGATATGGGAGAAATTAAGCAGGAGATCTCAGAATTGAAAGGAGACATGAATGAAAGACTCAAAGGTGTGGAAGACAAGATGGAAAAAATGGAAGCAAGAATGGAGAGCGCAGAAAAAGAAAAGAAGGAGCTAAAAGATCAAGTAACAAAGCTGGAGGAAAGAATAACGACCTCCGAAAAAATAATCTATGAACTACATGAAAAAAACCAATCGCTCGAGAAAGCAATTAAAAAGCTTCCAAGGGAAAAGAAAGAGTCCAAAAAAGAACTGGAAGAAGTAAAGAAACAACTAGAGACACAGCAGATAATGAATGAAGTGGCGCAAGATGCACTCTCGATGTTGCAGATGCAAATGCGGGAGAGAACCTTGAGATTCAGAAACATAATGGAGGAACAAAATGAAGATATAGGAAGGAAGATGGTGACTGTTCTGGCGAGATGGCTAAAGATGGAGGAGAAGGAAGTGGAAGATACGATTGAAAGAGTATATAGAGTGAACTCCAAGAAAGCTAAACAAAATAATTGGCCATGTGACTGTCTGATAACGTTTACGACAATGTGGATGAGAAACAAAGTGCTGCAATTTAAAAGACAAGTCAAATTAATAATGGACGATGTCGAAATAGTCATCTTGAAGGAAATTCCGCCCAGACTGGTACAGAAGAGAAAGAAATATTTCTTCCTCACCAGAGCACTACAAGCAAGGAAAATATACTTCCGCTGGGAATTTCCCGAAGGACTCTCTTTCACCTTTAAGGGGAAGAGAAGAAGATTTGATAATGTAAAGGACGCTGAGCGCTTCCACAGGACATATTCGCAGGAACTGGGCGGGGCAAGACCCAAAACACTAAAAGGACTACAAAACCAACCGATGAACGATGACGAAGAAGAAGAAAGCGTCGCAGAAATGGAAGAAGGAGAAGAAGAGGAGGAGCAAGAAGAATGAAAGAAAGGGCAATAAGTACAACCTCCACTAATAGATAATTGTAATGAATTTCTTCCGTCTTCTCTTTACCCTCTGCACAGCTCAGAAATATTCTAAAGACATTTTGTTTTAAGTTTAAAGAGAAATTCTTGAATTTCTCTTTTCTTTTTTCCAATTTTAATATTTTTTCGAAAATTAATAAAAATTAATAAAGAAAATGAAATTAAGAATCCTATCATGGAATGTGAACGGATTAAATAATAAAAAGAAAAGAAATAGAATTACACACTATTTGAAAAAATATAATTATGATGTGATATGTTTACAAGAAACACATATAAATAAAAAACACCAGAGATTATTGGAAAATCAAAAATTGGGTAAAGAATTTATAGCGGCAGAGGATAAAAAGAAAAAGGGAGTGGTAATTTATATAAAACCAAAATGGGAACCAAAGATTATTTGGAAAGATAAGGAAGGGAGAACGGTAATAGTTAAAATTGAAAAAGAAGGTGAACAATGGATATTGGTTGGAGTTTATGCCCCCAATGGAAGCAAGGTAGAGTATTTTAAGAAACTTCAAGAGCAATTAATAGAATATTTGGGGGGGGGAAATAATTATAATGGGTGATATGAATGGGGTCATAGCTCCAGAGCTAGATAAATCGAAGGATACAAAAGGAAAGAAATACAAAAAATTACCAAAAAATTTTGTGGACTTAACAGAAATGCTGGACATGAAAGATGCGTGGAGGTATAAACATCCAATTAGTAAAGAATTCTCCTATTTCTCAGAAAGACACCAGACCGCGTCGCGTATAGACGCGATCTGGATCTCAAGAGATTTAATACCTACATTGCAAAAAGTAGAAATTAGACCAAAGGTCTTATCAGATCATAACCCGATTGAGTTATGTCTGGAAGAGGAAGTACACCAGAAAGATAAAAGGTGGAGATTGAATGTCTTCCTGCTAAATAAAGAAAAGGTAATACAAGGGGCAAACAAAACATTGAGGGATTATTTTGAATTGAATAATAGAGGCCAGACGGAAATACAAACTACATGGGACGCGGGGAAAGCGGTAATAAGGGGCTATTTCATCCAGCAAAATTCTATATTAAGAAAGGAAAGGGAAAACAAAAAAGAAAAATTATTAGAAGAAATAAAACGTAAAGAAAAGATTTTTTATAGAACGGGTAGGGAGGAGATAGGAAAGGAGATAAAGATTTTGAGAAGCCAATATGAAAACATGATAGATAGGGAAATGGAACAAAAGCTTCAATTTTGGAAATATAAAAATTTTAAGTGGGCCAACAAACCAAGCAAATTGGTTGCTTGGCAGTTAAAGAAAAGACAAAATGAGAAATTAATAAATAGAATTAGAAGTAAAGGCCAAATTGTGGAGAAGAAAGAGGAAATTGAAAAGGCATTCTTAGAATATTATAAATTACTATACCAAAAAGAGAATTTGAATGAGGCAAAAATGGACGATTATATAAAAAGGATGAAATGGCCCCAAATACCAGTAGAAGTGCAACAGAAGTTGCAGGAGGAGATAACAATATCAGAAATAAGGGAGGCAATAAATGAAACAAAGAACGGCAAGGCCCCCGGCCCAGATGGCCTACCAGGGGAATACTATAAAATAATGGATGAGTCTATAATATTACCACCACTAAAAGAATTAATGAACAGAATTCTAGAGAAAGGAGACACACCAGACACATGGAAAGAAGCTACAATTATTCTTTTGCCAAAACAAGACACAGACCTGGAAGTCATTACAAATTATAGGCCAATCTCGCTACTAAATAGTGACTACAAATTATTTGCTAAAATAATTGCAAAAAGATTAGGAATAATATTGGATAAAATTATACATAAAGATCAGGCGGGATTTGTAAAGGGTAGGCAAGCAAAAGATAATATTAGGAACGTCATTGATATCTTTGAATGCTTAGAATCCAGAAGAGATAAACAGGCAGCAGTGATATCACTTGACGCAGAAAAAGCGTTTGACAACGTTTCATGGTCCTTCATGGAGAAAACAATTAGAAGTTTGAATTTGGGAAAAAGAATGGAAACGGCGATAGGGGCAATATACAAAAACCAAAGAGCAAATTTAATAATAAATAATAAAATAACAGATGGAATAAGCATAACAAAAGGAACAAGACAGGGATGTCCCCTATCGCCGACTCTATTCATAATAACATTAGAGATATTATTAAATAGCATCAGGCAAGAAAAATTAATAAAAGGAATAAGGATAGGAAAAAAATCCTACAAATGTAAGGCATTTGCCGACGATATTATTTTAACAACAGAGGACCCAATAGTGAGTGTGCCGATTGCCATCCAGCTGATAAAGGAATATGGAACAGTTGCAGGATTAAAAATTAACTATTTGAAAACAAAGATGTTAGTGAGAAATTTAGAAAAGGAAGAGGAAAGGAAATTACAATTGGAAACAGGATTGACTATCACTAAAAGAATGAAATATTTGGGAATAGTAATGACCAATAAGGGAATTGATTTAATACAAGAAAATTATATTAATATATGGAAGCAAATAAAGAAAAATTTGGAAATTTGGGATAAATTAAAATTTTCAATGATGGGAAGAATATCAATAATAAAAATGAATGTTTTGGCTAAAATGAATTATCTATTTCAAAATATACCAATATTAGGGGGGACAAATTATTTCAAGGAATGGAAAAAAGACATTATGAGATTTATATGGGGAGGTAAGAAACCCCGAATAAAATATAAAATAATGATAGATAAACGGGAAAGGGGAGGCTTTGGTATGCCTGACATGCAACTGTACCATGACGCGGCAGCTCTTACTTGGATCAAAGAATGGATAGAACTCAAGGATACGGATTTGTTAGACCTTGAAGGTCATGAAGTAGGATTTGGCTGGCATTGGTACTTAGCAAAAGAAAAGATATCGAATAAAAACGTATTCATGAGTAACATAATAAGAAAATCTCTAATTAAAGTATGGCAAAAGTATAAAAGGTTTTTTGAAATGAAGACACCGTGGTGGTGGTCTCCTCTAGAAATAATATCAGTAAAAAGAACTAACATGTGTAAAACTTGGCCTACCTACAGAGAATTATTGGAAGAGGAAGGAGGTGAATTAAAATTGAAAGATTATAATGCAATTAAACATTACTTAACTAGTTGGATACAATATTTTCAGATATATCAGAGATTCCAGCAGGATAATACAATAGGATTTGAGAAAGAAAATTCAAAATTATGGGAAATATTGATATTGGGAAAAGACAAATATATTAAGAATTTGTACAACATATTGTTGGAATGGGAAACAGAAGAAGAAACAGTCAAAGAAGCAATGATCAAATGGTCCCAGGATATGGGTAAAATAATAACAACGGATCAATGGGAAAAATCCTGGCAAAGGAACATGGAGTTTTCCCCAAATTATGACGTCCAGGAAAATCTACTCAAAATACACCACAGGTGGTACATGACCCCGGTCCAACTAGCAAAGATAAAAAAAGGAGGGTGTAATAACTGTTGGAGATGTAAAAAGGAGCTGGGCACACTGTACCACATGTGGTGGAATTGTAGTGAAATTAGGGGTTTCTGGAATATGTTGTACAATGAACTCAAAAAGATATTGAAATACTCATTTAAAAAATCGCCTGAGTTATTTTTGTTGGGGATATTGGATGACGAAATACGACCAAACGATAGACAATTTATAATGTACGCAATAACAGCAGCGAGACTATTAGTGGCAGCAAATTGGAAAACGCAAATTATACCAAAGAAAGAGGAGTGGCATCTCAAAATGCTAAATTATCATAGTTTAGTTATAAAAGAGAATGAAATTAAGGGAAATAGTGATAGCTTAAGAAGAAAGGAATGGAGAGCATTTGAGGAATATATATTTTGAAAAATTGGAGACCACCCTCTGAGCAGAAAAAGTAAAAGTTCAGCTGGTAAGAAATTGGAATAACCTGAGCATCAGGAGTATAGACATGATATGAATAACAAAAAAGTAGCATAGCACGTACTGAGAAGCATTGGGGGAAAAGGGTGGGATTGGAGGGGAGGGGAGAGTGGGAGGGATCTTTTTTGATTAGTGTAAATAAGGTAATTGTAATTGTATATATACTTTGTTTCTGTTTTTTGTCTTTTTTGTTTTTGTTTGTTTGGTTTTGTTTTATTTTTGTATGTCTATTTCTGTTTTGTTTTTAAATTGTATTGTTTGAAAAGATCAATAAAGATTATTATTACTTTAAAAAAAAAAAAAAGTAGTACAGGACGGCAGCAGTACAAGGACATCTTCATTAGTACATGACGACTGCAGTCCAAGGACATGGCTTGCGTACATGGCTAGATTAGTATCCCGTGATGTGCCCGTAGCCAAAGTTCACAGGAACTCCGTATAAGGGTCTGCAGAACATCATAGGAAGTAATTTCCTTATATGGGTTCCCGGACCTCGTGATTCATGGAAGCAGGAAGGATTTCCCTAATATGGTCATATATTTGTGGGAGGGGGAGAGAGTGCTCTGAAAGGTATATAAGTCTTGCTTAAACTGATTATTCTTGTTCCTGCCTTTAGATGACCAGGCAGGATCCTTCTGCTTTTCCGGATAAGCAGAATAAACCTTTCTCTTTTGAACCAAACCTCGATGTTTTCTTACTCCTTCCTCCCAGCTTGGGAGCAACGCAAACCCCAGAATGGTCTGATAAGGCTACACTCCCAGCCCCCCATTGTCAAGATTTTAAAAACAAATTACCAAAATTGTGGAGCTTTTTTAAAGGACCCCCCCCCAAAAAAATTTTCTTAGCTTTTCTTTAGGAAGGCCCCAATATTGTTGAGTTTTAAAAAAGTAATCCACCGAAATTATTTACCATATTTTTCGCTCTATAAGGTACAATTTTTTCATCCTAAAAAGTAAGGGGAAATGTCTGTGCGTCTTATGGAGCGAATGTGTGGTCCCTGGAGCTGAACTGCCCAGGGGCAAAAGCAGAGCCTGCTTTTTTTTTTTTAAAAAAAAAAGAGAGAGCGAAGGGGGTGTTGAAAGGAAGCCCACTGAGCAGCTGAGAGAGATAAGGGAGAGAGATTGCAGAGGGCGGCTGTTTCCCAGCGACATGTGACTGGCTGATCAGATTATCTGTTTGGAAACTCTAGAAATGGCTCCCTTCCCTGAAGCTGCAGAACTGTGAGTTAAACCCCATAAAACAGGGTTTTTTCCCTTTGCAAAAGAAGCTGGAGAAATTAGAGCTGACTCTCAAAAAACGGGGCTTTTCTCCTCTGCAAAAGAAGCTGCAGAAATTGGAGCTGACCCTCAAAAAACGGGGCTTTTCTCCTCTGCAAAAGAAGCTGCAGAAATTGGAGCTGATCCTCAAAAATGGGGCTTTTCTCCTTTGCAAAAGAAGCTGCAGAAATTGGAGCCGATCCTCAAAAAAATGGGCCTTTTCCCCTCGAAAAACTAGGTGCGTCCTATGGTCAAGTGCGCCTTATAGAGGGGAAAATATGGTAGTTCCCCAAACAGCGGGAGACCTGTGAATTTGGGGCGCTGAAATAGGGGGTGTCCCTGCCGCTCGGCCGCCGTAACCTCTTGCGTTTCGACGGTTCAGTCTTTCACGCCCTACCGGACGGCGCAGCGTCCCATCGTCACCGTCGTCCAAGTGGGGGCTCACCTGCGAGTAGGTAGATGGTTGCCTCTGTGTGAGGGTGTGGGTGCCAGCGTGCTTTCTGTCTGCCCTTTCTCCTGGAATGCCCCTTGTTTGCCCTATCGTTGCCTTGCGTCGGCCCTCTTGTTTGCCCTCTCGTTTCCTTTAATTTCCCCTTTCTTTTCCTTTAATTTAGGGACGCGGGTGGCGCTGTGGGTGAAACCCCAGAGCCTAGGGCTTGCCGATCAGAAGGTTTCACCAATATTCAACAAAAATACTCCTGTACCACTAACCTGCTGTAGTCCTGTACAATTGAAAACCACCTGCAGTTTCTGGGTCCGTTTTTGGAAAAGCATTTCTCCATAACTACAAGGTCTACAAACCCACACCCTCCAACATTTCTGGGATGAAACTAGGGATGTCCCATTTCATCATGATAATTTTACTAGTTATACCCCACACATCTTTCTGGGTTGCCCAAGCCACTCTGGGCAGCTTCCAACAAACATAAAAACATAATAAAACATTTAAAAACCTTCCCTATACAGGATTAAGGGACGCTGGTGGCGCTGTGGTCTAAACCCCAGAGCCTAGGGCTTGCCGATCAGAAGGTCGGCGGTTCGAATCCCTGTGACGGGGTGAGCTCCCGTCGCTCGGTCCCTGCTCCTGCCCACCTAGCAGTTCAAAAGCACGCCAAAGTGCAAGTAGATCCATAGGCCCCGCTCCGGCGGGAAGGTAAACGGCGTTTCCGTGCGCTGCTCTGGTTCACCAGAAGCGGCTTAGTCGTGCTGGCCACATGACCCAGAAGCTGTCTGCGGAGAAACGCCGGCTCCCTCGGCCAGTAAAGCAAGATGAGCGCCGCAATCGCAGAGTCGTCTGCAACTGGACCTAATGGTCAAGGGGTCCCTTTACCCTTTACCTTTAAGAGACGCGGGGGGCGCTGTGGGTTAAACCACAGAGCCTAGGGCTTGCCGATCCGAAGGCCGGCGGTTCAAATCCCCACATTCAATTTTGTTGTACTACGTACAATGACAATAAAATATCTATCTTTATCTATCTATCTATCTCTATATCTATCTATATATCTTCCAGACCTGGATGCAGGAGCTCCACCGGCTCTGGGAGCTGCTTCTGGAGAAGACCCGCGACAAGGGCGTCAAACTCCTGCAGGCCCAGAAACTGGAGTGCGAGGACGTCATGGACTGGATCAACGACAAGGTAGCGGCCATCAGCTCTGTCGGGTTGGGTTTGTGGCCCCCCCCCAAAAAAATATTCCAACCATGGAAATACAGCCTGTGGCTTATATCCACAACCTTCCAAAAAGCCCGATATAGCATAAAACCTCCCCCCCCCCGATGACTTTTTTCCAAGAGGATGGTTTGTCGAGATGATGCTGAGCATGTCAAGATGATGGTTGAGATGATGATTGAACAAAGGGTGGAGTGTTATTTTAGGATTTCCATATTCTGAAAGAGAGGAGGGGTTGGGTCTTGAAGATTGGCCAGCCCTAACCCTAAGGTTGGCAGAGGGGGTAGATAGATAGATAGATAGATAGATAGATAGATAGATAGATAGATAGATAGCTGGATGGATAGATAGGCCTGGCGTGGTCTGGTCCATGGGGTCCCGAAGAGTCAGACACAACTAAACAACAATAGGCAGTGAGATAGATAGATAGATAGATAGATAGATAGATAGATAGATAGGCAGGCAGGCAGTAGAAGACAGGAGGGCCTGGCGTGCTGTGGTCCAGGGGGTCATGAAGAGGCAGAAATGACTAAACGACTGAACAACTAAAGAACAACAACAACAGGAAGATAGATGATAGATAGATAGATAGATAGATAGATAGATAGATAGATAGATAAATAGGCGGGGGAAGACAGGAGGGCCTGGCGCGTTCTGGTCCAGGGGGTCACGAAGAGTCGGACATGACTAAACGACCAAACAACAACAACAGATAGATAGATAGATAGATAGGGCGATGGTTGGTCATACTGGCTGGGTCTAAAGATTTTTTTTTAAAGACGCGGTTTAATGACCACCTTTTTCAGCGGGTCTGGGAATGCGCCCTCACAGAGATAAGCATTCACCACCCCGCGGAGCCTATTGCCCAGCCCTTCCCGGCTAGCTTTTATTAGCCAGGATGGGAAGAATCAAGGAGACAGGTGTTTGGTTTCACACATCCAAGCAGCCTGTCCACATCCTCAGGGGTAACGGATTGAAATTGATTCCATGCAACTTGACCAGACAGGGCTCTACCACTCTCCCGCCCCAGCCCTGCTCCCACCGTGGTGTCTCCCTCCTTCCAAATCCGAGCGACTTTATCTGCAAAAAACTTTGCAAAATCATTGCAGGAGATCTTGGGGTCTTTCTTTTGTTGTTGTTCAGTCGTTCAGTCGTGTCCGACTCTTCGTGACCCCATGGACCAAGGCACGCCAGGCACACCTATCCTCCACTGCCTCTCGCAGTTTGGCCAAACTCATGTTGGTAGCTTCGAGAACACTGTCCAACCATCTCGTCCTCTGTCGTCCCCTTCTCCTTGTGCCCTCCATCTTTCCCAACATCAGGGTCTTTTCTAGGGAGTCTTCTCTTCTCATGAGGTGGCCAAAGTACTGGAGTCTCAACTTCAGGATCTGTCCTTCTAGTGAGCACTCAGGGCTGATTTCTTTAAGAATGGATAGGTTTGATCTTCTTGCAGTCCATGGGACTCTCAAGAGTCTCCTCCAGCACCATAATTCAAAAGCATCAATTCTTCGGCGATCAGCCTTCTTTATGGTCCAGCTCTCACTTCCGTACATTACTACTGGGAAAACCATAGCTTTAACTATACGGACCTTTGTTGGCAAGGTGATGTCTTTGCTTTTTAAGATGCTGTCTAGGTTTGTCATTGCTTTTCTCCCAAGAAGCAGGCGTCTTCTAATTTCGTGACTGCTGTCACCATCTACAGTGATCATGGAACCCAAGAAAGTGAAATCTCTCACTGCCTCCATTTCTTCCCCTTCTATTTGCCAGGAGGTGATGGGACCAGTGGCCATGATCTTAGTTTTTTTGATGTTGAGCTTCAGGCCATATTTTGCGCTCTCCTCTTTCACCCTCATTAAAAGGTTCTTTACTTCCTCCTCACTTTCTGCCATCAAGGTTGTATCATCAGCATATCTGAGGTTGTTGATATTTCTTCCGGCAATCTTAATTCCAGTTTGGGATTCATCCAGTCCAGCCTTTCGCATGATGAATTCTGCATATAAGTTAAATAAGCAGGGAGACAATATACAGCCTTGTCGTACTCCTTTCCCAATTTTGAACCAATCAGTTATTCCATATCCAGTTCTAACTGTAGCTTCTTGTCCCACATAGAGATTTCTCAGGAGACAGATGAGGTGATCAGGCACTCCCATTTCTTTAAGAACTTGCCATAGTTTGCTGTGGTCAACACAGTCAAAAGCTTTTGCGTAGTCAATGCGTAGTCTTTCTTTACAAGGCCCCAATGGTAAAGGTGGTTCCCTTAAACTGTGAACCATCTGAAAGAGTCTCCTGCTGCTGTTTTCTGCAGATGCAATAGAGGCAGTGAAGAAAGTCTTCTTCACTGTCGCTATCGCCACTTGGTAGGCTTGACGTTGAGCTCTAACCCGCGTCTGGTCCGATTCAGAATGAGTTATCCGCCACTGGCATTCTAGCCCTATCAGCGATTGTTTCATTGCCCTCAGGTCCATGGAAAACCACGGGGCTGTCCAGGCTCCATGTTATTATCAACACACTCTTTTGACAGAAAAATAAATTTAAAACTTCATGGAGGCATCCTCGGTCAAACCACTGGCACCTCTTAGACTATGTTATTGTCCGTGCTAAAGATCGCCGTGATGTGCTCCTTACCAGAGCTATGACGAGCCCCGACTACTGCTGGACAGATCACTGACTAATACGCTCCATGGTGGCTATCAAGATTATACCTCAACGCAAGCTTCAAGGAAGGAAACCAAGGCGCAAAATGAACACTCAAGCCCTTCAAGATCCCATTAAGCGGGATTGCTTCCAAATGACTCTTAAGGACCATATGCTTTCATAATTCCCTGATAACCTCAAGGAACGCTGGACCAAGCTCAAAACATCCATTATTGCAGCCTGTGAACAAACCAAGAAACACCAGGACTGGTTTGATGAGAATGACAGTGAGATTGAACGCATGATTGACAAGAAAAGGAAGGCCTTTCAGATCTGGCAAAGAGATAGAAACTGTGCCACTAAGAAAAAAACCTATGCCAATGCTAAGGCTGAGGGTCAAAGAAGAACCAGAGAACTAAAAAACACCTGGTGGATAAAAAAAGCTCAAGAGATCCAGCACTTAGCCGACACTCATGATGCACAGAGTTTCTTTAAAGCCACAAAGACCATCTATGGGCCAATAAATCATGGCATATGCCCCCTACGCTCAGCAGATGGTACCACACTTCTAAAAGATAAAGAAGCTATTGCACTGTGCTGGAAAGAACACTCCCAACATCTCCTTAACTGCAACTCCCCTGTAGCTGCTGAGGTCCTCTCACAAATTCCGCAATAATAATAATAATAATAATAATAATAATAATAATAATAATAATAATAATATATTATTTATACCCCGCCCATCTGGCTCCGTCTCCCCAGCCACTCTGGGCGGCTTCCAGGAAACTTTAAAATACATTAACACATCCCCTTCATGGATCACTGCCTTGTCGTGGCGAAGGGGCTTGAATTACTCAGGGAAGCTATGGACAGGTCAAGATGGACAGGTCGTAGTGGAGAGTTTGGACCAAACGTGATCCACCTGGAGAAGGAACTGGCAAGCCACTCCAGTATCCCTGCCAAGAAAACTCCATGGACAAAGACAACAGGCATATAAAAGATATGACGCTGGAAGATGAGCCCCTCAGGTCGGAAGGCGTCCAACATGCTACTGGGGAAGAGCGGAGGACAAGTACAAGTAGATTCAGAGCTGATGAAGCGGCTGGGCCAAACCCGAAAGGACGCTCAGTTGCGGATATGCCTGGAAGCGAAAGGAAAGTCCAATGCTGTAAAGAAAAGTATAGGATAGGAACCTGGAATGTAAGAACCATGAACCTTGGTAAGCTGGATGTGGTAAAAAACGAGATGGCAAGAATAAACATTGACATCCTGGGCATCAGTGAACTGAAATGGACGGGAATGGGTGAATTCAGTTCGGATGACTATCATATCTACTACTGTGGGCAGGAATCCCGTAAAAGAAATGGAGTGGCCCTCATAGTCAACAAAAGAGTGGCGAAAGCTGTACTGGGATGCAATCTCAAAAATGATAGAATGATCTCGATACGAATCCAAGGCAGACCTTTTAACATCACAGTAATCCAAGTTTATGCACCAACTACCAGTGCTGAAGAAACTGAAATTTACCAATTCTATGAAGACTTACAACACCTTATAGAAATGACACCAAGGAAGGATGTTCTTCTCATTATAGGGGATTGGAATGCTAAAGTAGGGAGTCAAGAGATAAAAGGAACAACTGGCAAGTTTGGCCTTGGAGTTCAAAATGAAGCAGGGCAAAGGCTAATAGAGTTCTGTCAAGAGAACAAGTTGGTCATCACAAACACTCTTTTCCAACAACACAAGAGACGACTCTACACATGGACATCACCAGATGGGCAACATCGAAATCAGATTGATTATATTCTCTGCAGCCAAAGATGGAGAAGCTCTATACAGTCAGCAAAAACAAGACCTGGAGCTGACTGTGGCTCAGATCATCAGCTTCTTATAGCAAAATTCCAGCTTAAACTGAAGAAAGTAGGAAAAACCACTGGGCCAGTAAGATACAATCTAAATCAAATTCCTTATGAATACACAGTTGAAGTGAAGAACAGGTTTAAGGATTTAGATTTGGTGGATAGAGTGCCTGAAGAACTGTGGATGGAGGCTCGTAACATTATACAGGAGGCAGCAACGAAAACCATCCCAATGAAAAAGAAATGCAAGAAAGCAAAGTGGCTGTCAAATGAGGCCTTACAAATAGCGGGGGAGAGAAGGCAAGCAAAATGCGAGGGAAATAGTGAAAGATACAGGAAATTGAATGCAGATTTCCAAAAAATAGCAAGGAGAGACAAGAGGGCCTTTTTAAACGAGCAATGCAAAGAAATAGAGGAAAACAACAGAATGGGACAAACCAGAGATCTGTTCAAGAAAATTGGAGATATGAAAGGAACATTTTGTACAAAGATTACCACAATTAAGGACAAAAGTGGAAAGGACCTAACAGAAGCAGAAGACATCAAGAAGAGGTGGCAAGAATACACAGAGGAATTATACCAGAAAGATATGGAGGTCTCGTACACCTCAGGTAGTGTGGTTGCTGACCTTGAGCCAGACATCCTGGAGAGTGAAGTCAAATGGGCCCTAGAAAGCCTTGCTAACAACAAGACCAGTGGAAGTGATGATATTCCAGCTGAACTATTCAAAATTCTAAAAGATGATGCTGTTAAGGTGCTACACTCAATATGCCAGCAAGTTTGGAAAACTCAGCAGTGGCCAGAGGATTGGAGAAGATCAGTCTACATCCCAATCCCAAAGAAGGGCAGTGCCAAAGAATGCTCCAACTACCGCACAATTGCGCTCATTTCACACGCTAGCAAGGTTTTGCTAAAAATTCTACAAGGCAGGCTTAGGCAGTATGTGGACCGAGAACTCCCAGAAGTGCAAGCTGGATTTCGAAGGGGCAGAGGAACCAGAGACCAAATTGCAAACATGCGCTGGATTATGGAGAAAGCTAGAGAGTTCCAGAAAAACATTTACTTCTGCTTCATTGACTACGCAAAAGCTTTTGACTGTGTCGACCACAGCAAACTATGGCAAGTTCTTAAAGAAATGGGAGTGCCTGATCACCTCATCCCTCTCCTGAGAAATCTCTATGTGGGACAAGAAGCTACAGTTAGAACTGGATATGGAATAACTGATTGGTTCAAAATTGGGAAAGGAGTACGACAAGGCTGTATATTGTCTCCCTGCTTATTTAACTTATATGCAGAATTCATCATGCGAAAGGTGGGACTGGATGAATCCCAAACCGGAATTAAGATTGCCGGAAGAAATATCAACAACCTCAGATATGCTGATGATACGACCTTGATGGCAGAAAGTGAGGAGGAATTAAAGAACCTTTTAATGAGGGTGAAAGAGGAGAGCGCAAAATATGGTCTAAAGCAGTGTTTCTCAACCTCCTCGGGGCA
Organism: Darevskia nairensis; assembly: GCA_034642065.1. Lineage (NCBI taxonomy): Eukaryota > Metazoa > Chordata > Lepidosauria > Squamata > Lacertidae > Darevskia > Darevskia nairensis. The sequence goes on along the minus strand of JAWWNI010001204.1, from coordinate 293,054 downwards.
ACAGCACAGCTGCCCCACGAAAAAAATCTCGCGGCACACCACGACCCGGGGGGCGGGGTGTCCGCGCGCCCTGGCGGGAGGGAGGGGCGGAAACGGAGCGGGAGATCGGCGGACCAGGCGCCCGCCCCCCCTCCCGCGCCCAGCCCCCCGGCAGCACCTCCACCCGGCACCGAGCGAGCCCGGGACGACGACGGGCGGGTCGAGTCTACCCAGTTGCACGAGAACCGGCCGCTGTCGAGGAGAGAAGGACCCGGAGCCCGCTCGCCCGCCGCGCAGGATAGCTGCTGCTGCTGCTGCTTCTACGGCCGCCTCACTGACCTCCCGCCTGTCCCCGACCGCGACCGGGGCGACAGAGGCAGCGGGCAAAGCGCCCGGCAGCCCTGGCGAAGGCGGCGGTCGGCGAGCGGGAAGCGCAGCCGAGGCGACGCCAGCCGCCCGGACCGCCCCGGAAGTGGAAGGGCGGCACAGCAGCCGGTGTCTTCCCCTTCCCGCGGCACAGCAGCCGGTGTCTTGTGGCACACTCCTGTGCCGCGGAACACCGGTTGAAGAACGCTGGTCTAAAGCTCAACATCAAAAAAACTAAGATCATGGCCACTGGTCCTGGCAAATAGAAGGGGAAGAAATGGAGGCAGTGAGAGATTTCACTTTCTTGGGTTCCATGATCACTGCAGATGGTGACAGCACTCACGAAATTAGAAGACGCCTGCTTCTTGGGAGAAAAGCAATGACAAACCTAGACAGCATCTTAAAAAGCAAAGACATCACCTTGCCAACAAAGGTCCGTATAGTTAAAGCTATGGTTTTCCCAGTAGTAATGTATGGAAGTGAGAGCTGGACCATCAAGAAGGCTGATCGCCGAAGAATGGATGCTTTTGAATTCTGGTGCTGGAGGAGACTCTTGAGAGTCCCATGGACTGCAAGAAGATCAAACCTATCCATCCTTAAAGAAATCAGCCCTGCGTGTTCACTAGGACAGATCCTGAAGCTGAGGCTCCAGTACTTTGGCCACCTCATGAGAAGAGAAACTAGGATCCTGCACAGATGGGAAAGAAGCTCAGGATTTGGTGTTTAGGTGCGTGCATTTCTTCCCTCCCACAACCGCCACAGGAATGCATCAAGGACAGAGGAGACAGGAGACAGGTTATCAGGGAAAGGGAAGGGAGGGAGGCCAGGGGAAGGGAGGGAGGTTCTGGGGAAACTGGATTCCTTTCCTTACTACTATGAGCTGAATAAAGAGCATGAAATCCACACTCGACTCCGAGTATATTTCATTGCGCATGCAGGTGGAAATGTTTCCATTCTAGCTTTCCCTCCGCTCTTTTCGCAACTCCCTGAGCAATCAGTCGACCAATTTGTATGGGAATAATAAAGACCATACTAACCTAAGCAGCGCTATCAGGATTTCTGAGCTAATGATTGTGGACGCTTTAGGAATGTACAGTATTTCTTTCTTCTTTTTTTTGAAATAATTTTTATTGGGTTTTTCACACAAATATCAAACAAAAATAAAAAAAACACAACACAAAAAATACAATACTACACACACACACACACACTACTAATATATTCCCCTTCTAAATTTCTTATCATCTTGGTTGGACTTCCTCCTGTCTTCCCCTTTACGTTTTAATATATAAATTGACTTCTTTAGCAATTTCCTCTCATCCCTTACTATTACATTCATTTTCTAATCTTATTGTTATATCTTATTCTATTTCTTTGTCTTTTTCCTTATTATCTTATCAAATTTCAACCTTATACGGTATCATTGTACTGGGAATGTACAGTATTTCATTGTGGTGGGGGCTACAGAGTGGCGTGTACTGGCCTTGTGTTTAGAAGTCTGGTTTTGAACTTTCTCCAAATGAAGCAACCTTTCTTCCACACCATCACCTCCGTCTCGCTAAACTGGCGGGGCGGGGGTGGGGCGGGGGGGACACACCACTGCATAGTTTGCCTCAAGTCTCTGGTGTGCACTTACACACCAACCTGCTCAACTTGGAAACAGCTTCTGCAATCTGGTCCCCTCCAGATATTGGTTTTCTTCCAGTCAAAGATTTTGCCAATGTTTTAGGATGTCTTCACCCACCCCCCCTTTATAATAAAGGTATGAAAAGACAACATCAAAGCTCAACATCAAAAAAACGAAGATCATGGCCACTGGTCCCATCACCTCCTGGCAAATAGAAGGGGAAGAAATGGAGGCAGTGAGAGATTTCACTTTCTCGGGTTCCATGATCACTGCAGATGGTGACAGCACTCACAAAATTAGAAGACGCCTGCTTCTTGGGAGAAAAGCAATGACAAACCTAGACAGCATCTTAAAAAGCAAAGACATCACCTTGCCAACAAAGGTCCGTATACTTAAAGCTATGGTTTTCCCAGTAGTAATGTACGGAAGTGAGAGCTGGACCATCAAGAAGGCTGATTGCCGAAGAATGGATGCTTTTGAATTCTGGTGCTGGAGGAGACTCTTGAGAGTCCCATGGACTGCAAGAAGATCAAACCTATCCATCCTTAAAGAAATCAGCCCTGAGTGCTCACTAGAAGGACAGATCCTGAGGTTAAGGCTCCAGTACTTTGGCCACCTCATGAGAAGAGAAGACTCCCTAGAAAAGACCCTGATGTTGGGAAAGGTTGAGGGCACAAGGAGAAGGGTACGACAGAGGACGAGATGGTTGGACAGTGTTCTCGAAGCTACTAACATGAGTTTGGCCAAACTGCGAGAGGCAGTGAAGGATAGGCGTGCCTGGCGTGCTCTGGTCCATGGGGTCACGAAGAGTCGGACACGACTGAACGACTGAACAACAACAACAACACATCACAGATTAAAAACTTCCCTAAACAGGGCTGCCTTGAGGTATTTTCTGAATGTCAGATAGTTGTTTATCTCTTTGATCTCTGCTGGAAGGGCGTTCCACAGGGCGGGCGCCACTACCGAGAAGGCCCTCTGTCTGGTTCCCTGTAACCTCACTTCTCGCAATGAGGGAACCGCCAGAAGGCCCGCGGCGCTGGATCTCAGTGTCCAGGCTGAACGATGGGGGTGGAGACGCTCCTTCAGGTATATGGCCAACTATCGCCCAGTCTCAAATCTTCCATTCTTGGGCAAGGTGATTGAGCAGGTGGTTGCCGAACAACTCCAAGCACGCCTGGAGGATGCGGACCATTTGGATCCCTTCCAATCGGGATTCAGGCCTCATCATGGGACTGAAACTGCCTTGGTCGCGCTGGTCGATGATCTCCGGCGGGCTAGGGACAAAGGTGAGAGCTGTTTCCTAGTCCTGCTGGATCTCTCAGTGGCCTTTGACACCATCGACCATAACATCCTTCTGGACCGTCTAGAGCGGTTGCGAGCTGGGGGCACTGTTATACAGTGGTTCCGCTCCTTCCTCCTGGGCCGTGTTCAGAAAGTGGTGGTGGGGGATGAGTGTTCAGACCCCTGGGCTCTCACTTGTGGGGTGCCTCAGGGTTCCGTCCTCTCCCCCATGCTTTTTAATATCTATATGAAGCCGCTGGGAGAGATCATCAGGGGGTTTGGTCTGGGTGTTCATCACTATGCGGATGATACCCAGCTCTACCTCTCTTTCAAATGAGAACCAGTGAAGGCGGTGAAGGTCCTGTGTGAGTGCCTGGAGGCGGTTGGAGGATGGATGGCGGCTAACAGATTGAGGTTGAATCCTGACAAGACAGAAGTACTGTTTTTGGGGGACAGGGGGCGGGCGGGTGTGGGGGACTCCCTGGTCCTGAATGGGCATTCACCACCCCGCGGAGCCCATCGCCCAGCCCTTCCCAGCTCGCTTTTATTAGCCAGGATGGGCAAGGATCAAGGAGACAGGTGGTCGGTTTCACTTGTCCAAGCAGCCTGTCCACATCCTCGGAGGTAACAGATTGGAATTGATCCCATGAAACATGACTAGACAGGGCTGTAGCACTCTCCCGCCCCGGCCCTGCTCCCATGGTGGAGTCTACCTCCTTCCGAATCTGAGCGACTTTATCTGCAAAAAACTTTGCAAAAGCATTGCAGGAGATCTTGAGGTCCCTACCAGACCCCGGTGACGAAGGTGGTTCTGATAGATTACGAACCACCTGGAAGAGTCTCCTGCTGCTGTTTTCTGCAGATGCAATAGAAGCGGTGAAGAAGGTCCTCTTCGCCGTCGCCATTGCCACTTGGTAGGCTCGAAATTGAGCTCTAACCCAGTGTTTCCCAACCAGTGTGCCTCCAGATGTTTTGGGACTACAATTCCCATCATCCCTGACCACTGGTATTGCTAGCGAGGGTTGATGGGAGTTGTAGTCCCAAAACATCTGGAGGCACACTGGTTGGGAAACACTGCTCTAACCCGTGTCCGGTCTGATTCAGAATGAGTTTTCCGCCACCGGCGCTCTAGCCGTCTCACCGATTGTTTCATCGCCCTCAGCTCCGGGGAGAACCACGGGGCTGTTCGGGCTCCATGCAATCGGAGAGGGCGCTTCGGAGCCAGACAGTTAACTCCACATTCCAGCGGGTCACCAGGGAATCGGCTGAAAGGCCATCAACATGGGATAAAACATCCCCTACCACTCTCTGGAACCCATTTGGATCCATTAAGTGGCGGGGGCGGACCATCCGAATTGGTCCCACCTCCCTGCAGAGGGGAAGGGTCGCGGAGAAGTCCAGTTGCACCAGGAAGTGATCTGACCATGGCACTTCTTTAGTTTCACTTTTATTTAATGTCAGATCACCAGCATCCATAGAGGTGAATACCAAGTCTAAGGCATGTCCGCGGCTATGAGTTGGGCCAGAGTTATTCAGGGACAGCCCCATGGAGGCCATGCTTTCCACGAAGTCCCGAGCAGCCCCTTGTAAGGTCGTGTCGGCGTGGATGTTAAAATCCCCCAGGACCACCAAACTAGGTGTCTCCAGGAGAACCTCCGCCACAACCTGAAGCAGCTCGGGCAGGGAATCCTTGGTGCAGCGGGGAGGTCGGTACACCAAGAGGAATCCTGTACTGCCCCTATTGCCCAACTACATTATGCTCTACATTATGCTCATAGGGATGGAGAAGAAATTCAATCCAGTTCACATTTAAAAGTGAACCTAATTAATTTGCAATTTCTGAAAGAATACGTGAACTGAAACACAGCCATCCTTTGAGAGTTAAACTTCTCTAAATTTTGCAATGCAGTTCTCCAGCCAAGCGATGTGTGCAAAAATACATTTTACAGGGTAAAGTGTGCATGCAAAGGCATAGATTATATATGCAGAAAGTGCATTATACCAGGGAACAGTGCTTTGCAAAAAAAAAAAAATGTATATACTGGGCAAAATTGCATACAAAAATATGCATATAGGGAGAAAATCGCATCCAGATACTGATGAATTTAGTATGAGGCCTTTTAAAATAATAATAACAATTCACACACTGATGTGGATGTGGGAATGTTTGGGAACGTGGATGATGATTTATAATTTAATATATCTCATCCTAACTTGCGCTTGCAAGTTCAACTAGCAGAGTAACATTCCCTTTTAAAATACACACAGCGGAAGTTGCTTTGATTCGCTAGAATCAACTTAATCTAGTTTCCTGGTTTGTCACCATATATTTCCCCTTTATCCCTCTTCAAATAAGACACAGCACACGTCTTCTATAAAAAGATATAAAAGTTTAATCACGGACATTCAATTGCAGAGACAGGAAGACTCCCAAAAGAAGGCAGGCTTATACATAGTAAAGATATATACAATTGGAATCTCTCCATGTGGGAGAGAAGTCCATTAGGCCCCAGCTGGCTGGAAGCCAACTGAGCATCCTTCCTAAGATGTTGCTTTCATGAGGTAGTAGATCCAAGAGAGAGAGAATGGCTACTGACCTGTGGGTTTTGTTCTAACCTGCCCAGGTAAAGCCACTCCCACATCTAGTTGCAAGATGAAATTGTCTCAGTCCAGGTGACCAGGAAGTTGTGGCTGGAGGACTGAGACAATCTCCATTGTCTGCTCTAGCATTGTTGTACTTGACTGCTCTAGTGTTTACATCCCACATGAACAACAACAACAAGCTGGGATTTGAAGCTGCCCCCTGCGCGTGTTACCTGCATCGCCCAGCCGCCCAGCCAACTCACCTGGTTCCTGAGGACATCCGCTGCCGCTGCTTCCCGAAGGCGCCTGCAGGAGCGTCTCCAAGACGTCCACGGCGCGGGACTGCTCCTCAGACATGGTTCTCTCGCCCTGGGTTCTCGCAGAGGCCTCTGTCAGGCTGCAATGGCCACAGCTACCCTGGCGACTAACGGGCAGTCGCTCCGGCTCTACCCTGCAAGTCGCTTTCCTGCGCAATCTTCTGGAGAAGAGCGAAATTACGCACCAGTGGCCGCCAAGGAGAGCCGAAAATGAACTGCCCTCCGCCCCATGCAGAAAACCTTCTTATCAATAGCCATAACAAAAATATTGTTGATTTCCTTCCTCCCGGAGTTCTGGGCAATGCAGTTTGGCCCTGACACAGGTACCATTCCCATCAGCCCTTCACAAGCTGCAGAGAAATGTGGGTCGAATGTACTTTATTTTTTTTTTTACTTTATTTGTTTCAAAAGTTTCAACAATTCACAAAAAACATACAAAATAACATAACATAAAGATATTACATCAGTTCATACCCCCTTAATCCTGTCCCCCCCCCCCGGCTTCCCCTCCACCCTGCGTGGCCTTATATCTTGTCTTCTGTTTCTTATTTCTTTCTCAGTTGCATTTAGTTTGATAGCTCTTTCTATATTTCCAGACATTTGTTTTCTCCTTCACTTCCTGTGCGCTTTTTACCTTCTAATTTTTTATATTACTGATTCCACACCGTACTTTCTCATGTACTCATTTTTTCCTTCCCATTCTTTCATTAGTTCTTGGTTTGTTCGCCCTCTGATATTAGCAGTTATTTTGGCCATTTCTACAAATTCCAAAAGTTTTCCTCTCCACTCCGCTAATGTCGGAGTTTTATCACCCTTCCAATTTTTCGCTATCAGCAGTCTTGCTGCTGCTGACGCGTATAACAAAGAGAGTTCTCAAGGAGAGCTGCCATTGCGAGGTGGGCAAAAGGGGCATTCCTGTTGGTTTGGGCTAGGGGCTGGAAGCCACAGCTGCCAGGACCTGCTTGTTGCTGGGCAGTTTGGAATGTTGCAACTTTGGAGGACGTCCCAGCGTCCTTATAAGGGTCCCCACGTGGATCTTGGGTCACTCTTTTCAGAGCTTCGGATCCCTGCGGACCTTTCAGTGAATCGTGGTTCTGGTTGTATCGGCCTAGGCTTTGCTGTGGCCTTATTTTACAAAATTTACTCTTAAAAACGTTTTAATTCAGTTCTTATTCTGTTGGAGGCTGGTTTGACGCTTGTTTTAATCCCGTTTACTCGCCTTTACCCTCGCTTCCCCCCCCGAGATCTCCTTCCCTCCCCTTTCCCTCCCCCCCTTTCCCTACCCCCTCCCACCCCCCTTTTTTCCCCCTTGTATAAATAAGTTCAGTGTTTCCCTCGGGGGCGGCGGCGCGGCCAGGGGGTCACCTTACCGGGTGCGTTACGCCGCCGCGCGCTGCGTGATTTCCCCTGTAATGGCCGCGGAGGGGTGCGGCTTGGGTTTTTGGAGTGCGCAGGGGCTGCTACGGGCCCCGGCTCGTCCTTTTCCCCAGCCAGCGCGTCTCGGCTGGCAGGGACGTGGGGGCGGTGCTGCGCGCCTGTTAGCGGCTTCGGCGCGCCCCCCCTCTTCTCTGAATTAGGAGCCCGCCGCCTTGACTGTCCGGAAAGCTCAGTCCGGTTTTCCGCGCGGCTGGGAGGCCAGCGCTGGCCGGCTGAGTGGGCTCCGCGGGAGGCCGTCAGGGACGAGGTCGGCTGCGCAGCGGGCGCCATTTTGTTGTTTTGGCGCGAACGCCATTTTGCAGAGGGGGCTCACTGCAGGTCTGCAGCGCCCTCTGGTGGCCGTTGCTGGCTCCGCGGCCCAACTGCTTAGTATTGTGTTGGGTCCTTGTAGCTGATTTAATAATTATTAGTGGCTATTCTAACAATTAACCTGTTTTGAAGCTTGTGTTCTGACTCAGGCAGTGGCTCAGTGGTCAGAGCATCTGCCTTGCACGCAGAGGGTCCCAGGCTCAATCCCCAGCGCCTCTTTGAGGACAGGGAGAGTTCTTTTCATTGGGTGAATTTTGTTCCTGATCTTGGTGCTGCATATAACTGTTCCTTGTGTTGTTTGCGATTCAGGATGTCCCAAATGGAGGGCACTCAGCAGGCTGCTGAGGTTCTGCCAGCCGGAGTGATGCACCCAGGCTCATCGCAGCCCCCGCGTCCGCCTGGTACTGCTGCTAGATTGGAGCGCATTAGCAACATTATGGCCGGCTTGTCCGATGATCCTGCGGCTTTGGCTCGATTTGAGGCGGACCTGGATGGGCTCTTGAATCATTCCCCACAGAGATCCACGCGGGGGGATCCCTCCCATCAAGGCGCTGCATTGTCCCATGCATCAGGGTCATCAGCATGGGAGGATGAGGATATTCCGCTGGCCCAGGCCCTTGCCTTGGCTGCGGTGAAGAAAAAGGTTAAGGGGGTGGGAGCGTCTAAGAAGACACCGGCTAGGGGGCTGAAAGCGCGGGGTGCCAGGAAAAAGGCGCGTGCCCCCCGGCAACAGAAGGTGTCCAGGAAGGGCAAGGCAGCACTTTCACGTTCTGTTTCTTTTCTTGCACGCCCAGGTACCTCCAAGGAGGAAGGTACAGCTGCTGCCTCGTCGGATGACGACAGTCTGTCCCCGAGTCGGGGTTCCCCAATGAGAAGTCGGCCTCGACGGAGGGCGCATAGCGCACATGCCAAGGAGCAGAGGAAGCGGGGGTCGTCGTCGACGGCTAGAGCCGGCGGTTCTTCCCGCAGGCGTATTTCCTCTGACTCTTTGGACGCAGAGGGCGTGGTTGTGCCAAGAAGGGTGTCGCCGGTGGCCTCCACATCGACCCGGAGGGAGCCTGACTCCGAAACGTCCCCCGACGACTGTTTACAGGTTCCGGCCCGGGTGTCTTCTGGGGGAAAACGTCGTTCGCGCCATGGGTGTTGCGGGCATGGCGCCAAGAGACGCCGGCATCAGACTTCTGATTCCAGCACAGGTACAACCGATTCCTCTGACACTGAGACGGGGGGGGGGGGAATTAAAGTTATACTGGGGTTTCGGCGAAGAGGCCTCTGGTTTGCCACGGTGGGCATGGCGGCGGCGTGCCAACACACACAGAGCAAGGTATGGGGCCCCATTGGAATACCTGAATGGTCGCCCTGTCCCGGAAACCAAGGTTTCCACTAACAGCACCAGGGACATCATCCCGGGTAGCCATTTGCCTTCCAGGATCCGGAACAGGATCCTGGAGGGCCGCTATGTGGACATGTTTAAACTGGCTCCCCCGGATGATGGTCGCTCCGACCTGGATGGGTCAGGTTCCGCCTCCAGGAGGCGGGGTTCATCGGGCAAGGTTCAGCGGACTTTTGAGCGCTGGATGGACTGCTTCCAAGTCTTTGCCAGCGTCGTCTGCTCCTGTTATCCCAGACGATCGCTCCATTTAATAGTTTACCAATCAATTGTCCGCTCTGCCCATTCCGCTGCCGGGGAGGCGGCTGCTCTGGCTTATGATAAAAAGTTCAGGACCAGGCCCACAAAATTGTAACTGCCAGATGGGACAGAAGGGATGTTGACGCTTGGGCCACTTGCGTGGCCCCGTATGTGTCAAAAAGGGCCCCGGAGCAGCGGTTTCCTAAGCAGCCATTTCCAAAAGCCACTAGGCGTTACTGTTGTTGGTCCTACAACAAAGGGAATTGTGTGAAGTCCCATGTAATTTCCCCCACATTTGTGAAAAGTGTGGTGGGACGCATCCTGCGACTGCCTGTTCGCGTGGCGATCGGCCCTTTCGAGGCAGGGGAGGGGGGCAACAACCTGCAAGGCAGGCCCCCTCCCAACCTGCCCCAGGCACATGGAAGTGATGTCATTATCTCCTTGGCACCAACCCCAGTCAAATTGGTACCGTTGCTGCGCTGGCTGGAAATTTATCCCAATAAAAAAGCGGCCTCTCTACCTGCGGGAAGGTTTTTCCCTTGGTTTTAGGATTCCTATATCAACGAATCCCGTGGCTGGTAATCCTATGAATCAAAAGTCGGTGAGGGAGCTGCCGGATGTGGCTAGAAAAAAGATTGGGAAGGAGTTGGCATTGGGCCGCATGGCTGGCCCTTTCGATGCTCCCCCCATTTTCTGACCTTCATCTTTCCCCCTTGGGTGTGGTGCCTAAAAAGGTGCCGGGCGAATACAGGCTGATTCATAATTTGTCTCACCCCAGGGGCACGTCGGTGAACGATGTGATTCCTCGGGACCTGTGTTCAGTGCGCTACGCGTCATTGGACACAGCGGTAAAAATGGTTAGGAAATTTTTATTTTTAAAGATATGAAAGAAGAAATGAAGCAAAAATTGACTGATTGATTTTTGGAATTGAAAGAAGTTTATTTATATGTGTATGTACAGGGTTTAATTTACAAAAATGCAAATAAAAATTTATTAAAAAAAAAAGGAAATTTGGAAAGGGTGCGCTGATGGCAAAATGCGATGTTGAATCGGCGTTCAGGCTTCTGCCGATTAATCCGCAGGATTTCTGGCTGCTCGGATTCAAATTTGAGGGCGCTTATTATTTTGACAAGACCATGCCTATGGGCTGTTCAGTGGCATGCGCGGCGTTCGAGGCTTTCAGCACGTTTCTGGACTGGGCCTTGCGCCATAAGTCGGGCTTGCAGGGTGTCACTCATTATCTTGATGATTTTTTACTCGGGTCAAGAGGTGACACAGGGGAATGCGTGACGCTCATGCAGGCGTTTTCTGAGCTCACTGAGGAGCTGGGGGTCCCTTTGGCGGCTGCCAAGACTGAGGGCCCGGCCACTCAGTTGGTTTACCTGGGGATTCTACTGGACACGGTGGCGCAAACATCTAGTCTGCCCCAGGACAAGATTGTCACGCTGCAACAGGTTATAGAGGAGATGCTGCCCTTGTCAAAGGTAACCCTGCGTCAACTGCAGTCACTCCTGGGTCATCTAAATTTTGCCTGCAGGGTGGTGGCGCCTGGGCGCCCCTTTTGCGCCTGCATAGCCAGACTCACTGCGGGGTTGCGGGCGCCTCATCATCATATACGTCTGCGCAAGGAGGTGAAGGAGGACCTGAAGATGTGGTTGTCTTTCCTTAGGGAATACAATGGTGTATCATTGTGGCAGGGCACTCTGAACCTCCGCAATGATTTCCAGGTCCACTCGGATGCTGCGGGTTCCTTGGGCTTTGGGTTATACTGGCAGGGCCATTGGTGTGCCATGCCCTGGCCGGTGGCATGGCAAGGGGAAGCAATTACGCGGGATCTGACCTTTCTTGAGTTTTTTCCCATCGCAGTGGCAGTGCATATATGGGCTGAGGAATTCAAGAACCATCGCGTATGCTTCTGGACGGATAATATGGCGGTGGTGAGCGTGCTGAAAAAATTGGCATCGCGCTCCCCCAGGGTCTCCTCCCTGCTGAGGGCTTTTGTGCTCCATTGCTTGCGTGCCAACATTGTTTTTTCGGCACGCTTTGTACCGGGCCTATCTAACGATATTGCTGATGCTTTATCCCGTTTTCAGATGGCCCGGTTCAGATCCCTAGCTCTGGAGGCGCGGGAGCATCCGGAGTCCTTTCCAGAATGCCTGTGGAATCTTGGACACCCTTAGCTATGCAGGGAGTAGCTTCATCTGTTGCCCCTTCCACCTTTTCTTCCTATAAGAGGACCTGGGCGGAGTTCACCGGGTTTTTTGGACTGGCGGCGGGGGGCCACTTTGCATTGCCCCCGACGTCAGACATGGCCTTGGAATACCTGACCCACCTCTTCGCAATTGGACGTGCTCCTAGGACCATTCGGCTCCAGGCAGCAGCTATTTCCTTTTTTACTAAACTATATTTTGAAAAGGATCCCTGTTCGGCTTTTTATATTCGCCAGGCCTTGAAGGGATGGGCTAGGATGGCTCCATCGCAGGCCCAGGCTAGGCGCCCGATTACTTGGAGTCTGTTAACCAAAATGCGAGCTGAGTTACGCAAGGTTTGTTGGTCGCATTTTGAAGCGCGGCTTTTCGCTGCCGCATTTTCCTTAGCGTTCTTTGGGGCACTTCGCGTTGGAGAAGTGGTCCTGGAGACTGCTAGTTTGGTGGGTTCAAGGGGACTGTTGCTGAAGGATGTTGATCTTTTGTCATCAGAAGTTGCGGTCACCATCCGCAATTCCAAGACCGACCAATTGGGTCGGGGGGTGGTGATGCGGCTCCCAGCCACGGGTCAGGCGGGTCCGTGCCCTGTAAAGGATGTGGCACGGTACTTAGCGTGCCGCCCTTTTGATTCATGAGGATGGCTTGCCATTGACCAGGCAGCAGTTTGCCAAAGTTATGCGCAAGGCCATAGCAGCTTGCGGGCGCTCGCCGGCTGGCTATGCTCCGCACTCGTTCAGGATTGGTGCTGCCACGTCCGCCGCTCGCTGGGGGCTCTCCACGGACAGAATTAAGGAGCTGGGGCGGTGGCGTTCCAATGCTTACAAGCGATATGTGCGACGCTAAGTGATTCACTGTGTATGTTTGTTCCTAGGTCCTGCACCCGTGCGAATTTGGATTGTCGGGCACAGCATCGTCTTCTGGGCCGGCGCCAGAGCGCGGGAGGCAGGGCCTGTGCCCAACCTTGGACTTCCACCCCATGTTTTGGTTTCTTGGTTGGGCAAGAGGGGCATGTTGTGGGGGGAGTTGATTCCTCTGTTACTCAATCGTGCTGCTGGGGAAGGTTCGCCGGATGCCTTGGTGGTGCAGCTGGGGGAAAATGATCTGCCAGCAATGAAGTGTCATGTTCTTAGGATCCGGATGCGACACGATTTGCATCAAATTGCAGAACTATTCCCACATGCGAAATTATTCTGGTCCTACCTTTTGCAGCGACGTTCCTGGAGGGGTGCACGCTCTCCGGTGGCCGTGGAAAGGGCCCGCAGTCGCACTAACAGTGCGGCTTTGGGGGTAGTGTATGAGTTGGGTGGGGTGGGGATTCCTCATCCTGCAATTACCTTTAAGAATGTTCCTGTGTTCAGGCCGGACGGGGTGCATCTCTCAGCGTTGGGTAATGATCCATGGTTGGGGGCGATAGGTGAGGCTCTGAGGGCTTGGCTGGGATTGTGAGTGGTTTGGCGGTGAGCCGGTGGCTCGTGGCGGTTAGGCATTGGTTCGGTGTATGGGTGGGCGGTGCCCCCCATAAGGTGATGTTGGTAATGGGAATTCCGCAAAGGAATCCAGGGACTCAACATTGCTGTCCAAAACCCGGTGGGTGCAGGGCCATGCAGGAGTCCCTGTGGACCCCTGGGGAGGGTGAGGCTCCGTGTGATCCGGGCCCTGTTAACTCTCCCCAGCTAATGGTTTCCCAGCGCTGACAAGTGGTCAGCTCTGTCCCGCTGCGACAGCTAGTCTTGCTGCTGACTAGGGTCAGCTCTGTCCTGGAGGACAGATGAACCAATGCCTATGCAACCACTCACGTGATTGTATTCAATAAATGTGGCCAAAAAATGCCCAAAAACCAAACCAAAAATTATGTCTCCAGTGTGAATTCAATTGGGGGGATGACCGGTTGCCCTACACACGCAAAGAGAGTTCTCAAGGAGAGCTGCCATTGCGAGGTGGGCAAAAAGGGGCATTCCTGTTGGTTTCGGCTAGGGGCTGGAAGCCACAGCTGCCAGGACCTGCTTGTTGCTGGGCAGTTTGGAATGTTGCAACTTTGGAGGACGTCCCAGCGTCCTTATAAGGGTCCCCACGTGGATCTTGGGTCACTCTTTTCAGAGCTTCGGATCTCCCACCCCCCCTGTCCCTGGTATAGGTGGTTGGCCTTGCTGTGCCGGGTAGGGGTCGTCTCCGCTTGAGAGGGGCCTGGTAGGAATTTTGTCCATTTGGCAGATTGGCTGAGCCACTTGGTTTTTGCCTACTACACAGCAAATAGTCACATTTTGTAAGGTTGGCGGTTAGGCATTGGTTCGGTGTATGGGTGGGCGGTGCCCCCCATAAGGTGATGTTGGTAATGGGAATTCCGCAAAGGAATCCAGGGACTCAAGATTGCTGTCCAAAACCCGGTGGGTGCAGGGCCATGCAGGAGTCCCTGTGGACCCCTGGGGAGGGTGAGGCTCCGTGTGATCCGGGCCCTGTTAACTCTCCCCAGCTAATGGTTTCCCAGCGCTGACAAGTGGTCAGCTCTGTCCCGCTGCGACAGCTAGTCTTGCTGCTGACTAGGGTCAGCTCTGTCCCGGAGGACAGATGAACCAATGCCTACGCAACCACTCACGTGATTGTATTCAATAAATGTGGCCAAAAAATGCCCCACAAAACCAAACCAAAAATTATGTCTCCAGTGTGAATTCAATTGGGGGATGACCGGTTGCCCTACACACGCAAAGAGAGTTCTCAAGGAGAGCTGCCATTGCGAGGTGGCAAAAAGGGGCATTCCTGTTGGTTTCGGCTAGGGGCTGGAAGCCACAGCTGCCAGGACCTGCTTGTTGCTGGGCAGTTTGAATGTTGCAACTTTGGAGGACGTCCCAGCGTCCTTATAAGGGTCCCCACGTGGATCTTGGGTCACTCTTTTCAGAGCTCGGATCTCCCACCCCCCCTGTCCTGGTATAGGTGGTTGGCCTTGCTGTGCCGGGTAGGGGTCGTCTCCGCTTGAGAGGGGCCTGGTAGGAATTTTGTCCATTGGCAGATTGGCTGAGCCACTTGGTTTTTGCCTACTACACAGCAAATAGTCACATTTTGTAAGGTTGGCGGTTAGGCATTGGTTCGGTGTATGGTGGGCGGTGCCCCCCATAAGGTGATGTTGGTAATGGGAATTCCGCAAAGGAATCCAGGGACTCAACATTGCTGTCCAAAACCCGGTGGGTGCAGGGCCATGCAGGGAGTCCCTGTGGACCCCTGGGGAGGGTGAGGCTCCGTGTGATCCGGGCCCTGTTAACTCTCCCCAGCTAATGGTTTCCCAGCGCTGACAAGTGGTCAGCTCTGTCCCGCTGCGACAGCTAGTCTTGCTGCTGACTAGGGTCAGCTCTGTCCCGGAGGACAGATGAACCAATGCTACGCAACCACTCACGTGATTGTATTCAATAAATGTGGCCAAAAAATGCCCAAAAACCAAACCAAAAATTATGTCTCCAGTGTGAATTCAATTGGGGGGATGACCGGTTGCCCTACACACGCAATATAGTTTTCTTACTTTGCGTGTGTAGGGCAACCGGTCATCCCCCCAATTGAATTCACACTGGAGACATAATTTTTGGTTTGGTTTTTGGGCATTTTTTGGCCACATTTATTGAATACAATCACGTGAGTGGTTGCGTAGGCATTGGTTCATCTGTCCTCCGGGACAGAGCTGACCCTAGTCAGCAAGACTAGCTGTCGCAGCGGGACAGAGCTGACCACTTGTCAGCGCTGGGAAACCATTAGCTGGGGAGAGTTAACAGGGCCCGGATCACACGGAGCCTCACCCTCCCCAGGGGTCCACAGGGACTCCTGCATGCCCTGCACCCACCGGGTTTTGGACAGCAATGTTGAGTCCCCTGGATTCCTTTGCGGAATTCCCATTACCAACATCACCTTATGGGGGCACCGCCCACCCATACACCGAACCAATGCCTAACCGCCAACCTTACAAAAATGTGACTATTTGCTGTGTAGTAGGCAAAAACCAAGTGGCTCAGCCAATCTGCCAAATGGACAAAATCCTACCAGGCCCCTCTCAAGCGGAGACGACCCTACCCGGCACAGCAAGGCCAACCACCTATACCAGGGACAGGGGGGGTGGGAGATCCGAAGCTCTGAAAAGAGTGACCCAAGACCCACGTGGGGACCCTTATAAGGACGCTGGGACGTCCTCCAAAGTTGCAACATTCCAAACTGCCCAGCAACAAGCAGGTCCTGGCAGCTGTGGCTTCCAGCCCCTAGCCCAAACCAACAGGAATGCCCTTTTGCCCACCCCGCAATGGCAGCTCTCCTTGAGAACTCTCTTTGCGTGTGTAGGGCAACCGGTCATCCCCCCAATTGAATTCACACTGGAGACATAATTTTTGGTTTGGTTTTTGGGCATTTTTTGCCACATTTATTGAATACAATCACGTGAGTGGTTGCGTAGGCATTGGTTCATCTGTCCTCCGGGACAGAGCTGACCCTAGTCAGCAGCAAGACTAGCTGTCGCAGCGGGACAGAGCTGACCACTTGTCAGCGCTGGGAAACCATTAGCTGGGGAGAGTTAACAGGGCCCGGATCACACGGAGCCTCACCCTCCCCAGGGTCCACAGGGACTCCTGCATGGCCCTGCACCACCGGGTTTTGGACAGCAATGTTGAGTCCCTGGATTCCTTTGCGGAATTCCCATTACCAACATCACCTTATGGGGGGCACCGCCCACCCATACACCGAACCAATGCCTAACCGCCACGAGCCACCGCTCACCGCCAAACACTCACAATCCCAGCCAAGCCTTCAGAGCCTCACCTATCGCCCCCAACCAGAGATCATTACCCAACACTGAGAGATG
The DNA here is from genome assembly GCA_034642065.1 of Darevskia nairensis. Lineage (NCBI taxonomy): Eukaryota > Metazoa > Chordata > Lepidosauria > Squamata > Lacertidae > Darevskia > Darevskia nairensis. Next base: position 276,486 of record JAWWNI010001204.1, on the reverse strand, counting down.
CACCCCGTCCGGCCTGAACACAGGAACATCCTTAAAGGTAATTGCTGGATGAGGAATCCCCACCCCACCCAACTCATACACTACCCCCAAAGCCGCACTGTTAGTGCGACTGCGGGCCCTTTCCACGGCCACCGGAGAGCGTGCACCCCTCCAGGAACGTCGCTGCAAAAGGTAGGACCAGAATAATTTCGCATGTGGGAATAGTTCTGCAATTTGATGCAAATCGTGTCGCATCCGGATCCTAAGCACATGACACTTCATAGCTGGCAGGTCATTTTCCCCAGCTGCACCACCAAGGCATCCGGTGGACCTTCCCCAGCAGCACGATTGAGTAACAGAGGAATCAACTCCCCCCACAACATGCCCCTCTTGCACAACCAAGAAACCAAAACATGGGGTGGAAGTCCAAGGTTGGGCACAGGCCCTGCCTCCCGCGCTCTGGCGCCGGCCCAGAAGACGATGCTGTGCCCGACAATCCAAATTCGCACGGGTGCAGGACCTAGGAACAAACAAACACAGTGACTAACTTAGTGTCGCACGTATCGCTTATAAGCATCGGAACGCCACCGCCCCAGCTCCTTAATTCTGTCCGTGGAGAGCCCCCAGCGAGCGGCGGACGTGGCAGCACCAATCCTGAACGAGTGCGGAGCATAGCCGGCCGGCGAGCGCCCGCAAGCAGCTATGGCCTTGCGCATAACTTTGGCAAACTGCTGCCTGGTCAATGGCAAGCCATCCTCATGAATCAAAAGGGCGGCACGCCCAAAGGGACGCACGGCTAAGTACCGTGCCACATCGTGCCACATCCTTTACAGGGCACGGACCCGCCTGACCCGTGGCTGGGAGTCGCATCACCACCCCCCGACCCAATTGGTCGGTCTTGGAATTGCGGATGGTGACCGCAACTTCCGATGACAAAAGATCAACATCCTTCAGCAACAGTCCCCTTGAACCCACCAAACTAGCAGTCTCCAGGACCACTTCTCCGACGCGAAGTGCCCCAAAGAACGCTAAGGAAAATGCAGCAGCGAAAAGCCGCGCTTCAAAATGCGACCAACAAACCTTGCGTAACTCAGCTCGCATTTTGGTTAACAAACTCCAAGTAATCGGGCGCCTAGCCTGGGCCTGCGATGGAGCCATCCTAGCCCATCCCTTCAAGGCCTGGCGAATGTAAAAGGCTGAACAGGGATCCTTCTCAAAATATAGTTTAGTAAAAAAGGAAATAGCTGCTGCCTGGAGCCGAATGGTCCTAGGAGCACGTCCAATTGCGAAGAGGTGGGTCAGGTATTCCAAGGCCATATCTGACGTCGGGGGCGCTGCAAAGTGGCCCCCCGCCGCCAGGCCAAAAAACCTGGTGAACTCTGCCCAGGTCCTCTTGTAGGAAGAAAAGGTGGAAGGGGCAACAGATGAAGCTACTCCCTGCATAGCTAATGGTGTCCAAGATTCCACAGGCATTCTGGAAAGGACTCCGGATGCTCCCGCGCCTCCGGAGCTAAGGATCTGAACCGGGCCATCTGAAAACGGGATAAAGCATCAGCAATATCATTAGATAGGCCCGGTACAAAGCGTGCCGAAAAAACAATGTTGGCACGCAAGCAGTGGAGCACAAAAGCCCTCAGCAGGGAGGAGACCCTGGGGGAGCGCGATGCCAATTTTTTCAGCACGCTCACCACCGCCATATTATCCGTCCAGAAGCATACGCGATGGTCCTTGAATTCCTCAGCCCATATATGCACTGCCACTGCGATGGGAAAAAACTCAAGAAAGGTCAAGTCCCGCGTAATCGCTTCCCCTTGCCATGCCACCGGCCAGGGCATGGCACACCAACGGCTCTGCCAGTATAACCCAAAGCCCAAGGAACCCGCAGCATCCGAGTGGACCTGGAAGTCATTGCGGAGGTTCAGAGTGCCCTGCCACAATGAGACACCATTGTATTCCCTAAGGAATGACAACCACATCTTCAGGTCCTCCTTTACCTCCCTGGGCAGACGTATATGATGATGAGGCGCCCGCAACCCCGAAGTGAGTCTGGCTATGCGGGCGCAAAAGGGGCGCCCAGGCGCCACCACCCTGCAGGCAAAATTTAGATGACCCAGGAGTGACTGCAGTTGACGCAGGGTTACCTTTGACAAGGGCAGCATCTCCTCTATAACCTGCTGCAGCGTGACAATCTTGTCCCGCGGCAGACTAGACGTTTGTGCCACCGTGTCCAGTAGAATCCCCAGGTAAACCAACTGAGTAACTGGGCCCTCAGTCTTGGCAGCCGCCAAAGGGACCCCCAGCTCCTCAGTGAGCTCAGAAAACGCCTGCATGAGCGTCACGCATTCCCCTGTGTCACCCCTGGACCCGAGTAAAAAATCATCCAAATAATGAGTGACACCCTGCAGGCCCGTTTTATGGCGCAAGGCCCAGTCCAGAAACGTGCTGAAGGCCTCGAACGCCGCGCATGCCACTGAACAGCCCATAGGCATGGTCTTGTCAAAATAGTAAGCGCCCTCAAATTTGAATCCTAGCAGCCAGAAATCCTGCGGATTAATCGGCAGAAGCCTGAAAGCCGATTCAACATCACATTTTGCCATCAGCGCCCCCTTCCCAAATTTCCTCACCATTTTTACCGCTGTGTCCAATGACGCGTAGCGCACTGAACACAGGTCCCGAGGAATCACGTCGTTCACCGACGTGCCCCTGGGGTGAGACAAATTATGAATCAGCCTGTATTCTCCCTGCGCTTTTTTAGGCACCACACCCAAGGGGGAAAGATGAAGGTCAGAAAATGGGGGAGCATCGAAAGGGCCAGCCATGCGGCCCAATGTCAACTCCTTCCCAATCTTTTTTCTAGCCACATCCGGCAGCTCCCTCACCGACTTTTGATTCATAGGATTGCCAGCCACGGGATTCGTTGATATAGGAATCCTAAAACCAAGGGAAAAACCTTCCCGCAGGTAGAGAGCCGCTTTTTTATTGGGATAAATTTCCAGCCAGCGCAGCAACGGGTCCAATTTGACTGGGGTTGGTGCCAAGGAGAGAATGACATCATTTTGATGTGCCTGGGGCAGGTTGGGAGGGGGCCTGCCTTGCAGGTTGTTGCCCCCCTCCCTTGCCTCGAAAGGGCCGATTGCCGCGCGAACAGGTAGTCGCAGGATGCGTCCCACCACATTTTTCACAAATGTGGGGGAAATTACATGGGGACTTCGCACAATTCCCTTTGTTGTAGGACCAACAACAGTAACGCCTAGTGGCTCTTTGAAACGGCTGTTTGGGAAGCCGCTGCTCGGGGGCCCTCTTTGACACATACGGGGCCACACAAGTGGCCCAAACGTCAACATCCCTTCTGTCCCATCTGGCAGTCACAATTTTGTGGGCCCTAGTCCTAAATTTCTTATCGTATTCCAGAGCAGCCACTTCCCCAGCAACGGAATGGGCAGAGCGGACAATTGATTGGTAAACTATTAAATGAAGCGATCGTCTGGGATAACAGGCGCAGACGACGCTGGAAAAGACCTGGAAGCAGTCCATCCAGCGTTCGAATGTCCTCTCCACCTTGCCCGATGATCCCCGCTTCCTGGAGGCGGAACCTGACCCCTCTAGGTCAGAGCGACCATCATCCGGGGGAGCCAGTTTAAACATGTCCACATAGCGGCCCTCCAGGATCCTGTTCCGGATCCTGGAAGGCAGATGGCTGCCCGGGATGATGTCCCTGGTGCTGTTAGTGGAAACCTTGGTTTCAGGGACAGGGCGACCATGCAGGTATTCCAATGGGGCCCCATACCTTGCTCTGTGGGCGTTGGCCCGCCGCCGCCATGCCCAACGAGGCAAACCAGCGGCCTGTTCTCCAAAACCCCAGTATAACTTTAATTCCCCGCCTGTCTCATTGTCAGAGGAATCAGTTGTACCTGTGCTGGAATCAGAAGTCTGATGCCGTCGTCTCTTGGCGCCATGCCCGCAACAACCATGGCGGGAACGACGTTTTCCTCCGGAAGACACCCGGGCCGGGACCTGTAGACAATCGTCGGGGGACGTTTCTGAGCCAGGCTCCCTCCGGGACGACGTCGAGGCCACCGGTGACGCCCTTCTTGGCACAACTACGCCTTCCGCATCGGAGGACTCAGAGGAACTCAGCCTGCGGGAAGAGCCGCCCGCCCTAGCAGCTGCCGACGACTTTTCCTTTTTCCGCTTCTTGCCCTGAGTGCCATGCGCCCTCTTCCGATGCCGAACCCCCGACGGGGACCCACGACCAGGGGCTGGACTGTCTTCGTCCGAAGAGGCGTCCACCACATCGGCCGGCCGGGCGATACCTGGGCGCGCTGAAATGGAAACAGAACGTGAAAGAGGTGTCTTACCTTTTTTAGACACCTGCTGCCGACGAGGGGCACCCCCCTTCGTGGTGGCACCCCGTGCCCTGCGCCCACTAGCCGGCTTCTTACTCACCGCCTCCCCCCCTTTTGCTTTCTTCTTAACAGCAGCCAAGGCCACAGCCCGGGCAAGGGGAATGTCCTCGTCCTCCCACGCAGATGACCCGGCGGGGGATAGGGCAGCGGCGTGTGTGGAAGGCCCCTCCTGCGTGGCTCCCACCGGGGAAGGAAGCAGGAGACCATCCAGATTAGATTCAAAGCGAGCCAAAGCCGCAGGATCAGAGGACAAGCTGGCCATGACGTTGGCAATGCGTTCGAGCCTAGCTGCAGTACCAGGCGGCCACGTGGCCTGTGACTGGTCAGGGTTCATCCCTTCAGTCGGAAGAGCTGCCGCAGGCTGCTGGGTGTCCTCTCTCTGGGACATCCTGCAGCAGTGAAATAAAGACACCGTATTAGAAACCCACAACGCTTATAGACGCACACCCGCGCCAGCAACCAGCAATACACCACACAAGAAGAAGAGGGGAGGAGGAGAAAATGATAATAATAATAATAATAACAATAATAATAATTCGAACCCGGCTCCCCTCTCCCGGGTCAGCCACTCTTAACCACCACCTCTATTAATAAGGTACAATCAGGGCCACTGACTTAAGTGGAGGCTGCACAGTAAAATAAACCTAAAGGCAAGGTCGCAATTCTCAAAACAGACGCTAGATGGCGCTGCAACACAAGCAACCCCGACTACAAAATGGCGATTCCCGCCGAAACCACCCTCAGCCAGTAGGGGAGAGAGGGAAAACAGGGCCCGCAGGGACGCACTGTCCCAGAGAGCACAGCAGGAAAAACGGCCTGCCCAGGACTGCTCAGGGCTGGCCAAGAGGGCCGCCCGGGAAGCTCCTGAATATAAAATTAAATTGAAGGGGCAGGTTCCCCGCCGCTGCGCCGTCAGAAGCGCAGCCCCACTCGCCCCCACCAAGAAGACCCGACAGGAGACGGAGCCGCGCCGACGAAGCCGCGGCCCCAACCCAGGGACCGCTGCCGCCACAGGGAGCCCCAAAATGGCCGATTCAGCCCGCAAGGACGTGTAGCGCCCAGGAACCGGCTGCGCTTTCCCCCCCCCCCCCGGCCCCGTGCAGGCCCTTTATGAGGCCGGAACAAGCCGGGAATGCCGCACTGTGCCTCGCGCCGCCATCAACCTTACGAGGGCCCCAGCAAGGAGGTAAGGCGCGCCCTGGCGGGCTAGATGCTGGCCGCGTTAAACAGACCCCCCAACCGTTCGAATTGCCTAACGCAAGCCCCCAAACTGCGGCCCGGGGGGGGTAGGGTGGGGGGGTGGGGGACAGGTGGGGGAAGGGTGGGGGTGGGGGGGGACGAAGGAAGGGCGGCAGAGGGATAAGTGGGGGCTATAAATAAAGTAGCACAATAACAAGGAGGATCAGGCAGACAAAACCCCACTCGCAATTAAATTAATAAGCAATAAAGATCAGATCCCAGCGGAAAACGTAATACGACCGTATCCAGTGCTCTGCCAAGATCCGAAGCTCTGAAAAGAGTGACCCAAGACCCACGTGGGGACCCTTATAAGGACGCTGGGACGTCCTCCAAAGTTGCAACATTCCAAACTGCCCAGCAACAAGCAGGTCCTGGCAGCTGTGGCTTCCAGCCCCTAGCCCAAACCAACAGGAATGCCCCTTTTGCCCACCCCGCAATGGCAGCTCTCCTTGAGAACTCTCTTTCTGGGATACTGTCTGGGATTATTCCCAGCCAAAACAACTCTGGTTTTTTGTTAAATGATAACTTAAGTATTTTCTTTAATTGTTCATATACTCCATTCAAGAAAAGTTTTATTTTTTTACAATGTGGGTCGAATGTACTTTAAAAGTATAAGTGCGTTGCAAGTTTGGAAGGAGAAATGGGGGGTGGGGGGTGGGTGGGCTGCAGTGTCAGTGAAACTGCCTGCAGAAGGAGCTGCGCAGGGCTTGGAAGAAGAAATGAAGGGGAACACAGGGGAGAGTGGCCCAACTGGGCAAATGGGGCACTGCCCCACCAGTTTCCGCCAGCTCCTCTGCCCGCACTGCCTTTTTCACTTGCCACTAACCCACGGGGTGCGGTTGCCTCTCAGCCCCCTTCCCCACACTCCCACGTTGTGCGCACACTACTCCTGGCTTCTGCTGGCTTCGAGTTTCTTGCCTACCCTTCGCCAGCCGGTCCCAATCCCAAACGCTCTACACTGGAAAACTCAGCAGTGGCCAGAGGATTGGAGAAGATCAGTCCACATCCCAATCCCAAAGAAGGGCAGTGCCAAAGAATGCTCCAACTACCGCACAATTGCGCTCATTTCATACGCTAGCAAGGTTTTGCTAAAAATTCTACAAGGCAGGCTTAGGCAGTATGTGGACCGAGAACTCCCAGAAGTGCAAGTTGGATTTCGAAGGGGCAGAGGAACCAGAGACCAAATTGCAAACATGCGCTGGATTCTGGAGAAAGCTAGAGAGTTCTTTTCATCCAAATACACACCTATCCTTCACTGCCTCTCGCAGTTTGGCCAAACTCATGTTAGTAGCTTCGAGAACACTGTCCAACCATCTCGTCCTCAGCCGTCCGCTTCTCCTTGTGCCCTCCATCTCTCCCAACATCAGGGTCTTTTCCAGGGAGTCTTCTCTTCTCATGAGGTGGCCAAAGTACTGGAGCCTCAACTTTAGGATCTGTCCTTCTAGTGAGCACTCAGGGCTGATTTCTTTAAGAATGGATAGGTTTGATCTTCTTGCAGTCCATGGAACTCTCAAGAGTCTCCTCCAGCACCAGAATTCAAAAGCATCAATTCTTCGGCGATCAGCCTTCTTGATGGTCCAGCTCTCACAACTACCTGTAACTAATAATTTCTTGTTTGCATGTTCTACCCCTATTGCTACTTCCCATCCAGCTCATCCAGGGGATTAATTGTTTCTTGTCTCTTGATTTGCTGGGTTCTGTCCATACCTGCAGGATGGAGAGGGAAGTGTCAATTGCTGATTTCGTTTTGTATGGGAGAATGATGTTCCTAAAGGTGACATCATGTTATAGCAGCACCAGGGGAGAAGTTGGCTCCTGCTGAATTGGCTCCTGTGGAATTTCCCCTAGTGCAGTGATGGCTAACCTTGACACTCCAGATGTTTTGGGACTACAACTCCCATCATCCCTGACCACTGGTCCTGTTAGCTAGGGATGATGGGAGTTGTAGTTCCAAAACATCTGGAGTGTCAAGGTTAGCCATCACTGCCCTAGTGGAAGAGGGTGCTCAGAAGCAGCATGAGGCTGGTGGGTCTGCAGAAGTGCCTGCAGCGATTTTACCTCTTGGGTGCCCCAAGATGGTCTGTGGGTGTGGGGACATGTCTCAATGCTGGGGGCAGGAACCAGGGTCACCCAGAGTCCTGTGGGTTTGGGGAAATAAAGTCACTTGGGAAATTGCATGTATTTGTTTAGCCCAGGCATCCCCAAACTTCGGCCCTCCAGATGTTTTGGACTACAATTCCCATTATCCCTGACCACTGGTCCTGTTAGCTAGGGATGATGGGAGTTGTAGTCCCCAAACATCTATAACAGTGATGGCTAACCTTGACACTCCAGATGTTTTGGGACTACAACTCCCATCATCCCTGGCCACTGGTCCTGTTAGCTAGGGATGATGGGAGTTGTAGTTCCTAAACATCTGGAGTGTCAAGGTTAGCCATCACTTCCCCAGTGGAAGAGGGTGCTCAGTCCCGGGTCTTAAGGATCCGGCTGAGCTCTTAACGTCGATCCTGCTCCCCGGGAGACCCGAGCAAGGGCTCCCGAAGGTGAGCGGGAGACGGAGCTCCTAGGATCAAACCCCCGTCGGGAGAAGCTGCATGACCGGCCGCTACCGAGCGCACCGATTCCTCCAAAAACAAAGATTCGGACTGGAGTGAGTACAAAAGCCTTGAATTTGGAAATTAATTAGAGACTGGTTTGGGACGTTAAAACGGAGGTCCGTCCCCTACCGTTGAGATACTGGATCAGAAACTGTGTAACCGAGACATTTAAACTGACAAGTAAGGAGTTATTCTGTAACAGAACTTGAACTCATCTGACACCCCGGGTCTTGGGGAAAACTAGCAGAAGGATTGGAAATTAGCAGAAAAGTGGATTAATTTTTAAATTTTTTATTATTGTGGAACTTTTGGATTTGACATCAAAAGTGAAAGTATTGACTGGAAAGGCTGTGCCCTTGAACATGGTGGTTGAGTCAGACGCTGATGTGTGGAAAATTTTACAAATACTACAGGAGTGGAGAGCTGAAATTTGAGCCAGTCACATAGAGATAAGAGCTGGACTGCACTCAGAGGAAGATGAACCAGCTGCCAAGGAAGAGAAGGCGGGAGAAACCCCCCCCCCAAGGTCAAAGGAAGAAAGATAATAAAACGACGCAGCCGCAGGAAAAAACTTTTTCGACGTAAGGAACTCAATGTTTTAAAAAGAAGCAGGAGGAAATTGACAGGAAGACAGGAAAAATTGGACAGAATTCGGAAGATGCAACAAGGGAAGAAACAAGAAACAGGCCAGACTGCACCAAAGGAGGTCTGGTCCTGGACTTTGGAAAAAATCCCACAGGAAGATGGATGGTACCAGATTTGGGAGAGACCTGGTGTGGGGTGAGAAACGACTTTGATTGAACTGGGAAAATGTTATTTTTGGATTTCAGGACAAGGATTGTGGACATGGCAAATGAATTAAATAAGTATGGAGAATTTAATGTTAGGCACCTGAAGGCATTGGGGTGATAGAAGAGAAGTAGATATTAGATGTAGAAATATATGTGTTAAGGTTAAATTTGGGTTACAGTAAAAATATAATAATTTAAGATGATGTAAAAAATGATGAAGTATGAACTGATAAGAAGATATGATAAGGAACATGGAAACAATGGGGAGGACGTGAGGGAGTCATATAAAAATGATAAGATGGTAATAAGTGGCCTGGCTCAGAAAGTGGGCCAGGCCCAAGCAATGTTAAGGAAATAACAAAAACGGTCAGGGATATTAATAATGAGTATGTTTGAATAAGGGTTCTTCTCCTCTTGGTGTGAGAGGGAGGGCAATGAAACCCTGACCGAAAAGCAATGTTATGTGTATAAAAATTGAAAACCTAATAAATATTACATTAAAAAAAAAAGGAAGAGGGTGCTCAGAAGCAGCATGAGGCTGGTGGGTCTGCAGAAGTGCCTGTAGCGATTTTACCTCTTGGGTGCCCCAAGATGGTCTGTGGGTGTGGGGACATGTCTCAATGCTGGGGGCAGGAACCAGGGTCACCCAGAGTCCTGTGGGTTTGGGGAAATAAAGTCACTTAAGAAATTGCATGTATTTGTTTAGCCCAGGCATCCCCAAACTTCGGCCCTCCAGATGTTTTGGACCACAATTCCCATCATCCCTGACCACTGGTCCTGTTAGCTAGGGATGATGGGAGTTGTAGTCCCCAAACATCTACAATTTGGGACTACAATTCCCATCATCCCTGACCACTGGTCCTGTTGGCTAGGGATGATGGGAGTTGTAGGCTATAACATCTGGAGGACCACAGATTGGGGATGCCTGGTTTAGCCCCATGAGTAAGCAAAGAGACAACAATATTTTGCTTTGGAGTTTGAGGACAGAGGATGAAGTAGGGGGTGATGGAGAGGAGAAGCGGAGAAGGTCATTTTTCATGTGCCAGAGACGAAGCGGCAGGGATCCTGAAATTGTGTCTTGGAGTGACAAGCAAGGACTGTTTCAGGAATGGGGTGTGAGTTTGGAGGCCCTGAGCTACAAGCCAGAAGGAATAGCAGCTACCCAGAAAGATTGAACCTGTGAATTAACCAGAATGAACTGGAAAATGTAGACTGGACTATTTGATTTACTCAAGAGGAGGGATTCTGTTGAAACCCCAAGCAAGCTACTGCAGCAAGTTCCTGCTCTTGGGACTGTGTACTGATTGAACGTGAGGATGCTTCTGGAAAGTCTGGTCAGTTTTTTTAATGCTGTTGATCTGAGTTTTGCATGTTTATTATGATGAAAACTGTGAATGAAGGCAGAGGGCTGCTTACCAGTGTCTGGGGAGGACATGGGAGGGCATCGATGCTCCTAGGACCCTCCATCAACCTTCCCAGACCCTGGCAAGTGAGGCAGCACTTTCCTTACCATCCTCTGAGATGCTCCCAGGACCCACATTCCTCCTTCTCAGGCTTTGGGATGGGTTAGGGTTAGGGTTAGGAACACTGCCAGAGCTTCACACCGCCTTCCCAAAGCCCAGTAGGGTTAGAGTTAGGGTGAGGGTGAGGGTGAGGGTGAGGGTGAGGGTGAGGGTGAGGGTGAGGGTGAGGGTGAGGGTGAGGGTGAGGGTGAGGGTGAGGGTGAGGGTGAGGGTGAGGGTTAGGAACACTGCCAGAGCTTCACACCGCCTTCCCAAAGCCCAGTAGGGTTAGAGTGAGGGTGAGGGTGAGGGTGAGGGTGAGGGTGAGGGTGAGGGTGAGGGTGAGGGTGAGGGTGAGGGTGAGGGTTAGGGTTAGGGTTAGGAACACTGCCAGAGCTTCACATCGCCTTCCCAAAGCCCAGTAGGTGGGTGCATATGGCTACGTCTTATTTTAGGAGAAACAGGGTAGCCTTCCCCAGGTCTCAAGTTTTGGGTCTGCCTAGATCAGTGTTTCTCAACCTTTTCTGGGCAACGGCACACTTGTTTTATGAAAAAAATCTCGCGGCACACCACCCACAAAATGGCGGCGGCAACGTCGCTATGGTAACGGAAATCACGGAGTTATGCCCCCAAAGCAGCCCCACTGGTATGAAAAGCCCGCCCCTGGGACTGTGAAAGAAAACCCGAAAGGAAAGACTTAGCTGATCCCAGGCAGCGAGTGAGGACGGCGAGTGGAGCCGGGGAGGCTTCTCAGCTGGCTGGCTGGCGGTTGGAGCGCTCGCAGAGCGCTCCTCCTTAGGGTGGCGGCCATTTTGAGCGGGTGGCTACCGGCAGCCCTCGCGTCTCCTTCCTCTGACTTCCTATTGGTCCCTGGCAACCAATCAAATTTGGCGGCGAGCTCCCAGCTTGCGCATGCGCGGTAGAGCCCGGCAGCTTCTCCGCGGTGCCTCTTCTCGGCGGTGGCTTTCCGCGCTCCCTTTCCCCCACTGGAGCCGCTGCTATGCGTTTCCGGCGTGGGTCCCTAACGGTTTTCCCGCGGCACACCAGGCGACGTCTCGCGGCACAGTACTGTGCCGCGGAACACCGGTTGCGAAACGCAGGCCTAGATAGTTGAAACCAGGTACCGGTATTCTCACTCTGTCACATGCAGGCCTGTGGAAAGCTTGTATGAGGGCTGGGGCGGGAGTCTTGTTAGAATAAAGTTATAAACTCAAACAAAAAAAGCAGCTGGTCCCTGGCTTAGCCGTCCAAGGGCTGGGGCAAGAATACCCAGCTGCCTCTTTCCTGGTCGCATTATGCAGTGATGGCTAACCTTGACACTCCAGATGTTTTGGGACTACAACTCCCATCATCCCTTACCACGGGTCCTGTTAGCTAGGGATGATGGGAGTTGTAGTCCCCAAACATCTATAACAGTGATGGCTAACCTTGACACTCCAGATGTTTTGGGACTACAACTCCCATCATCCCTGACCACTGATCCTGTTAGCTAGGGATGATGGGAGTTATAGTTCCAAAACATCTAGGGTGTCAAGGTTAGCCATCACTGCATTATAGCATCCTGGCTTGTGGTCCTGCTTTAATCTCTCTGTCATGTGGGTGCAAACCATGCCCCCCCATAGGTTGGGAGACATAGCACATGGACAAATCCCTGTGGTGTGTCTGTCACCCTTTTGGCAGCCTCTCCACATGCACTAACAACCCCTCATGGTCTGTCGGGTCCACTTTGCCCCTTCCTGTGCAGAAGCAGCTCTGATTAGCACTTTTCCAAGCAGAAAAATTTTGCTTAAAATAAGTGTGAGAAGGATGTGTGGCCTTCTCGGGAGTAAGCATCCACAAACACAGTCTACTAAACTAATTGCTTTATTTACAGCATTAAGCAGTTCAGACGTTACAGCTCTACATCCGACCCCTCCGAGTCAGATCCCTGAAGTACCGATTTGCGGCTCCGCCCCCAACATAGGAGCTTCGGGAATCCTAGGCGCCGCCTCTCCTTTTTCCGTTTCCCTGCCCTCGACTTGGGCGGGTCGGCGCCTGCCCCTTCCCTTTCACTTTCATCATCCACGCTGGTGGTGTCTGATGCTGTGGCAGGCTCTCTCAGCCCCAACTCCTCCCCGGTCTCCATGTTCTGATCCCTTCCCATTGGCTGTGCTAGAGCCCTGGTTGGAGCTTCCTCCCATTGCTTCATTATCGCCTCTGGCGTCAGCAGGGGCTGTGCCTGTTCCTGATCCCAGACCCTCAATAACTCTTCAGGCATCAGCTGAGCCCTGTCTAGGTCAGCTGTTTCCTCTGGCACTGCTTCGGAACCCGGCCAGCCCCTGACATCCACCCCCCCTTCCAAGCCCCTCTTCCCCTCCTGAGAAGGCACACAGGGTTGGGGCAGATCGGTATCGGATTCCCTTGCGAGATCCCCCAGCTCCCCCCAGGACTCGTCTGCTGTGTCTGGGGAGGAAGGGAAGCCCAGGAATATTGTGGTGTCGCCACTGGACGATGAGGCAAACACGTCTTCCCAATCCTCCCTGGCCATGGGTGGGAAAAAGGGTTCTGCATTCTCGGTCCCTTCCCCTACCGTTGGGTACCCTTCACTCCCCCCGGATGGTGGGAAACCCCAGAAGTCCCCTTCCTCCGAGTCTGTGGGCTGAAACACGTCTCTTAGTTGCCAACGGTATGGTTTGGGCTTGTGCGGGAAGAGTTCATGAAACTCCCACACCAGATGCTCCTTGGTGACTTCCTCTGCCGGGATCCATGCATTTTCCGAAGCTGGCTCCCCCTCCCACGCTACCAAATACTGCAGTTCATCCCCTCGCCACCTGGAGTCCAAAATCTCGGTGGCCTCGTTGAACAGTTCCGGGTCCACCAGCGGTAGCCCCTGCGACCCCTGCTGGTAGCCCTGTTGGTACCTGTGAGGTTCCCTGTACTTGGACAGGAGAGACCTGTGGAAAATCGGGTGAATCCTCATGTCGTCCGTCAGTCGCAGTTTGAAAGCCATGGGGTTAATCTGCTCTACTACCTCAAAGGGCCCCAGTCTGCGTTGCTGCAGCTTCTTGCACCTGCCGCGGATGGGCAATCCTTGTGTGGACAACCATACCATATCTCCCACCTGGATGTCCTCCCCCTCCCTGCGGTGCCAGTCTGCTGCCGTTTTGTAGGCTGCTTTTGCCCGCTCCAGATTGTCTTTGAGCAATTGGTGCAAGGCTTCCAACTCCTCTGCAAAACTCTGTGCAGCGGGCACGTCTCCGTCCCCCCGTTCCCCCTCCCTCCCCGCAAAGGCCCTGGGATGGCTGCCGTAGTTCGCCTGGAACGGGGACATGCCTGCCGAGGCGTGCTGAGCATTGTTGTAAGCAAACTCTGCAAGCGAGAGTCTGTCGCTCCAGTCGTTGTGTTGTTAGGAGGCGTAGCAGCGCAGATACTGCTGCAGGATGGAATTAACCTGCTCTGATTGACCGTTAGTTTGAGGATGGCGTGCTGAGGACAGACACACCTGCACCTGCAAGATCTGCATGAGCTTGCGCCAGAAGCGGGAGGTAAATTGGGCCCCGCGATCCGAGATTACACTCGCGGGCATACCATGCAGCTTGAACACGTGCTGCACAAAGAGCCGGGCCGTCTCCTCCGCCGACACCACTTTGGGGCAGGCAATGAAATGGGCCATCTTGGTCAGGAGATCCACTACGACTTATACAGCCGTGTTCCCTTTGGACCGGGGGAGATCCGTGACAAAGTCCAGCGAAACCGCTTCCCAGGGCTTGCTCGGGGTGGGGAGCGGTTCCAGTAGCCCTGCCGGTACCATTCTCTCCCCCTTGGCCCTTTGGCAAACCTCACACCCCCTGACGTATTCCTTGACGTCCTGCCTGACTTTTGGCCACCAGAATTCTCTCGTGACCAGTATCATTGTTTTGAATTGCCCAAAGTGCCCCGCTGTGGGATTGTCATGAAGCTGTCTGAGAATTTTGGCCCTCATGACCTCCCCTGGCACATACAGTGCCCCTTTGTACAACAGCAGCCCCTCCTTTTCCTCAAACCCTCCTGCTCTGGGATCCTCCTCCTTGAGTTCCCTCAGCTTGTTCTGGGCAAAGGCATCAGCCTGTGTGAGGCGCACCAGTTCTTCCCGACCACCCAATGCCGCCCCACACCGCCACTGTTCAGGTTTGAAGATGGCCCTGGCCACTGGAGGTCCTTCTTCTTCCATGTACTCCGGCTTCCTGGATAGGGCGTCCGCCCTGCTGTTCTGCTCGCCAGGAACATACTGGATGTGGAAGTTGAAATCCGCAAAAAATTCTGCCCATCGCATTTGGCGCTGGTTGAGCACCCTAGCCGTGCGCCAGTACTCCAGGTTCTTGTGATCCGTGTGAACCTGGATTTGGTGCTGCGCCCCCGCCAAGAAGTGACGCCAGTGTTTGAATGCCGCTACCACTGCCAATAGCTCCTTGTCCCAAATCGCGTAGTTGGATTCCGACCGGCTCAACTTCCTGGAGTAGAACGCACATGGCCGCCATTCCCTTGCCGGATCTTGCTGCAGTAGTATAGCTCCAATGGCCCGGTCTGATGCGTCTGTCTCTATCCTGATGGGCTTGCTGGGGTTCACGTGCAGCAACTGCTCCTCTGAGGCGAAGACTTTCTTGAGTGTTTCAAAGGCTTGTTGCGCCTTCTCCGTCCACTGGAACTTCTTCTTGCCACTCAAGCAGTCCGTAATTGGTGCCGTCATGTTTGCGAATGCCGGTACAAACTTTCTATAGAAATTTGCGAAACCGACGAAGCGCTGCACGTCCTTCTTGGTTTTGGGGCTTTTCCATTGTAGGATCGCCTCCACCTTGTTCATGTCCATGGCTATTCCCTCATCTGAGAGGCGGTAGCCCAGGAAGTCCACCTCTGTGGTGTGGAACTGGCACTTCTCCAGCTTGACACATAATTGGTGCTCCTGGAGCCTCTGCAGTACTTCCTTGACGTGTTGCACGTGCTCCTCTGGGTTCTGAGAGTACACAAGGATATCATCTAGATAGATCACTGCCTGTTTGTACAGCAGGGGTCCCAACACGTGATGCATGAACGCTTGGAAGCATTGGCTACCCGCCTGGAGTCCAAAAGGCATAACTAGGAACTCATAAGCCCCCAGGGGTGTGAACATGGTGGTTTTCCACTCATCCCCCTCCCTGATCCTGATGAGGTTGTATGCGCCTCTCAGGTCCAGCTTGGTGAAGATCCTGCCCTTGCTTACAGCCGCCAGCAGGTCGTCGATCCTCGGCATGGGGTAGGAGATAGGGAGGGTCAAAGAGTTGAGGATCCGGTAATCACACACAAGGCGCCGTTGGGGGGTGTCTTTTTTGTCCACCCAGAACACGGGACTGCCCCCTACAGCCTTGCTTTCCCTGATGAAACCTCTGGCCAGGTTTTTGCCATCTCCTGCTCCGACATTGAATAAAGCTTGCCTGGTGGCAGCTGAGCTCCTGGCACCAGGTTGATTTGGCAGTCGTAGGGGCGGTGGGGGGGGGTAGCTTGTCCGCTTCCCTTTCATTGAACACCTGCTGAAACTCCGCATATTGCGCCGGGAGCGTGACTTCCCCTGCTTGCATCATGGCTGCATCTGCCTGCTCCTTGGGACGCATCTGCTGCAAGCAATATTCCATGCAATACGCAGAACCAAACGTCAGAGAACGCTGATGCCAGCTTACTACTGGGTCATGTCTGTCCAGCCACCCCATCCCCAGTATGATGGGGGGACCTGCTAACGTGGTGACGTGGAAGGCAAGAACTTCAGAGTGCCTTCCAATCCCCATCCTCATGGGTGGAGTGCTTTGCGTGACCGCCCCTCCTTTTAGCTCCCTCCCATCAATGGTGGTGACTTGCAAGGGGAAGTGCAAAGGCAGGAGGTGAAGCTGGTGCTGCCGGGCAAAGTCTATATCCAAAAAATCTGCACTCGCGCCACTGTCGACCAAGGCTGGGACCGGCAGGGTGCAACCATTTGGCAGCTGCAGCGCGACTTCCATCACGATGCCTGGCTTGGGAGGGTTGGGGAGGGTGTGCTCGGGCGAGCTGGGGGGGAGTGTCTCGGGTGCGCTGCAAGGGGGACGTTTTACTGCTCTTGAGCCTGACTGGCCGTCCCCGTGACCTGCCAGCCGGCATTGCCGTTTCCCTGCACCGAAGCTTGCTCCTCCCCTTCTCCTGTTACAGCCCCCGTCATGCCTTGCCACACCTTTTTCTTGTTGCACGCCTTGGCTAGGTGGCCGTTTTGATGACACACAAAGCATTTTCTGGGCGCCTTCCCACCTTGCGCATCACTCCCCTTGGCAACCGTTGCGTTTGAATAAGGGCGCGCGCTCCTCCCAGTTCCATGGGCGTTTCTTCCGGGATGTGCGTTTGCGCGCCAACCGGTTTCTCTGTTTGTGTGGGAATGCGAAAGTTGAACCACCTTCCCACCTTCCCCTCCTTCTTGGTTTTGTCTCTGAGCTCCAATCTAATTCCAATTGCAATCGCTGCTTCTGTGAGGCTTTTCATGTCATTGTAGGGACCCCCTCTCGCCAAAGAGTCTTTTACCTCATCCGCCAGACCTAACTTGAAAAGCGCTATCATTTGAGGTGTATTGGTGTCCCATCCCAGATGGTGGCTTAACAGCGAAAACCTTGCCTGGTATTCGCGCACCGTCATATTTCCTTGTCTCAAAAGCAAGAGTTCCTGGGATTCCAACTCCTGCTCTGAACGGCTCGTATAAACAACATCCATCGCTTGAAATAACTCTTTTACTTTCTGAAGCGCTGGGTCCTGGGCCATGATAAGTGGTCTCACCCAATCACGAGCAGCTGATTCAAAATGCGAAATTACAAAACCGACCTGCTCTGCTTCATTCTTAAAGGAGTTTTTCTGCAGTTCCAGTGCATATAGCATGTCCGTTTTAAAACCTATGTACTGCTCCGGTTTGCCCTGAAATCTGCTTGCTAGCATGGTGATCCGCCTTCCCGCCTGCGCACTCCTGCCCTGCTCAGCGTGAAGCCGTGCCTCCTCCAGCCTGGCTTGACTCATTCGGTACAGTACCTCTAGCTCACGAGCTCTGTCTTCCCAGGTGGGGGCACCTCCACCGCCGGCTCCTTGGGCAGCTGCCGCCGCGGCTTCTTCCGCGTTACTCATGCTGGCTTTGCTTTACTCCTGAGGAGGTGGCGAAGACTTCAGGGATGCTGTGAGAAGGATGTGTGGCCTCCTCGGGAGTAAGCATCCACAAACACCGTCTACTAAACTAATTGCTTTATTTACAGCATTAAGCAGTTCAGACGTTACAGCTCTACATCCGACCCCTCCGAGTCAGATCCCTGAAGTACCGATTTGCGGCTCCGCCCCCAACATAGGAGCTTCGGGAATCCTAGGCGCCGCCTCTCCTTTTTCTGTTTCCCTGCCCTCGACTTGGGCGGGTCGGCGCCTGCCCCTTCCCTTTCACTTTCATCATCCACGCTGGTGGTGTCTGATGCTGTGGCAGGCTCTCTCAGCCCCAACTCCTCCCCGGTCTCCATGTTCTGATCCCTTCCCATTGGCTGTGCTAGAGCCCTGGTTGGAGCTTCCTCCCATTGCTTCATTATCGCCTCTGGCGTCAGCAGGGGCTGTGCCTGTTCCTGATCCCAGACCCTCAATAACTCTTCAGGCATCAGCTGAGCCCTGTCTAGGTCAGCTGTTTCCTCTGGCACTGCTTCAGAACCCGGCCAGCCCCTGACAATAAGTAAAGAGTTGTAGCAGCTGCAGCTGCAGGGAGCAAAGTCTCTGAAGGCCTCCCTCCCTTCCCTTTCCATGATAACCTGTCTCCTGTCTCCTCTGTCCTTGATGCATTCCTGTGGCGGTTGTGGGAAGGAAGAAATGCACGCACGTAAACACCAAATCCTGAGCTTCCTTCCCATCAGTGCAGGATCCTAGTTTCTCTTCTCATGAGGTGGCCAAAGTACTGGAGCCTCAACTTCAGGATCCGTCCTTCTAGTGAGCACTCAGGGCTGAATTCTTTAAGAATGCATAGGTTTGATCTTCTTGCAGTCCATGGGACTCTCAAGAGTCTCCTCCAGCACCAGAATTCAAAAGCATCCATTCTTCAGCGATCAGCCTTCTTGATGGTCCAGCTCTCACTTCCATACATTACTACTGGGAAAACCAGATCTTTAACTATACGGACCTTTGTCGGCAAGGTGATGTCTTTGCTTTTGAAGATGCTGTCTAGGTTTGTCATTGCTGTTCTCCCAAGAAGCAGGCGTCTTCTAATTTCGTGACTGCTGTCACCATCTGCAGTGATCATGGAACCAAAGAAGGTGAAATCTCTCACTGCCTCCATTTCTTCCCCTTCTATTTGCCAGGAGGTGATGGGACCAGTGGCCATGATCTTCGTTTTTTTGATGTTGAGCTTCAGACCATATTTTGCGCTCTCCTCTTTCACCCTCATTAAAAGGTTCTTTAATTCCTCCTCACTTTCTGCCATCAATTTCTATATCATTTATAGAAATTTGGAAAAATAAGCAATAATTCAACAACATTTCAAATTCAACATTCATTCAGGCAACATAGGATTTCGCCTCCATCCACGGTTTCCCCAAACTTCCAATTCTTGCTGCATATTATAATTATTCTATGCCTTCACTTCTTCACAAAACCCCACACCATCCCTTGGCAGCAGGGTGGATAAAAATCAATGATTTTTTGAAATCGGATTTTTTTTTTATTTAAATCGATTTTTTTGATTTAAATTGGATTTTTAAAATAAAATGCTTTTGGAGGGAAAATCTTTCTAAATATAGTCTTCTATTTAAGTTACATTGTAGTCCAAAGGCTATTCATCAGGAAAGAAGGATTTGTTTTAAGTTTATCAAGTGTGCTAAAACTCAGTCTAAGTTTTTTTTAAAAAAATGTTTAACCACATCAGTGAACAAACATGGATACATATGCTATCATGTTATTGTTTTAGTTAAATGAATTGTTTAAATGGTTATTAAGGAAATGATTATTTTTCTCCTTCCAATAAAGTACAGCAGAAAAGTTGTCCAAATATAAACAGTTAACTTCTTAAACCTCACCATAATTTCATAATTATCTGTCTATGTATTTCTAGTGGTATAACCAAATCAGTGATTTTTGATATAACTGTAAAAACCACTCTGAAAATTTATTATTCCAAAAATGAAACCTTCATATGGTTGTAAATATTAAGATTATACCAGCAAGAAGGAGTCTTTCTGTAAAGAAAATATTTAAATGAAGCCTTACTGACTAGTGATTTAAATCAAGCCTTACTGACTTGTGATTTAAATCAAATCCACCCTGCTTTGCAGCTTTCTTGAGATGCGCGGCTATACAGAGGTCTCCCCGCAGAGTTCAGTGCGGGGTCTGGAATTGCAGTTAACGCACCTTTTTCAATGCATGCTTTCCCACCTTGCTAAAGTCTTGCTAAAGTCGCTGCCGCGCCCCAACTTGCCAACCCTTCTCCTGCTCTTAGGCTGGACGGGGGCTCCCACGATCCTCCTTACCAGGCTTACTTTGGTGTAAGGGCTATTTAGTACCCGGGAGCAAGGAAGGGTACTAAATTGCGAATGATTTAACCGCAACAAAAAACGTTTGTTTCCTTGCCGCACAAATACATCTTGCAAAGTTCAGCCGGGAACGGGAAAATACGAGGTAATAAAAGCTTGATAGAGATTAAGTCTGCTTGTTTTAAGTTTGGCGGGGCTTACTCCCGAGCAAACGCGTAGAGGGGTGCTAGATTTGCAATCCTGTGCACACTTAATTCCGAGGAAACGAAAATGTCACTGTTGCAACCCTGCGCTAACTATCTTTCAAAGGAATCCTTCAGAGATCACAGGAAGACATGCTTTCGAGCAAGCGCGACAGGATGGGGACCGCAGGGCTCTTTGCACTTCCTCGGAAGCAGGTTCCATTGATCTTGACGGGACTTACTTCCTAGGAAACATGGGGAGGATTTGAATGCTGGAGACATTAAAGATGGACTTTAAAAAAAGACTGCTTTTTCACCTCAAATGCAACGAGTAAATAATAATAATAAAAAATTTATTTGTACCCAACCCATATTGGGTTGCCCCAGCCACTCTGGGATGCTTCCAACATATATTAAAACATAATCATAGAATCCTAGAGTTGGAAGAGACCCCAAGGGCCATCCAGTCCAACCCCCTGCCAAGCAGGAACACCATCAAAGCATTCTTGACAGATGGCTGTCAAGCCTCTGCTTAAAGACCTCCAAAGAAGGAGACTCCACCACCCTCCTTGGCAGCCAATTCCACTGTCGAACAGCTCTTACTGTCAGGAAGTTCTTCCTAATGTTGAGGTGGAATCTTCTTTCTTGTAGTTTGAATCCATTGCTCCGTGTCCGCTTCTCTGGAGCAGCAGAAAACAACCTTTCTCCCTCCTCTAGATGACATCCTTTGATATATTGGAACACGGCTATCATATCACCCCTGAATCTTCTCTTCTCCAGGCTAAACATACCCAGCTCCCTAAGCCGTTCCTCATAAGGCATCGTTTCCAGGCCTTTGACCATTTTGGTTGCCCTCCTCTGGACACGTTCCAGCTTGTCAGTATCCTTCTTGAACTGGGGTGCCCAGAACTGGACACAGTATTCCAGGTGGGGTCTGACCAGAGCGGAATACAGTGGTACTATTACTTCCCTTGATCTAGATGCTATACTCCTCTTGATGCAGCCCAGAATTGCATTGGCTTTTTAAAAAAAAAACATTTAAAACATTATGCATTTAAACATCACACATTTAAAACTGTGCCTCTCCATTTGGGACTCCTAGCTTCCACCAGTCCCATTCAACGTGTCCAATGGCCACGGATCATGGGCATTGTAGTCTGGTTCCGCGCTCTTTGCACAAGGTCTTTCGTAAGCAACAAGCCTGTATGATCCAGGTTCCTAACTGCGCACACAGAGAGAAACCTCCTTGCCCTGCTATCATTTTCTGTCCCGGTTTATTTCATTTTGGGGGGGGGGAGATGCATTCAGAGTAGACACGCAGCTCCCTCCACACATCCTGACTTGCCTGCCATGTTAGAGTGCAGGAATCATAGAGTCACGGAATGGTAGAGTTGGAAGGGATCCCGGAGGTCATCCAGCCCACCCCCCACCGTTCAGGAATCTCGGCTTATTTTTTTTTAAAATGATATTTATTAAGTTTCCAACAATATTAAAGAAAAATAACATAAACAAAACATCAAATACATACAAATTACACTACAAACAACACACAAAACATAATTCTTGTAAATATACATTCTATCCAATCATGGTCTGGGTGGACTTCCTCTCGCCACCCCCTCCGCGTTTCAGTGTCTATCTGTCTTTAGTAATTCCTTCTCATCTTTAATTTAATTCTGACTTTGAATTAACATTTTCATCTACTAATTTTTCTACTGTACCTTCATCTTTCTCTTATTTATTTCCTAATCTTAATCTGTGGACTATCATTCCTTCCAGCTTCTTCCTAACTTAAATCTTACAGTGAATTTTTAAATAGTCTTTAAATTTCCTCCAATCTTGTTCCGCCGTCCCCTCCCTCTGGTCACGTAGTCTCCGGGTCATTTCTGCGAGTTCCATAAAGTCCATCATTTTCATCTGCCAGTCTTCCACTGTCGGTAGATCCTGTGTCTTCCAGTTCTAAGCTATCAACAACCTAGCTGCTGTTGTGGCATACATAAAAAAATGCTTTGTCCTCCTTGTTAACTATTCCAAGTAAAAAAGCCTCTGGTTTCTTAACAAATGTGTGTTTCAACACCTTTTTCATTTCATTATATATCATTTCCCAGAAGGCTTTAATTCTTGGGCAAGTCCACCACATATGATAAAATTGTTCAGATTTTTGTCAATTGGTTCTCAAGAGAAACTTACAGATTCTTGCTTCACACAATTAACTCAAGACAGTATCAATTTGCTCTTGGCAGAAAGCCAAGATCTGCTTGGCCTGACAAAAACTCTCTGATTGGTTAATGACCAGCACTCAACTCTGTTAATTAAGAACGCTAGCACAGCTGGTGGGTGTGGTGTGTTAGGAGTAGGAGTGCTGCGTTTGGTTGGAGAGAGAGAGAGACAGTGAGGATTTATTTTGCATGCAGAAACTCTGCTGGTTTTATTTTCTTTTAATAAATCCTGTAAATAGTTATTCTGCGTCTAGCCGACTAGTCATTTCCACCTCAACTAGCTTCTGTGCTGTGCAGGAAAACTCTGCTACGTTTGGGCTAAAGCCACTAGAGCTATGCCTGACACTTCAAAAGCCTAAAAGGTTATGGGCAAGGTGCTGCCAGCCTGAGTTGTGGCGGTGTTGGTTCCAGAAGTGGTTGTTCCTGTGGCATTGGTGCAGCGGAAGGACACTGGCTGGTTCCTGACTGTCGTAAGCTGGTGACGCAGTGGACGCAAGGACAACAGCTGCAGCGTGTGAGTGCTGGGTGATGTGGTTCCTGTTCTCTCTCGCTGGCCGTGAGTAGCTGGTTCCGGGTTCCAGGGACATCGCTCTCAAGATGGCCTTACAACCAGTTCAGATGGCTTTTGAGCGTCTGAATGACTCAAATTACTTGCTGTGGTCGGAACGCATGCAGGCAGTGCTGCAGAGGGATCATCTCTGGAAAGTGGTGAGTAAGTTTCCTGCGAAGCCTGATGATGAAGACCTAGATAAAGACCAAAGAGCAAGGGCCACAATTGTCTTGGGGCTGGAAGATTCCCAGTTGCCGTATGTGAGGGGAATCAAGACAGCTAGAGGTGTGTGGCAAGCACTTAAAGAACTCCATGTGCGTGAGACAGCGGTTTCCAAGCTGTTTATTCGCAAGGCATTGTACAAGGCAATGTTACAGCCTGGGGTTACAATGCAGGAACACCTACACAGTTTGCAGTTAAAGTTTGTTGCGCTTCAGGAAAGAGACTGTGCGTTAGACCAGCAGGAGAAGGTGGCTATCATTCTGAGCTCTCTCCCTGAAAGCTGGGATAATCTTGTCATGTCTCTAGAAGCAATGAAAGAGGATGATTTAACAGTCAGTTACGTTACTGGGCGTTTGATTGAAGAATGGCATAAGAAGCAAGAAAGGTCGTTGGCTGCAGAGGCTTCTACAAGCGGGCGGTTTGGAAGGAGTTCTCATGTCGTACCAGAGGTGAAACAGCAGCAGCGTGCCGGTGAGGAGTCAGCGTTTGCTGTTAGGCATTGTTTCCGTTGTGGATCTTCTGCGCATCTAAAACGCCAATGTCCAGAGTTGGTCAAGTCTCAGTGGCCGGTGCAGGAGCAGAGACGAGATCAGCAGCAGCAGCGAAAAAAGAAATTCTTTAAACGAAAACAATCAGCTCAGCTGGTGACCGCCGAGGTCAAGATTGCTGATGAGAAACAAGCTGTCTGGGTGGTCGATTCGGGAGCGTCTCGGCACATTGTAAATTCAGATGAATTGTTTCTTTCCAAGAACTCGGCACAGCGCAGCCAGGTGGCTCTAGCAGACGGAAGTACTTCCAAAGTGATTTCGGGGGGTGCAGTTTTTGTTCCTTGTCTGCGTGAATGCCTGCAAAATGTACTGTGTGTGCCTTCATTAAGGAGCAATTTGATGTCTGTAGATTGTTTGTTAAAAGCTGGGTTTAAAGTGCATTTTGAAGGAGACAGTTGCATGATTAAGAAGGCTGGTGAGATTTTAGGCACTGCTAAGTCAGAGGGAGGCTTGTTTTGGCTTAAAGGAGGATCTCAAGTTGCAGCAATAGTCAGTAAATCTCAGCCTACAGAAAATAACAAAGCTATACATGACAACTGTGTGCATTTATTGCACAGGAAAATGGGGCATGCTGGCTGGAAGAGTGTACTGAAAATGTCTGAATTGTCTGATGGGTGCAATTTAAAGAGTTGTAACAGGTACCTTGACTGTAATATTTGCAAAAAGGTTAAAACCCACAGAGTCTCTTACCCCAGGAGTGACAGAGTTAGTGAGTCACCGCTACAGCTAGTCCACATGGACATAGTTGGTCCATTTGCTGTAAGCAGGGGTGGATCGCGTTTTTCGCTAACAATTGTTGATGACGCGACGCGTTACTCTTGGGTTCTTCCCATGAAGAATAAGGGTGATGTGTTCACTAAATTTAAAGGCTGGGTGGCATCCGTGGAAAGGTTTCTGTCCCTTAAACTCAAAAGGATTCAGACAGACAGAGGTGGGGAATTTATGTCAAATGCTTTTAGAGATTGGTTACAGAAGCGTGGCATTGGACATAGAAAAACGAATGCTTTTTCCCCGGAAGAGAACGGCATTGCGGAGCGAAAACACAGATCTCTTCAAGAGATGATGTTCGCCATGCTTGATGATGCTGATTTGCCCATGTCTTATTGGGGGGAGAGCATGCTCACTGCGTGTTATCTCCAAAACAGACTTTTTCATCAAACAATAGGGACAACTCCGTACTTCAAATTGTTTAAAAAAAAACCCAAAATTGACCACTTGCATGTGTTTGGGTCAAAAGCCTGGGTTTTAATTCCAAAACAAATGAGAAAGAAGGGCGATCCTAAGACCAAACAGTTAGTGTTTGTGGGCTACCAAGAGCTAGGAAAAGGTTTTTGTTTTGCTGAAGGGACAAATGGTATTGTGATCTCCAGGAATGCCAGTTTTTGTGAACATAGTGGCTGGGAGAGACTACATGCAAATACTGAGGTTTGGTTTGAACCTTCCCAGGGGCTTCGTGACTCTGAAGGTAAACATAGAGAATCAGAGTCTGAGGGGGAGGAAAGTTCAGATAAGAGCTCTCAAGAAAGTGCAACTAGCCAGAGACCAGTTGCTAAGCAACAGAAGAGAAGTCATAGTTCTGAGGAAGAAAGTGGGTCAGAAGAAAAACTTTCTCCCAGAAGATCTAAAAGACAAAACAAAGGAGTGCCTCCAGAGCGTTTTTTTCTAGATACTGCAAATGTGTTTAGTGTAACTGCAGAGCCCAAGAGTTTTCAGGAGGTGTTAAAGTTACCAAAAGAGGAGGCAGAGCTTTGGAAGCAGGCAATGGAGGAAGAGATGTCCTCTCTGAATGAGCACAAGGTTTTTACACCAGTAGCAGCGCCTGAGGGGGCAAAGATTGTAGGCTGCAGGTGGGTGTACAAACTTAAACCGCTGGTGACAGGAGGGTACAAATACAAAGCTCGTTTAGTGGCTCAGGGATATTCTCAAAGGCCTGGGAAAGATTATGACGAGACTTTTTCCCCTACCGCTAAAGGGGACAGTGTAAGGCTAATTCTAACGCTTGGAGCAAAGAGAAAACTCCAGTTAAATCATTTTGACATACAGGCTGCATATTTACATGCATCATTATCAGAAGACCTGTATCAAGCTGAACCGCCTGGTTATGAGACAGGTTCCAATAGAGTGCTAAAATTAAATAAAGCTCTATATGGTCTCAAACAGGCTGCAAGATATTGGAACAAGTGTTTCCATGAAGCTTTAGTGTCATTTAACTTCAAGCAGAGTACAGCTGACAATTGTGTTTACGTACGTGGTACAGGCAGTAATCAAGAGTTCTGTCTGATTTTTGTAGATGACGTATTGTATGCTTGCAAAACAGATAAACAAACTAAAAGGTTTGCCAAGCAATTGTCAAGTAAGTTCAAAGTGAAGGACTTAGGCCCTGTTCGGACATATCTAGGGTTGGAAGTGTGCTGGGCCCAAGATGGCAGCTGTCTAATTAGTCAGCAGAACAAAATCAAACAGCTACTGACTATGTACAGGATGCAGGATTGCAAAGGGGCAGCGGTGCCTATGAATCCAGGTTTCATAAAAACACTTCATACAGATGATAATCCTGTATTTGAACATCCTGATGTATATCATTCTGTAATTGGAAGTCTATTGTATCTAGCACAATGGTCCAGACCTGATATTAGCTATGCAGTAGGCATACTAAGTAGATTAGTCTCAAAACCCACACTAAATGCCTGGAAAGGGGTAAAGCAAGTTCTGAGTTACCTCAAACAGACTATTGGTTTTATGTTACAACTAAATTCTTCAGAGGACGAAATGTTGAGTTGCTACTGTGACAGTGACTGGGGAAATTTGCCAGATAGAAAATCTGTCACAGGATTAGTCATAATGTTTGGTGGAGCTTTAATCAGCTGGCGATCGCGCAAGCAGAATGTTGTAAGTGTATCGTCAACGGAATCCGAGTACGCCGCATTGAGTGAGTTATGCAACGAGGTGGTTTATTTCAAACGTTTGTTAGCAGATCTAAATGTAAATGGTGAAGAACCAGTACAAGTTTACATTGATAATCAGGCTTGTATAACCTTAAGTAAAACAGAGGGTTTCAAGTCACGTTCCAAACATATCGCTGTAAAATACCAAAATGTGCGTTGCAATGTACAAGAAAATGTAATCACATGTACCTATGTATCAAGTGAAGAAAATGTGGCAGATGTATTAACAAAACCATTGGCAAAGATTAAAAACAAGCAGATGTGCAAGGGTTTAGGTTTAGGTTTGCTGGAAAAATGAGTAAACAGTAAAAGTTCCTACACAGGTGTTAGCTGATATTAATTGTCCAGCAGAATCTGTGAGGGGGTGTTCAGATTTTTGTCAATTGGTTCTCAAGAGAAACTTACAGATTCTTGCTTCACACAATTAACTCAAGGCAGTATCAATTTGCTCTTGGCAGAAAGCCAAGATCTGCTTGGCCTGACAAAAACTCTCTGATTGGTTAATGACCAGCACTCAACTCTGTTAATTAAGAACGCTAGCACAGCTGGTGGGTGTGGTGTGTTAGGAGTAGGAGTGCTGCGTTTGGTTGGAGAGAGAGAGAGACAGTGAGGATTTATTTTGCTTTGTTTTGTATGCAGAAACTCTGCTGGTTTTATTTTCTTTTAATAAATCCTGTAAATAGTTATTCTGCGTCTAGCCGACTAGTCATTTCCACCTCAACTAGCTTCTGTGCTGTGCAGGAAAACTCTGCTACGTTTGGGCTAAAGCCACTAGAGCTATGCCTGACACTTCAAAAGCCTAAAAAAAATATACCTTCCACCTTTTTACATTTCCAACATTTATTGTCCTGCAAATGATAAATTTTGGCCAGCTTGACTGGGGTTAGATACCATCTATAAATCATTTTCATAATATTCTCTCTTAATAAATTAGATGCTGTAAATTTAATATCTCTTTTCTGCGGGGATGATGAAAGAACGAGACCCTAAGACAGGATGAGGTTTAACGGGGAGGCGACCTCGATCTCTCTCAGCATCCTCCTTTTATTGAGTTTTACAACATGAATAAACATTACCCTATTAGCATAATAGGGTCCCAACAGGGGACAAACTTTTCCACCCCAAATATGGTATAGGAAATTACCTCATGCCTCACCCACGACCCCACCATTTGGTGTGTGCTTGCTCTCCATGCTCCTCTCACGTACCTTCCTCGTGCTCACCCCTGAATTGTTCCTAATGTTTGCACCTTTTGTCACACCTCATTGTTTCCTTGTGGGCTGCGATAGCCTCTTCGTCTCCTCAGGGGAACGTGGCTTGCCAACACGTCGCCCTCCATCCAGCACAGAGTTACTGTGGCCTGCCAGCAGCGTGATGTTTCTTCGGGTGTGACATAATGTGTGCTTTTATACGAGACACGTGGGCTCATTGAACTGTCCCAATGCCTTAGATGTATGGACTTATAAAAATCGTCCCAACATCCCCAGATTTTTAATTTTGTTAATTTTTAGAGTAGCCAATTGAAAGGGTGAACAGAGTACTGTACGTTTAAAGTGATTTATGAATGAAGGAGAGCTTTGCTCTGTGAATGAAACCTAGATGTTATGAATGGTGAAGGATTGTTTTATGAATGAAAGGGTATTTGCCTCTTTTACGGGCTGGGTGGACTTAAGAAAGAATACTCTTTGAATAAAAATATATTCTATTCCCTCCTCCCCATTAGGTTCAGTGCAACATTCTATTTTAGTGCAAACTTTGTAACAATAACTTAGCATAAACAATTGTAGCAACCTGAATAGCAGCTGTAAAAGGAATACTTAGTCTCTCATTGTAACTGAGGGCACTTGAAGCTTAAAACATTCGTTGCTTTGTAACTTATTAACTGTTCAATAAACTTCTGCTCTCAGTCGAGAGCTTGTGCTTCAAAACACAGTTCTCATTGGTGTTTCTTTTGCTCTCTGTCCCTTTTTATCGCGGTCGGGAACGGCAGTAATCATGATCAAAATGATCCAGAGAATTTATACTTAAGCAACTAAAAGCAGCGATTAATAAGTTCTCCGCCGTAGGAGCAACATTCTGACGTTTCAGAACCTCCTCCGCCTGATTGGATAAAGCTTTGATTTGCCCCCACGTCGGCTTGTGGTGCTTTCGCATCGCTCGATCCCGATCCCGGCGTCTGTTTCTCAGATGAAGGGATGACAAGTCCGGCACATCATCCGACGTGCTGGGTGCTGAGCACAAACTCCGCGCTGATGACACACTCTCCTCCCGCCTCCGCAGCTCCGCAAAATCAGGCTCGCCATTCGCATCCAGGGGAACTGGTCCCATGTAGCGCATCGTTGTCGGGCGAGCTCCCTGATCCGACACCGGGAAGGACAGGATCCTCGGGTTCTGCTGGGACTCCCGCTGCTTCTCCGGGGCGTTGAGCTGCTGGAACCACTCCATCTCGCCACGGCTTTATACACCTTGCAGGAATCCACGTAGGGCCTACGGGATCAAGCAGAACAGACCCGTAACCCCTCCCCCACGTTAGCAATGGCACTGGCCCGCGTTCCACGTTGGATCTGGCAAGAGCCTATAGGAAACCTGTGGATGCGGGAAGCTCTGTTTTTTCCCAAAGTGGTCCTCAACCGCAGAGGACAAATTTTTAATATTTAAATGATTTCTTAATATGAAAATGATTTAATATATATATAACTTTGTGTAAACATTCCTGTTCTTCAGGGGATTTCCTGCTTTTATTTATTTGTTTGTTTAATGTCCAAAAATCCCCTGGATTTGAGAATTATAAGGAATTCCCAAGCGATGGTCAATTTCCCATTTTTGAAGCTGTTAAAGCTACCTGCAACTGTGCAGAGAGATTGACCCATTTTTCAACCTCTCAATGGCAAAGAAAAAATAATAAATCCAATCTAATTAAAACTTTAAATCTCTCCTTTCCCTTGAACTATTCTGAAAAAAAAAAACATTTGAGCCAGATAAATCTACTCTAAAATTAACAAAGATGATTTTTCCTCTTCCCTGGTCCTGAATCACACACTGAAAACATTTTGCTGTGGAGATAATAATTAACATTGCTTTCACACTTTTCAGCCCAGGCTAGCCTCAAAGACTCACTAACCAATGTAAACAATGCCTTTTGCCCTGAAGAGTTCTGCTCTGTCTTTTCTACATTTTAAACCTAAAATAAATGAATCTAAATTTGAGATACCTATAAATGGGAACAGGTTTGTAACAATTTTGTGACTCAAATACAAAAATGACTCCTGCAATTGTATCTTTCCAGGAGCGATTTATAAGCCAAATTAGTCAAATCCAATAGATAATCCCTATAATCATTTAGATGCAATTTTTGAGCTACTGTCAATATGTCATTGCAATGAGCCAAAAAGACCTCTAGGTGAAGCCTTCTGAATTACTTTAAACATTCTATGAGCCCAATGTGGCTATTTTACACACATTACAAAGGGCTGGATTTTCCTCATACAGCATCTTAAGGAAAACACCCACTCAAAATTCCTGATTCTATCTCTTGGGTAACAATATGCAAATCCTCCACTGGGAGGCTAATGAATAAAGACAACTATCACATGAAAAAGAAAACCCTTTTAGATATAGAGATAACAAAATAAACAACAATTTCAAAAGGAGTGTGTGCTCCATGCTACTATAGAATGAATTAATTCTTCACACTTCTCCTATTTACTGTTCCTGTAAGCTATTTTGCTGAATTAAGCTAAGGGTACTGAATTGCTTCTGTGGAGTAAGCAGAAGCCTATTTCTGAGTGTCTAAAATCCTTGCTACTGGAAAAGCTTTTAAAGTAAAAAGCTTCTGTTCCTTTTTTCTCAATGTGGAAATAGTGAAATTAGTTCTAATAATAAATTAATTCTTTTTAAATCATGCCTAGCCATCATATAAAAATGCCATTTACCTGAGCATTTTAATTTCCAAAACTGAAATATTAAACCTAACTTTTAGAGAATATGCTGTTTTTTTTTCTAAATAAGTGACCATTGTTTTAACCAAACAGGATCTGTAAATTCTACCCTAGAGGCATACCATGGGCCATTGTGTCCTAATTGTTACTAATTAACCTTGCCTGAAACTTGTTACATTGAATCTCTTCCCTAGAGGTTTAACATGTTATGAAAATCATAAAGCTGTCATCCAAGGCATAAAGATGCCACAAGGGAATCCATTTTGAGGGAGAACACGGAGGGTGTAGGGAAGGGAAATTGATTCTTTGACCTCTCACCTGAATCCACCAAGTCAGCACATTTCAAGCACATTCCAACCCTATCGCACTCTCATTATCCCCTTCCTCCCCTGTCTGCATAAACCCATCACACTCTCATTATCCCCTTCCTCCCCTGTCTGCATAAACCCATCTACATAACCCTTTGCATGGATCGCAAGGTGATAGACATCTCTTTACTGCAAGGGGAACCTTGAGCGCATTTCTAATCCCTTCTTCCTGGAATGCTGCAAGCACTGTAAAAACGTGCTTTTCTTCTTCCCCCTAAATCCTTTCTGTCTTGTTCACAGCGCTGTAGAAACGCGCTTTCTGAATGTCTAAAACTGTATCAAATGTGCCCCTGGAAATAACCTCTTCGATACCTTATATGTATCTCTACGATTGTATGTAACTTTATGAGTGAACTTGTATCCAACCAGAATGTATTCCTTCAATGTAAGTGTATCCTATCAGATGTATTTCTAAAACCTCATCTGTCAACTGAGTCGCCGGTGATACCAGACCTACTGGGTCTGGGAAACGTCAAGGAATACACAACAAATGCAAATCCAAGCGATAAAGTTTATTGACTGTCATTTTAAGTTTTCCTGCCGTACCTGACCTGCAAAGAAGAAGGAAAACAAAACCATCAGCACATATTCAGACAAGATTATGCCTCACCCAAACCCTGCTTCCTATGTAAATTTTGTTTTCCCGCCTTTTCTTCCCCATAGAAATGTATTAGAACAAAAAGGTATAAAAGTATGGATTTTCTTTTGTTCTGGGGCTCTCGCTCTCGTGTGCCTACGTGAGTGAGACCCTGCTGCAGCAGTTCCTTTTCTTTTGCGCAATAAAGGATCTACTTACCTTCTCCTGGGACTCCGTGGTCTCTGTCTTTTCCCAACCGGTAGAGCCTTCAAACGTGCTCTTCCGGAGCGCTGGGTCTCCTTACGAGTCCAGTGCTGCCTTGGAGGGAAGGGTACAATTTTACAACAGTTTGTGGCGAGCCAGGCAGGAGAACCTCCGGTGGACCGAGATTTCGGGGTGCCAAGGTCTGATAGTCCAAGCGCACCCAGCCTCTTGCAGGGGGGCTACCTTTCCTTGCCGGCTCCGGAATCTTGGCGCTAACGGGGATCTCCAGCGGGACCAACCAGGAGGGTAACTACGATCCGGAACGGCCGTGGGGTGGGAGAATCAGGAGACTTTTCCCCAGTTCCTGGATTCTGGTATTGGGAGTCGGAAGACTGCGTGTACGTGAGTATAAATAGGAATTTGGTCTTGGGTGGGTTGCCTCAGCAACAGAATCTTACTGTCTGTCTTTCACTCTGTCTACCCGACTTACCCTATCTCCTTCCTCACAAGCTCACAATCCGTCGGAGTTGCCCAGAGAGAGAGCCTTGTGATCCCTCTACCCTGAACCTACTCTGTTCCCATACTATAACTCCCAGGTGCAGCCGCACCCCGTTTCATGGAGACCTTAATTGGGCATGACCCATGAAAACGGGAACGCAAGGGCATCTGTTCTTTTCCTCCCTTTTGCTCCCGGTTCCGATCTGACATTGCAGCCGCAAGCGTTCAGTAGGAATCCGGCTTAGATCGTAAGAGGCAGGGAGTTGCTGTGGCTCTAAATTGTTAGCGCGGGTGGGTTAGTTTTCCCTATCAGAGAGCGTGTCAATTTCCCAGTCGGAAGAGGTCCATTTTTCCCTGGATCGTCCATTAACCCTTTTCCCATCGGATAGTGCCCACTTCCCTATCAGAGGAGCCTACTTGCCTATCAGAGAGTTTGCCTACTAGCGTAGATCAGAGATAGTGACTGGTATCAAGGACCCAGATCCCCCAGGTCGGAGAGAGTGACCGGAAGAACCTAGGTTGAGAGATGGGTGCACCCTTGTCTAAAGAGACCTACCCCCAGACTCCAAATGAGAAGCAAGCCCATCCAGCGCTTACTTCTCGTTTGGACCCTGACAGCCCACTCAAGTACGTCCTCAGGTTTTGGGACGACTTGCCCGGTAGGGAGGGACTAGAAAAGCCTGAACTGATCAAACTTTGTACTAAAGGATGGGTGAAAGCCACCATGAAGCACCCAATCGAGAACAGCTGGGTGAAGGAAGGTTCATTCAACCTTCAGCGCATCGCTACACTGCGCACCGTGCTGGAAGACCAGTATCCCCTCCAGATACGTTACCTCGAACTATTTGAACATGGGAGGGAGAAATTGAAGGATGACAGTGCCATGTCCCGACAAATGCCCATCTTAAAACACCAAAGAAGACCCCCTCCTTACCAGCAAGTTGTGCCAGAGGAACCCTACGAGCTCTCCTCCATTCTCAGACCGCCAGCCTTAGCAGATCCTACTCCACAGCCTGAGAATGGTAGGAGGGCTCCACCAGCCTCAGGGATAGCTACCCCGGTGAGCCTGCCAGAAGCAGGAAATCCTCCTGACTTAGCTAGGGAACCAGCCGAACACAGTAGATCTTCAACCACTAGCCCCTCACCGGCAACCTTAAGCCCAGTCGCAAATCGGACTCGCAGCAAAGATGTAGACCCGCAACTTTTGTCCAAACTACTTGTGACCGCACTAGAGAAGGTTGCCCACACAGACACAGAGCCAACTGACAAGACTAGCACAGGGAGTTCCGACGTCGCAGGGGCAGGACAATTCCCACTCAGGACCATTCCTCTCGCCCCTGCCGCAGTGGGACAACCCACCACATACGCTATTTCCCACGTCCCATTCATGACATCGGACCTTATGAACTGGGCTGACAGAATGTCCTCCTTAAAGGAGAATCCGGAAAAATGCCACCGGCTAATGGTTGCCATATTCGCATCACAGAAACCCTCCTGGGCGGATGTCCACATGCTCCTAAATTCCCTTTTCAACGACCCTGAGAGGGAAGAAATTTACAATAAAGCAAGGGAAGTAATAGAGAAGCCAGGTTTCCAACAAGATAAACCAGCGGGCATTGAATACCTTACAGCGACAGCAATCCAGAATGACCCTGATTGGGATTATAACACAGATACAGGAGAATGGGCTATAAAACAGTACCGAAAGGCAATCTTAGAGGGGGTAAGGCTAGCTGGGAAGAAGAGCATAAACTGGACGAAAATCCAAGCTATTACTCAGGATCCAGATGAAGCCCCGTCCTCCTTTTATTCGAGGTTAATAGACGCCTTCAGGACGTGGGGGGGCATTGATCCTGACAACCAAGAAAATCAAGTTATAGTAAAGAGCTTCTTCAAGGATCAGTCCACTCCGGACATTAAAAAGGTCCTCAACATGCAGCTAGGCTATGAAGGGAAGCCAATGAGCGAAATCTTAGCCATAGCAAAGACTGTTTTTGACGGGAGGGATGAAAGGAGGAAGAAGGAAGAAAGGAAAGACAGGGAGGAAAATGCCCGAGTTTTAGCTCTCGCTCTCGGCGCACCATACCAAAACCCGACCCCTGCAGACCTACCTCCCGAAGCACAAGCCACCCCACCAAACATCATGCCAAGCCCACAGCCACCTCCACCGTACAGCCAACTTCAACCTTATAGCCGACCGCCACCGTATAACCAACCTCGACCATATACCCCACCTCCGTCATACAACCAACCCCAGCCATACAACCAAATTTTCCAAAGGGGGCCCCGACTACCTAACTTTCCTGCCCCACGAATCCCTGCCACGCAAAATGAGATGCCACGGCAGCCCATCCGCTGCTACCATTGTCACAGGGAAGGGCATTACAGGAGAAATTGTCCGAGCCGTTTAAACTCTAGCCTGCAATTCCCGGCCATTGCAAGCCCCCCGAACCAGCAGCCGACATGGGACCAATCTCAAGGAGGACCCCCACAGAACCCTTTCCTCCCAGCTACAGTGCAGGAAAATGAACATTGACAATTAACAGGGGATTCCGATGTAGCCGCGCTGGTCTGCCCGACTTTCCACCTATCGTCTAATGAGCCAATATGCACAATAACTGTGGATGGACATGAATATCAATGCTTAGTGGACACTGGCGCTACCTTTTCTACCCTAAGCAACAGCCATTTAAGCCCTAGTCAAAGGAAACAGCGCATAATGGGCATAGACGGAATCCCCAGAACCTGTAACCTCTCTAAACCCAGCATGGTCACAATGGGACCACTAGCAGCGGAGCATTCATTCCTACTAACTCCCAGTCCTGTAAACTTGCTGGGAAGAGACCTTCTGTGCAAACTAAAGGCGACCATAGCATGCAGCTCCGAGGGCATCTATCTACATATGCCCGAAGACTCCGTAGCCTCATTCCAGGGTCTTTTAGGTGAAGCGCAGGACCCTGAAGTCAATATCCCTCCTTCCTTAAAGGACACTATTCCACCTTACTTATGGGGAACAACCTCCACTGCTGTGGGACTCTTAAAATCTGCTGACCCTGTTGTGATCAAATATCGTACTGACGTACCATTTCCTTATGCCAGACAATACCCCTTGCCAACCGAAGCCATAGAAGGATTAAAACCCATGATAAAGGATTTTCTAGAACAAGGGATTCTTGTGCCGCATGCGAGCCCGTGTAACACCCCACTTCTTCCTGTCAAAAAGGCGGGGCCCCCAGGGGCCCCCGTTAAATATAGATTAGTCCAGGATCTACGTCTCATCAACGACTTTGTTATACCTAGACACGCCATTACTGCCAATCCTAACACCATTCTAACTGGGATCCCTCCCGAGAACACCCACTTCACGGTGGTGGATCTCTGCTCAGCATTCTTTTCAATCAGAGTACATGAGGACAGCCAGTTCCTGTTCGCATTCACTTGGGGACATAGCCAGCTTACGTGAACCCGCTTGCCACAGGGTTACATAGAAAGCCCAACAATATTTGCATCAGCGCTCCACAAGGATTTACAAGACCTGACGTTTCCCGCAGGCTCCTCCCTTTTGACGTATGTAGATGACCTTCTAATGAGCTCCCCTTCAAGGGACAGCTGTCATCAAGACACTATCTACCTCCTTACAGCCCTGGCACACAAAGGACATAAAGTGTCACCAAAAAAGTTACAATTTTGCCTAACTAAAGTCAAATACCTGGGCCACATAATTGGACAAGGAATGAGAGCCCTCGCATCAGAAAGAGTAGAAGCCATTGAGAAAGTCCCCTTACCCAGAACAAAGAGACAATTAAGAGGCTTTCTCGGGATGAGCGGCTTCTGCCGAGCCTGGATTCCAGGGTACGGGGAGCTGACCAAACCCCTAGTGCACATGACAGGCAAGGATGAGCCTGAACCCTTACAATGGAATAAAGAGTGCCTTTCCAATTTTGAGACTATAAAACGAGAACTCAGATCCGCCCCTGCCTTAGGACTGCCTGATTACCGCCTTCCGTTCTCCCTTTTTGTTCATGAACAGAGAGGGGTGGCATCAGGGGTTCTGACCCAAACTTTCCGAGGACGAGAGAGACCTGTTGCATACTATAGTGTCCAACTAGACAGTGTGGCAAGGGGAACTGTCGGATGCCTCCGAGCCATAGCCGCCGCTGCAGAAATAGTGGAAAGAGCCCTAGAAATTGTCCAAAGCCAAGAACTCATTCTAAACGTACCTCATGCAGTAGCTACTCTGCTAAATTTGCGCGGCTGCCAACACTTTAGCAACGAACGACTTAATCAGTATGAGGCTGCACTGCTTGCCCCTTCAAACGTCCGCATAAAGCGGGTAAATACCCTCAACCCCGCAACCCTCCTTCCACTCCCTGATGACGGTACCCCACACCATGACTGCACCCAAGCCGTCCGATTGGCTGAAAAACCCAGAGACGATTTGGACTATCTTCCACTGAAAGACCCCGACTTAAACATTTTCACTGATGGCAGCTCGAAAACCATCTCGGGGTTACGAAAGACAGGGTATGCAGTTGTCACCCATGAACAAGTCCTAGAATCTGCATCCATCAGCCCTAAGTATAGCGCCCAAGCCGCTGAATTAATCGCCCTAATTCGAGCATGCGAACTAGGGGAAGGGAAACGCATAAACATATATACGGACTCCAAATACTGCTTTGGCTTAGTCCACGCGACTGGGACCTTATGGAAGCAGAGGGGGTTCTTGACAGCTGCGGGCACCCAAATATCCCACGCAACACTTGTAAAGCGACTCATGGACGCAATACACCTCCCCAAGGCAATATCTGTGATTCATTGCAAGGCTCATACTAATGGGACTGACTTCGTGTCAGTCGGAAACCGCCTTGCCGACTTAGCTGCCCAGGAAGCCGCCACCACACTCCAAGCTTATAACGAGTTCCAAGCCTTCACTGCACCCGCCGATATTGATTTTGCACGCATGTACAATTCCGCCACCCAGACAGAAATCCAAGGGTGGCTAGATATAGGGGGTTATAAGGAAGGCCAGGTCTGGAAGCTCCCCGATGGCAGACTTATAATGCCACGAGCTTGGGTTCCCAAACTCTTACGCATCCTTCACCAGTGCACTCATTGGGGCTCCACAAGACTAGCTGACAGTCTCCTAAGACATTGGTATGCCCCAGGGGTTCATCAGAATGCCAAGGCGGTCACAAAAAACTGTGCTATCTGCGAAGGTTTCAACCCGAAAAGAGAGCCCCGGAAGCCCCCTGGTTCCCGACCCTGGGCTTTCCTCCCCTTTGAGAGCTTACAATTGGATTTTGCAGAACTCCCAAAGTGTATGGGGTTCAAGTTCATTCTTGTGATCACTGACCAGCTGACCCATTGGCCAGAAGCATACCCGTGTAAACGCGCCACCGCTCACACAGTGGCACGCATCCTAGTTCAGGAAATTATCCCAAGATTTGGAGTCCCGCGGCGATTGGACAGTGACCGCGGTTCTCACTTCACGGCAGAGATTGTTCAGTCAGTGGCAAAGGCTTTTGGCATCAAATGGCAACTACATACGCCTTACCATCCCCCTTCATCGGGACAAACTGAAAGAATGAATGGGCTAATAAAAACTCAACTGGGGAAATTATGCGCTGCCACCAGACTTAAGTGGGTTAATGCTCTCCCCATCGTACTACATAACATCAGAAGCCAACCAAGCGGGAGCCTGAAACTGTCCCCTTATGAACTGTTGTTTGGCCGACCGTCCCCCACCCACACTACCCAACTTCCTATCTCAGAGCTTCAGTCGGGGGAAACCGAGCTTGTCACATACGTCATACAGCTCCAGCGACAATTGAAACAACTACACCAATATGCTGCAGCCGCCCAAAACGTTCCACTGGACGTTGATGCCCACCCTTTCCAGCCTGGGGACTGGGTACTCATTAAAGCTTTCCGCAAAACTACTCTTGACCCCTCCTGGGAAGGTCCGTTCCAAGTTCTTCTCACAACACCCACTTCAATTAAAGTGTCTGAACGAAGTGCTTGGATTCATTACTCTTTCTGCAAGTCGGCGAGACCCCCAGTGGACATCAATCCTGACCCTCCTACCAACCCCGACCCGCCGGCCGCTGACAACCAGCCTTCTTCCGCTGATGACAGCGAGGTTTCCCAAAGTCCTTCAGCAGCTGAAAAGACCGCCCGAGATGACCCAGCTGAGAAGTGGCTGTCAAGAATACTCATTGACCCTGAGCCCGAGACTCCCGACCGGCCCCCCATCCGAATGTGTTTCCGGAGGGAGAAGAACGACTGTCCGGATCCTGTATAACCTTCCCTTTTCTCCCCTATTTCTCTTTTGTGTTGTTTGTCTTATGCTTCTCTTTCAGGTTCCTCGCCATGCGCCTTTTGGAAATCGCCTGCCTACTGTCCTTATGCCAACCCCTCGTTCCTACGGACCCCCAGACCCCAACGGAGACGCGATGTGGAGACCAGACCATGGAGCATTTCTACCTGGACCGTGACCTTGTGGACACCGATGACTACGACGCTTTCGGAGACTTCCCTTTCTGCTTACCCGGCACCAGGACCCTCCTCCGCCACGCTCTCCGCCCACCTCTGAGAGACACCCAAGCTTGGGAACTAATCATCAGGAGCTCTTCGTACTCAATTCTGGGACGCGCGATCTACACGCTCGACGACACCTGGAACCACCTCACCTGCCACAACGGAACGCACCTCCGCGCCCAATGGGGACATATTACCAGACCCTACAACGCATCTGAGATCGGAAGGAACCTCCGGTAAGCATACACGGAGTCTGAATATCACGAACACTGGACCTACGGATTCTTTTGCACTAACCTTTCAGCTCTCTCTATCATTCAAGGTATTTGCATAAGGAAATTTTGCTGTGTATGGGATTTATACTCATCGCCTGACTGGGTTGGGAAGACATATCTTGAGGGATGGTTGCACCCTGTGGGGGGAGGGGAAACTATGGAGTGGGACACAGAAGGTCCCCAACGCTGTGGAGGGATAGCCACCGACCTGACCCTCCTCAACTCCCGTGACCCTGTACACCCCATAGGGACAACCCCTAGGCCAGTAGAGATCTCAACACTAACCAACCCACATCAGACCAGGAGGCTTTCTCCTTGGCAAGGGAACACATACATACAGCTCATGCAGAGGGTTGCCCAAACCACCAATCTTTCTCAATGTTGGGTCTGCGCACACACTCCAACTCACTTGGAAGAAGGGGTACCCTTCGTGGGCACACCCCTAACTTTAAACCAATATAAAGCCGCTTACCTTCTACAGCGGAACCTTACTTTCCTGACACCCAGCTCACACTACTTATATTTGAGGAGTCAGACGGTAGGACCCCTGTGCAAGGAGTTCTCGGGGGGCGGAGACCATATTGGCTCCAGCACATGTAATATAACCATCCGTACAAGCCCCGAGGGACTCACCACATGGGTCCGGAACCGGACTGACTCCCGCTCCTACCCCACTCTCTCCGCCGCTTTAACTGCTATTTTGACACCCTTCACTCAGGAGCCACCAATGCCAGACCTCGTTAGAACGTTCCACACTGGTCGCATTGAAAGACCCCTTGCCGGTCTCCATTTCATTTGCGGAGAGAGGGGTTATACATGGGTGTCCGCTTCCATGCACGGAATTTGCTATCTAGGTCATATCCACCCAGGTTTTCGTGTCATTTCCTTATTACCTAGTGGCCGCAGGCGCAACCGACGATCTGAACCCACAACCCGGCCCCCCGTGAAGCCAAATGGGGAAACCTGGCTCCGGGGTTTCCTCCCCACCTATGGAGCCTTTGCTAACCACCTAGATATCCTCCGCCTCACCGATGTACTTTTACAGTTTATAAAGGAATCGGAAGCAACCACCCTTTCCGTACTCACTGAACTTACCCAGGTGCGCGCATATTCGGCGCAGAACAGATTGGCTTTAGATTATTTATTATC
Source organism: Darevskia nairensis (assembly GCA_034642065.1). NCBI lineage: Eukaryota > Metazoa > Chordata > Lepidosauria > Squamata > Lacertidae > Darevskia > Darevskia nairensis. The sequence goes on along the minus strand of JAWWNI010001204.1, from coordinate 236,275 downwards.
TTCTCAAGGCGGGGTATGCAAATTAGTTGGTACCGAATGCTGCTCTTATGTGTCCGACCAAACTCTCAATATTACAGCCCATCTTGAAACCATTGAGTCGCTAACGGACACTTTGAAGGAAATTCCCCATGAGGGATTTTCTGACTGGGATCCTTGGTTCTGGCTACCCCAAACCTCATGGATCCGTGAATTAGCAAAGGGGCTCTTAATTATTTTCGCCTCTATCCTTGTATTTCTCTCTGTCTTTTGCTGTTGTCTGCAATGCTTCCCAGCCATTATAACAAGCCTCCACAAGGCTCCCACACACGCACCTGTCCTTGCTCCTCTACGCCCAGCACAAGATCTCCCTGAGGTTGTCCCCTCCTATCATCTGGGTAACGGCGAATATGCCACCGCACACTTGTGAGGCAATAATTGATTGTTTCACAACAATTTTGCCTCAGAGAGGGGGAATGTTATGAAAATCATAAAGCTGTCATCCAAGGCATAAAGATGCCACAAGGGAATCCATTTTGAGGGAGAACACGGAGGGTGTAGGGAAGGGAAATTGATTCTTTGACCTCTCACCTGAATCCACCAAGTCAGCACATTTCAAGCACATTCCAACCCTATCGCACTCTCATTATCCCCTTCCTCCCCTGTCTGCATAAACCCATCACACTCTCATTATCCCCTTCCTCCCCTGTCTGCATAAACCCATCTACATAACCCTTTGCATGGATCGCAAGGTGATAGACATCTCTTTACTGCAAGGGGAACCTTGAGCGCATTTCTAATCCCTTCTTCCTGGAATGCTGCAAGCACTGTAAAAACGTGCTTTTCTTCTTCCCCCTAAATCCTTTCTGTCTTGTTCACAGCGCTGTAGAAACGCGCTTTCTGAATGTCTAAAACTGTATCAAATGTGCCCCTGGAAATAACCTCTTCGATACCTTATATGTATCTCTACGATTGTATGTAACTTTATGAGTGAACTTGTATCCAACCAGAATGTATTCCTTCAATGTAAGTGTATCCTATCAGATGTATTTCTAAAACCTCATCTGTCAACTGAGTCGCCGGTGATACCACACTGCCACCTACTGGGTCTGGGAAACGTCAAGGAATACACAACAAATGCAAATCCAAGCGATAAAGTTTATTGACTGTCATTTTAAGTTTTCCTGCCGTACCTGACCTGCAAAGAAGAAGGAAAACAAAACCATCAGCACATATTCAGACAAGATTATGCCTCACCCAAACCCTGCTTCCTATGTAAATTTTGTTTTCCCGCCTTTTCTTCCCCATAGAAATGTATTAGAACAAAAAGGTATAAAAGTATGGATTTTCTTTTGTTCTGGGGCTCTCGCTCTCGTGTGCCTACGTGAGTGAGACCCTGCTGCAGCAGTTCCTTTTCTTTTGCGCAATAAAGGATCTACTTACCTTCTCCTGGGACTCCGTGGTCTCTGTCTTTTCCCGACCAGTAGAGCCTTCAAACGTGCTCTTCCGGAGCGCTGGGTCTCCTTACGAGTCCAGTGCTGCCTTGGAGAGAAGGGTACAATTTTACAACAAACAATTGGGAAGGGTACTGGCTGTAGCGTTAACAGATTCATGCATTTTAGTTTATATTCTCTAACTATTTCTGTTACTGCTATAATGCTAGGATACAAGGAGCAAGAAAAGTCAGTAAACCTGAAACCTCTTTACTGATTCTCCTCCCGACCGACCGGGAGAACAAAAAAAAAAGAATGATTAACTGTACAAATGACTCTCCTGTTTCTAAATCATTGAAATTTAGTCTTTACCTCCACTACTCTGGAATAACAAAAATCCCCCTTTCTCCTGCCAGCAGATCGGGGGAGAACTAGTCCCATGATGATTTTTTGTAGGGGTCCCTTTAATTGAGAAGACACGAGCCACCACCAATCCAGGGAAAGTTACAAATCTATCCTCCCGATCTATCAAATTTATCCCCACATCTTTTTTTTTTTTTAGTAGCTGCTTTTAAATTATTACATTTATTACTGTATTTCTCCCTGGGCAGCTGCTTTTAATCCTTTTTACACAACACAAAGAATAGAGTAATGAAAAACAGTTCTTTAAATTTTTTACCAATCTGAAAATTACAAAAATCCTTTTTACACTGGGGAGACCGCATTAAACACCTTTCCAATTCTGCATCTCCAGATTGTGACACTGACTTTCCAGGGAAAGCCTTTCTGCATTTGAAACAGACTGTCGTGGACTCAACTACCTGTGCCTTTCCTTTGTCCCTGAAAGCCCTCCCTCCTGAGAGCCTGCACTCAAAATTCCTTATCACACACTGAACTAAAGCAAAAAGCATCGTGAAAAGACCACTGATTAAAGTTCCCTTTAACTGTTTCCCTTTAAATCCTGCTCTGAAAGTTGCCGTTGCCCTGTGTAGAGGCAACGAAGTGGCAGAAAGGAGAAAGAGGGGCTCTGAAGATGTTACTACGCTCAGAGCTGACGGAGGGGGAACGGAGGGGGAACGAAAGTTCCCTCTTCCAATTCCTTGCTAGTTAAAGTGCCCTTTAACTGCTCCTTGTGGAATCCTGCTCTGAAACCCATTCTCACAGTTCCCATTGCCCTGAGTAGGGGCAATGAAGCAGTAGAAGAGGGGCTGACCATTGGGAGCTCTGGCGCAACTGTGCCAAGAGCTGATGATGGAGGAGGAGCCGTATCTTCCTCCTCCAAAATGAGCGCTATGGATGCTAGGATCCCTATTCACTCTATGAGAACCCTGACTCTCTTCCATAAAACCCTGAGTTTTATGGGTGCCCTAGGTGGGGAGAGCATAGGCTCTCCAATTTCCCAGTCTTTTAACCCTAGAGATGTAGTCTCTATGAACCAAGGGCATTGAACTCTAACTTCCTCAAGTGATTCCTCTAGCTCCTCAGAGCTCAGGTTCCCTTTCATTTCCTTCCGGAATCCTTAAGCGACATTGGGACAGAGGCAGGTGATCGTACCTCAGCCTGCTCAGGCGAGAGCAACTCACTGAGGACTGAGGGCTAGGAGGTGGCAGACAGATCCTCCTCTGGGAGCGGAGAATATGATGAGGGTGGTGCCTCGATTTCTGGAGCCCCCATCTTCTCAATTGCGTCCCTGCAAAGCTTCCATGTCGTGATTACTGACACAGGAGCCCTTGGCGGTGAAAGAATACCTTTCCCAAATTCCTCCCAATCCGCTAGATCTAAGGAACCTTCTTCTAAAAACCACGGACACTGTTCTCTGATTATTTGTACCAGTTCCTCTGCATCTGCCCTATTTAGTCCTGTCTGGGAAAAAGTTCCTACAATTTCCTGCAACTCTTCTGCATAACTGGCCTGCTGAGTTGCTTCGATAATACCCATACTCACGATAGCGCGTACGCTGGAGGCCTGAAGACTTAAAACAAGCAGACTTAATCTCTATCAAGCTTTTATTACCTCGTATTTTCCCGTTCCCGGCTGAACTTTGCAAGATGTATTTGTGCGGCAAGGAAACAAACGTTTTTTGTTGCGGTTAAATCATTCGCAATTTAGTACCCTTCCTTGCTCCCGGGTACTAAATAGCCCTTACACCAAAGTAAGCCTGGTAAGGAGGATCGTGGGAGCCCCCGTCCAGCCTAAGAGCAGGAGAAGGGTTGGCAAGTTGGGGCGCGGCAGCGACTTTAGCAAGGTGGGAAAGCATGCATTGAAAAAGGTGCGTTAACTGCAATTCCAGACCCCGCACTGAACTCTGCGGGGAGACCTCTGTATAGCTGCGCATCTCGAGAAAGCTGCAAAGCTGCCTCTCGCAGTTTGGCCAAACTCATGTTAGTAGCTTCGAGAACACTGTCCAACCAGCTCATCCTCTGCCACCCCCTTCTCCTTGTGCCCTCCATCTTTCCCAACATCAGGGTCTTTTCCAGGGAGTCTTCTCTTCTCATGAGGTGGCCAAAGTACTGGAGCCTCAACTTCAGGATCCGTCCTTCTAGTGAGCACTCAGGGCTGATTACTTTAAGAATGGATAGGTTTGATCTTCTTGCAGTCCATGGGACTCTCAAGAGTCTCCTCCAGCACCAGAATTCAAAAGCATCAATTCTTCAGCGATCAGCCTTCTTGATGGTCCAGCTCTCACAACTACCTACCTGTAACTAATAATTTCTTGTTTGCATGTTCTACCCCTATTGCTACTTCCCATCCAGCTCATCCAGGGGATTAATTGTGTCTTGTCTCTTGATTTGCTGGGTTCTGTCCATACCTGAAGGATGGAGAGGGAAGTGTCAATTGCTGATTTCGTTTTGTAGGGGAGAATGATGATAATAATAATAATAATAATAAGAAAAATAATAATAATTTATTATTTGTACCCCGCCCATCTGGCCGGGTCCCCCCAGCCACTCTGGGCGACTTCCAACAAACACTAAAATACATTAAAATATCACAGGTTAAAAGCTTCCCTAAACAGGGCTGTCTTCAGGTGTTTTCTAAATGTCAGGTAGTTATTTATCTCTTTGACATGGGATGGGAGGGCATTCCACAGGGCGGGCGCCACCACCGAGAAGGCCCTCTGCCTGGTTCCCTGTAGCTTAGAAGGCCCTCGGCGCTGGACCTCAGTGTCCGGGCTGAGCGGTGGGGGTGGAGACGCTCCTTCAGGTATACAGGACTGAAGCCATTTAGGGCTTTAAAGGTCAGCACCAACACTTTGAATTGTGCTCGGAAACGTACTGGGAGCCAATGTAGATCTCTCAGGACCGGTGTTATGTGGTCCCAGCGGCCACTCCCAGTCACCAGTCTAGCTGCCGCATTCTGGATTAATTGTAATTTCCGGGTCACCTTCAAAGGTAGCCCCACGTGGAGCGCATTGCAGTAGTCCAAGCGGGAGATAACTAGAGCATGCACCACTCTGGCGAGACAGTCCGCAGGTAGGGAGGGTCTCAGTCTGCGTACCAGATGGAGCTGGTAGACAGCTGCCCTGGACACAGAATTCACCTGCGCCTCCATGGACAGCTGTGAGTCCAAAATGACTGCCAGGCTGCGCACCTGGTCCTTCAGGGGCACAGTTACCCCATTCAGGATCATGTGAGTTGTAGGCTAAAACATCTGGAGGACCACAGATTGGGGATGCCTGGTTTAGCCCCATGAGTAAGCAAAGAGACAACAATATTTTGCTTTGGAGTTTGAGGACAGAGGATGAAGTAGGGGGTGGTGGAGAGGAGAAGCGGAGAAGGGCATTTTTCAGGTGCCAGAGACGAAGCGGCAGGGATCCTGAAATTGTGTCTTGGAGTGACAGGCAAGGACTGTTTCAGGAATGGGGTGTGAGTTTGGAGGCCCTGAGCTACAACCCAGAAGGAATAGCAGCTGCCCAGAAAGATTGAACCTGTGAATTAACCAGAATGGACTGGAAAATGTAGACTGGACTATTTGATTTACTCAAGAGGAGGGATTCTGTTGAAACCCCAAGCAAGCTACTGCAGCAAATTCCTGCTCTTGGGACTGTGTACTGATTGAACGTGAGGATGCTTCTGGAAAGTCTGGTCAGTTGTTTTTTTTAATGCTGTTGATCTGAGTTTTGCATGTTTATTATGATGAAAACTGTGAATGAAGGCAGAGGGCTGCTTACCAGTGCAGGGTTAGGGTTAGGGTAAGGGTTAGGAAGGGACCAGGTGGCGCTGTGGGTTAAACCACAGGCTTGCTGATCAGAAGGTCAGCGGTTCAAATCCCTGCGACGGGGTGAGCTCCCGTTGTTCGGTCCCAGCTCCTGCCCACCTAGCAGTTTGAAAGCACGTTAAAGTGCAAGTAGATAAATAGGGACCGCTCCGGCGGGAAGGTAAACGGCGTTTCCGTGCGCTGCTCTGGTTCGCCAGAAGCAGCTTTGTCATGCTGGCCACATGACCCGGAGGCTGTCTTCGGACAAACGCCGGCTCCCTCGGCCTATAAAGCGAGATGAGCACGCAACCCCAGAGTCGGACACGACTGGACCTGATGGTCAGGGGTCCCTTTACCTTTTTAAGGGTTAGGAACACTGCCAGAGCTTCACATCGCCTTCCCAAAGCCCAGTAGGTAGGTGCATATGGCTACGTCTTATTTTAGGAGAAACAGGGTAGCCTTCCCCAGGTCTCAAGTTTTGGGTCTGCCTAGATAGTTGAAACCAGGTACCGGTATTCTCACTCTGTCACATGCAGGCCTGTGGAAAGCTTGTATGAGGGCTGGGGCGGGAGTCTTGTTAGAATAAAGTTATAAACTCAAACAAAAAAAGTAGCTGGTCCCTGGCTTAGCCGTCCAAGGGCTGGGGCAAGTATACCCAGCTGCCTCTTTCCTGGTCGCATTATAGCATGCTGGCTCGTGGCCCTTCTTTAATCTCTCTGTCATGTGGGTGCAAACCATGCCCCCCCATAGGTTGGGAGACATAGCACATGGATAAATCCCTGTGGTGTGCCTGTCACCCTTTAATAATAATAATAATAATAATAATAATAATAATAATTTTTCATTTGTACCCCGCCCATCTGGCCAGGTCCCCCCAGCCACTCTGGGCGGCCTCCAACAAACACAAAATACATTAAAATATCACAGGTTAAAAGCTTCCCTAAATAGGGCTGCCTTGAGGTATCTTCTGAATGTCAGATAGTTGTTCATCTCCTTAACCTCTGCTGGGAGGGCGTTCCACAGGGTGGGCGCCACTACCGAGAAGGCCCTCTGCCTGGTTCCCTGCAGCTTTGCTTCTCGCAGTGAGGGAACCGCCAGAAGGCCCTCGGCGCTGGATCTCAGTGTCCGGGCTGAATGGTGGGGGTGGAGACGCTCCTTCAGGTATACAGGACCGAGGCCGTTTAGGGCTTTAAAGGTCAGCACCAACACTTTGAATTGTGCTCAGAAACGTACTGGGAGCCAATGTAGATCTCTCAGGACTGGTGTTATGTGGTCATGGCGGCCACTCCCAGTCACCAGTCTAGCTGCCACATTCTGGATTAGTTGTAGTTTCCGGGTCACCTTCAAAGGTAGCCCCACGTAGAGTGCATTGCAGTAATCCAAGCGGGAGATAACTAGAGCATGCACCACTCTTGCGAGACAGTCTGCGGGCAGGTAGGGACTCAGCCTACGTACCAGATGGAGCTGGTAGACAGCCGCCCTGGACACAGAATTAACTTGCACCTCCATGGACAGCTGTGAGTCCAAAATGACTCCCAGGCTGCGCACCTGGTCCTTCAGGGGCACAGTTACCCCATTCAGGACCAGGGAGTCCCCCACATGCATAAGAAACGAGTGCTCATGATGACCCCTGGCTTTTTGAGTCTAAGTGCAACCATGAAATCATTCATCAAACAAAACACTCCTATCCAAGCCACTCCCCAGGTAGAGTGAAGTCCTGTTTTGTTTTTTATTTTTAAATCCATGTATACCACCTTGAGTTCCTAGGAGGAAAGGTGGGATGTAAATGTAAGAAATAAATTGTACAAAAACATAACATGGCCTTAAGGCAGTGTTTTTCAACCACTGTTCCGCGGCACACTAGTGTGCCGCGAGATGTTGCCTGGTGTGCCGTGGGAAAAATTCGAAAGATTAAAAAAAAAAAAAAATGTCAAATTTTCGTCCACTAGGCGGGCACTGCCTCGCGATTGGTCCAGATTAGGGAGGAGAAAGTGGGAAGGGCGGGGCCGCCGGGCCCTATTGGCCGGCTGGAGGGAAAGCCTCTGTCCTCATTGGCCGAGAGCGGCGGCGAGCGTGCATGAGCGCGCGAGGTAAGGCGTCCGGGCTCTGGCGGAGGAAGGTCCTGATTTGCCCGGTGCCTCACAGAACCGGCGTCTGGGGTGGGCGACGTGCTCGTGGCGCGTTTCCAGCGGGGGAAGGAGATTGGCTGGGCCGGCGGGAGGCGTTGGAACCGCGCATGTGCGGGACAGCGAACATCGGGAGGCGCAAAAAAGGTTGAAAAACACTGCTCTAGAACAGTGTTTTTCAACCTGCTCTAGAACAGTGTTTTTCAACCTTTTTTGGGCAAAGGCACACTTGTTTCATGAAAAAAATCACGAGGCACACCACCATTAGAAAATGTTAAAAAATTTAACTCTGTGCCTATATTGACTATATATAAAGCAAGTTAAATCCAAACAAGTAGACAACAACAACCCCCCAGATTCATTTAAACCAAGAGGAAAGAGAAATTCATTAAAAAACATCCCACCAGAGCATTCTGCAAACGTGGAGCTACCACAGAAGAGGCCTGTTGCCACCCTCTGAACCACTCCTGGAGGGGGCACATGAAGCACAGTTGAGCCCAGCCCCCGCTGTGGTGCCACTTTGTGGTTATAGTAGCAGACATCATCGACTCCAATACTCAGTACTGTGCAGTCCACAGGCTGCTCCTTCACCCTGGCTGATGCTTGTGCTCACCTGCGCTCCTAGAAGGAATAACACTGGGGATTGGGGTGGGCGTGTTTTGTGCACGTGTGAATGGGGCAGTTACTTTTGTGTCTACCAGGAGGAGCGCAGAAGCAGCTCGAATTCTCGGTGGGAGGCGGAAGGCGCCCCTCCGCGGCCTCTTTTCCCTTACGCGAGGTGCTGCTTCTTCCACGAGGACAGCCTGGCAGGGCTGGGAGGAGACCCCTGGGCCGCCTGCGTTCCCGCGCGGGTGACAGCGCAATGACAAGCGAGTCAGTTGGGGCCGCGCCTCCCGATGTTCGCTGTCCCGCACATGCGCGGTTCCAACGCCTCCCGCCGGCCCAGCCAATCTCCTTCCCCCGCTGGAAACGCGCCACGAGCGCGTCGCCCACCCCAGACGCCGGTTCTGTGAGGCACCGGGCCAATCAGGACCTTCCTCCGCCAGAGCCCGGACGCCTTACCTCGCGCGCTCATGCACGCTCGCCGCCGCTCTCGGCCAATGAGGACAGAGGCTTTCCCTCCAGCCGGCCAATGGGGCCCGGCGGCCCCGCCCTTCCCACTTTCTCCTCCCTAATCTGGACCAATCGCGAGGCAGCGCCCGCCTAGTGGACGAAAATTTGACATTTTTTTTTTTTTTAATCTTTCGAATTTTCCCCATGGCACACCAGGCAACATCTCGCGGCACACTAGTGTGCCGCGGAACAGTGGTTGAAAAACACTGGCTTAAGAGACTGAAAGGACTGGCATTGAATTGGATGAGAGCAACATTTCTCCTTTGCGTTGAGCTAACCAGCTTATGTCTTTGACTGCAGGTTGTGAATTACTCCATCCCCACTCCATAGCTTAGCTTTTCAGTGATCTTTAGCATAAGTTTATTGCATGCCATTTGGTTAAATCCATTACTGCTTCTCAGGTTAAACAGGGCTTGACTCTGGTGAAGCATGGCAGGTTGCTGTCATTTGGTGAAGAGAGATGAATCTGAAATCAGCCAGTAGGGCAAATCCTATATCAACTAGTAGTCTAGTCCTTTTGTATTGTTGGTAATGAAATACTGATAATTTGGGTGCTAACTTCCAAAGGCATTAACTATGTCTCAATCTTCTCTTCGTACAGCGGGGGTTTGTTGTAAGTAACAACATTTGGTCTCACAGTAGCTGTATTTGTATATCATTAACATGTATTATCTAATGGCATTCTTAACCTGCATAGTGACTTAACAATGCTTCCTCTTTTTAAGGTGGAATTCTAGCATTTTATTTAGTGCTTATTAGGATAATCTTACTAAAAAGTAGATAATGGGTGCATTGTGCCATTTTGTTCCCTGTAATAAGAAAACCCACAACCATTTCAAAACACGGTAATCAATAACTGCCATTTCTTCTCTTGAATGTCTTAACTTTTTTTCCTGTTTATTTTAAGTTTAGAATAAAGTGCAAAAAAGAAACTAGATGCAATCTTAAGAAGTAGGTTCAGTTTGCATTGGTTGACTTGGCCTTGGCTCTGGTGGGCCAGAGCTTCTTCACTTCCATTATGCACACATTGAATTCAGGGAGACCTCCTTCTAAATAGGGATGCCTATTTTCCTCCTTCCTTCCGTTTGTTAGAAAGTAACTACATAGCTTAATTTGGGCAGATTAAAAGGCTAAGGTTAGCTATGAGCTTTTTTTATCTAAGGCAGTAGATCAAACTTTTTTTTTTTTTAACCTTGAGCTAGCCCAATCATCTTGGCTGCTGCATTTTTATACTCCTTACAAGTTCTGTTCATGTGTGGATATTGACAGAAGTACCCAAAATGAAAGAATTTTTGCAAGTGTGTTGCTTCTGTCAATATTGTGTGGTGGTGATAGTAGAAATAGCATCTGCTTCTGTGTAACGGAAGGCAAAGAAGCCCTCTATTGTGCTGGATCTACCTGTCGAATCACTCAGCTTGTCTGAGGTCTGGGCATTTCTAGACTGCATGTGTATTAGGAAGTGTAGGGTGCAATACTTCAAGAAAGTAGACAGAAATTACCAGTGTGTTGTTGTTATGTGATTCTTCCTACCCAATTCACCATAAGGTGCATCAAAGCCTTTCTGAAATAAGTAAAAGATGCATGCTCTAGGTCTAACAATGCATTCAAGTACTATAGAGAGTGTTGTCTAATCACTAACTGTTTGCTGTGATTTTGCTGAGGGGGAGAGGGAGGAAGTGTAGGACAAGACATTGTGAGGGATTGAGCAGTTCTTGCCTATCTTGCTCTTGGAAAAAATTGGTGGCTAAATTTGTGCTCTCTTTTTGTAGCTACTACACTTTCACTACAAAGGATGTTTTCACTGTTAGGAACAGTGGTTAGGATTGTGCTGATAGTCTTATCAACCCTCCCTCCGTGTGTTATTATTATTAGCCCTGTTTAGGGACATTTTTAATATCTAATGCTGTATTGTTTTAACATTCGATTGGGAGCTGCCCAGAGTGGCTGGGGAAACTCAGCCAGATGGGCGGGGTACAAATAATAAATTATTATTATTATTATTATTAGTCTTTTTAAAACATTGAAGGGCTTAGAGTGTTTGGTACATTATAAAGGATGTATCTCTTACATTACTGTGCTAGGCTTATCTTGTTTTTACAAGAAACATGTCCCATATAATAGCAAGATATACACAACCTATTGTAGGTGCGTGAGGAAAAACTGGCAGAGGACAAAGTTAAGAAGAAGGCAGCTGCCAGGAAGTTGGAAGAACTTGAAGCCCGGCGGAAACAAGAAGAAGATGCCCGTAAAAAAAGAGCTCTACAGCTGGTAAGGGCATGGGTGTGGGGATGGCTGGCCATGTAGGATAGTAGGCACACCCCTGCTGAGGGGGAGAGGGAGGAAGTATAGGACAAGGCATTGTGAGGGATTGAGCAGTTCTTGCCTATCTTGCTCTTGGAAAAAATTGGTGGCTAAATTTGTGCTCTCTTTTTGTAGCTACTACACTTTCACTACAAAGGATGTTTTCACTGTTAGGAACATTTGCCACAGTGGAGAGAATAGTTCCTTCCAGTTCTGTTGCCTGTGCTAATGAACTTCCTTCCCTACCCTAGCAAAAGGAAAGCGAACGGTTAGAGAATAAAAGAAAGAGGGAGGAAGCAGAACAACTGAGGAGGCAGAAACTGGAGGAGGGGAAAAAGCAGCGGTTGGAGGAGATAAAGCGGTATGCATACATAGACATCCTTCCAGTTACTCCTTTCCTAGTTTTGCCTTGGAGCTTTTTCTAACTGAACTCCTGTGTGCCATCAGGAAGCGTGAAGATCGCCTTCGCAAGGTGTTGCAGGCTCAGGAACGGGTAGAGCAGATGGAAGAAGAGAAGAGAAGGCGGCTTGAGCAAAAGCTTGCTCAGCATGAGGAGAAAAATGAGAAGGTGAACATGAATATGGCCAGAGAGCATTTTGGAAACATGTGTTCTTCAGAGTTTAATTCTCTATTTTGCAATCCTAACGACTCTCATCAGGGGAATATGCCCCATTGTATGCAGTAGGACTTAGTTTCTGAGTAGACCTGGTTAGGATTGTGCTGATAGTCTTATCAACCCTCCCTCCGTGTGTTATTATTATTAGCCCTGTTTAGGGACATTTTTAATATCTAATGCTGTATTGTTTTAACATTCGATTGGGAGCCGCCCAGAGTGGCTGGGGAAACTCAGCCAGATGGGCGGGGTACAAATAATAAATTATTATTATTATTATTATTATTATTATTAGTCTTTTTAAAACATTGAAGGGCTTAGAGTGTTTGGTACATTATAAAGGATGTATCTCTTACGTTACTGTGCTAGGCTTATCTTGTTTTTACAAGAAACATGACCCATATAATAGCAAGATATACACAACCTATTGTAGGTGCGTGAGGAAAAACTGGCAGAGGACAAAGTTAACTGGCCGAGGGAGCCGAGGGAGCCGGCGTTTGTCCGCAGACAGCTTCTGGGTCATGTGGCCAGCACGACTAAGCCGCTTCTGGCGAACCAGAGCAGCGCACGGAAACGCCGTTTACCTTCCCGCCGGAGCGGGGCCTATGGATCTACTTGCACTTTGGCGTGCTTTTGAACTGCTAGGTGGGCAGGAGCAGGGACCGAGCGACGGGAGCTCACCCCGTCACAGGGATTCGAACCGCCGACCTTCTGATCGGCAAGCCCTAGGCTCTGGGGTTTAGACATCAGCGCCACCAGCGTCCCTTAATCCTGTATAGGGAAGGTTTTTGAATGTTTTATTATGTTTTTATGTTTGTTGGAAGCTGCCCAGAGTGGCTTGGGCAACCCAGAAAGATGTGTGGGGTATAACTAGTAAAATTATCATGATGAAATGGGACGTCCCTAGTTTCATCCCAGAAATGTTGGAGGGTGTGGGTTTGTAGACCTTGTAGTTATGGAGAAATGATTTTCAAAAAATGGACCCAGAAACTGCAGGTGGTTTTTAATTGTACAGTTGGAACTATTGTATATAGCCAGGCCCTACGTTACAGCCGCATCCGTTCCAACTCTACAGACAGAGACTCTCACCTAAGAGATCTACAGCAAACCTTTTTAGAACAAAAATACCCACCGGATGAAGTTAAACAACAGATCAACAGAGCCAGACTGATACCCAGAGAGAACTTGCTGCAAGACAGACCCAAAAAAGAAAACAGCAGAACATCACATACAGCTCCCAAGTTAAAACAGTACAACGGATCATCAGAGATCTACAACCTCTCCTACCTAGACAATGACAGTTCTCTTTCTCAAGCTCTGGGAGGAAGACCTTTCATCGCCTACAGACAGCCACCCAATCTTAAACAACTCCTCACCCACAACAATACTACAACCAGACTTAACACAGACACTGGCACCAGAGCCTGCAATAAACCCAGATGCCAACTTTGCTGCCACATACACCCGGACAACACCATTACTGGCCCCAACAACATCAAACATACCATCTCAGGACTATTTAATTGCTCATCGTCTAACATTGTGTATGCCATCAAATGCCAACAGTGCCCTTCAGCTCTCTATATTGGACAAACAGGCCAAACCCTACGCCAAAGGATAAATGGACATAAATCCGACATCAGGAATCACAAGACAGAGAAACCAGTAGAACACTTCAATCTCCCAGGATTGATCTATACAAGATCTCAAAGTAGCTGTCTTATTGCAAAGGAATTTCAGAAATAGACTGGAAAGAGAAGTTGCTGAATTGCAACTCATTACCAAGCTTAAAACCATGGAGAGACCTGGTGTGAGGTGGATGTGTGTCCTCCTCAAGAGTAAGCACGCCTTGGGCGGGTTTACTAAACTAACGGTTTTATTTACAAGTCCATTATACAATCATCACAGTTCATCATCCGACTCCGTTGTGTCAGATCCCCCTAATAAAGACTTTCGATTTTCGCCCCAGCATAAGAGCTTGGCAAAACCCCAGCGCCGCCTCTCGCTCCTCCTCTTCCTCTTTCTAACCCTATCCGTTGCGGCGCTGGCCCCTTCTCTTTCACTCTCATCTTCCCTGGAGGTTGCTGTCGAGGCACTGCCAAGATCTTCGAGCCCCTGCTCCCCTTCCGTCTGCATTTCCTCCTCTAACCTTATTGGCTCTCCCAGACCCTCCGTTTCAGGTGACAGCACAGGCGGCGACAGCCCCTCGCTTTCACTTCTCCACACCTCCTTCCCTATCTCCAGTGACAGCTTTGGAGCCGCCTCCTCCTCTTCCCACGCTTGCAACACCTCCTCCGGTGTTATATGGTGGCTGCTTGGCTGCTCTGCCCCTTCCTCCACCCCTCCTGGCTCTGGCCAGTCCCTGACATCCATCCCCCCTTCGAAGCCCCCCTTCCCTCCCTGAGGCGGCTCGGTGGGAGTGTCCCAAAGGTATCCCAGGTCTCCTGCATGATCCCATTCTCCGCCTTCCATTTCCTCTGCCATTTCTGGCGGAGAGCGGGGTCCCAGAAATACCGTGGTGTCTGCGCTGGTCGACGATGATGAGGAAGAGCACCCCGCTTCCCAGTCGTCTCTACTCCAGGGAGGGGGACACCACCTGGATCCCTGCCACTCCTCATCCCGACCACTATTCTCTTCACTAGATGATGGGAACCCCCCAAATTCCCCCTCCTCCGAATCCGTGGATTGAAACACCTCTCGCAATTGCCACTCATATGGCTTGGGCTTATTTGGGTACAATTCGTGGAATTCCCATATTAAATGCTCCCTAGTGATCTGCTCCGCTGGAATCCACGCATTTTCCGATGCTGGTTCGCCTTCCCACGCCACTAGGTACTGCAGCTCCTCCCCCCGCCACCTGGAGTCCAGGATTGCCGTGGCTTCATTGAACTGTTCCGCATCTATTAACGGCATTTCCTGCGACCCCTGCTGGTACCCCTGTTGATACCTGTGTGGCTCTCTGAATTTGGACAGGAGCGACCTGTGAAACACCGGGTGTATTCTCATGGAATCCGGCAGTTGTAACTTGAAAGCCACGGGGTTGATCTGCTCTACCACCTCAAAGGGACCAAGCTTGCACTGCCGCAGCTTTTTGCACCTGCCTGGCATGGGCAATCCCTGTGTGGACAACCAAACCCTATCTCCCACTTGGATGGTCTCCCCCTCCCTGCGGTGCTGGTCTGCTGCCCTCTTGTAAGCCGCTTTCGCCCTTTCCAAGTTGTCTTGGAGCAACTGGTGCAAAGCTTGCAACTCTTCTGCAAATTGCTCCGCTGCTGGTACATCCCCCCCTTCCCATGTGCCCTCCCCCCCTGGGAAGGCTCTTGGGTGATTGCCATAATTAGCCTGGAAAGGAGACACGCCTGCGGATACATGCTGCGAGTTGTTATACGAAAACTCAGCAAGCGATAGCTTATCACTCCAATCATTGGGCTGCTGAGAGGCATAACAACGCAGGTATTGCTGCAAAACTGAGTTCACACGTTCCGCCTGCCCGTTGGATTGGGGGTGCCGTGCGGAGGACAAATTTACCTGCACCTGCAAGATCTGCATGAGCTTGCGCCAAAAGCGGGAGGTAAACTGAACTCCACGATCTGAGATCAACCTCTGTGGCAACCCATGCAGCCTGAAAATATGCTGCACAAACAGCTTGGCCGTTTCCTCAGCCGATACCACCTTGGGGCAAGCTATGAAATGCGCCATCTTGGTCAGGAGGTCGACTACTACAAGCACCGCAGTTTTCCCTCTAGATGGAGGAAGATCGGTGATGAAGTCCAAGGAAACCGCCTCCCAGGGCTTACTGGGGGTGGGGAGGGGTTCCAGCAACCCAGCAGGTCGTTCCCGTTCCCCTTTGGCTCTTTGACAAACCTCACACCCCCTGACATATTCCTTGACCTCCTGCCTGATCTTGGGCCACCAAAACTCCCTTGTGACCAGCAACGTGGTCTTGAACTGCCCAAAGTGGCCTGCGGTGGGGTTGTCGTGCAGCTGCCTGAGTATTCTGGCTCGCATCTCCTCCCCTGGAATATACAGTGCCCCTCTGAATAACAGTAATCCCTCCTTTTCCTCGAACCCTTTCGCCCTGGACGCCCCTTCCCTGATTTCCCTCAGTTTGTTCTGAGCAAATTCATCGGCCTGCGTGAGGCGCACGAGTTCTTCCCGACCCCCCAAAGTCGCCCCACACCGCCATTGTTCAGGCTTGAAGATCGCTCTGGCCACCGGAGGTCCTTCTTCTTCCAGGTACTCAGGTTTTCTGGACAAGGCGTCCGCTCTGACGTTTTGGTCACCTGGAATGTACTGGATGTGAAAATTGAAATCCGCGAAGAACTCTGCCCATCGCATCTGTCTCTGGTTGAGTATTCTGGCCGTGCGCCAATACTCTAGGTTCTTGTGGTCCGTGTAGACCTGGATTTGTTGCTGCGCGCCCACCAAGAAATGGCGCCAATGCTTGAAAGCCGCTACCACTGCCAACAGCTCCCTGTCCCAGATCGCGTAGCGAGCTTCTGCAGGACTCAGCTTCCTGGAGTAAAACGCGCAAGGCCTCCATTCCAGTGTCGCGTCTTGCTGGAGCAGAACCGCTGCAATGGCCCGATTCGACGCATCCGTTTCTATCCTGATGGGTCTGGCGGGATCTACGTGCAGCATCTGTCTCTCCGACGCAAAGGCTGCTTTGAGGGCGTCAAAGGCGCGCTGAGCCTCCTCTGTCCACCGGAACTTCTTCTTCCCCCTTAAGCAGTCTGTGATGGGGGCCGTCATGTGAGCGAAGTTCGGTAGAAACTTTCTATAGAAGTTTGCGAAACCGACGAATCTTTGCACATCCTTCTTGGTTTTGGGGCTCTCCCAATTCAAAATTGCCTCCACCTTGTCCATGTCCATGGCTATGCCCTTATCCGAAAGACGATAGCCCAGAAAGTCCACCTCCGTGGTATGAAAGTGGCACTTCTCCAGCTTGACACATAGCTGGTGCTGCTGGAGCCTGCGCAACACTTCCGTGACGTGCTTCACGTGTTCCTCCATGTTTTGCGAGTATACTAAGATGTCATCAAGATACACGACTGCGTGTCGAAACAGCAGGGGTCCTAACACGTGATGCATGAATGCCTGGAAGCATTGGCTGCCTGCCTGTAATCCAAAAGGCATGACCAGGTACTCATAAGCTCCGAGGGGTGTGTACATGGTGGTTTTCCACTCATCCCCCTCCCTGATCCTGATGAGGTTGTACGCCCCTCTGAGGTCCAGCTTTGTGAAGATCCTGCCTTTGCGTACTGCCGCCAGCAGATCATCAATTCTGGGCATGGGGTAGGAGATGGGCAAGGTCAAGGAGTTTAGGATTCTGAAATCACATATGAGTCTTTTCTCCTGCGTATTCTTTTTGGCCACCCAAAACACAGGACTGCCCCCCACTGCCTTGCTCTCCCTGATGAAACCCCTGGCCAGGTTTTTGTCAATGAATGCCTGCAGGTCCGTCATCTCCTGCTCGGACATCGTGTAAAGTTTGCCTGGGGGCAGCTGCGCTCCTGGTATCAGGTTAATTTGACAATCGTAGGGGCGGTGGGGGGGTAGTTTGTCTGCTTCCGTCTTGCTAAACACCTGCTGGAACTGTGTATACTGCTCAGGGAGTGTCACCTCCCCCACCTGCAGCACTGCTACTGCTGTCTGCTGGGGGTCGTATAGCTGCTGCAAACAGTGTTCCATGCAGTACGCCGATCCAAACGTCAGAGAGCGCTGACCCCAGCTGATGATGGGATCGTGTCGATTCAGCCATCCCATGCCCAAAATGATGGGCGGACCTGCCAAGGTGGTGACGTGGAAGGCCACTACCTCAGAGTGCCTTCCTATTTGCATTCTCATGGGGGGTGTACTGTGGGTGACGGCCCCCCCTTTTAATTCTCTACCATCGATGGTGGTGACCTGGAGGGGGAAATCCACCTGCAAGAGATGCAGCTGATGCTGAAGAGCAAAATCCCTATCAAAGAAGTCCGTGCTCGCCCCGCTGTCAATCAAAGCCGGAATTTGCATAGAGCAGACATTGGGCAATTCCAGAGTAACTTCCATCACGATCCCAGGCTTTGGTGCGCTGGGGAGGGAACATGAGGGTTGGGCGGGAGGGGTTGGAGGCGGCGTGTCGCTGTGGGGACGCTTCACTGCTGATCCGCCTGGCTGCTGGTCCCCTTGCTCTGCTGCCAGGCACTTTCGTTTCCCGCCACCGGAACGTCTTCTGCCCCCTCTCTCAAGACCATTCCAGCCATCCCCTGCCACAGCCTCTTTTGATCACAATTTCTGGCTAAGTGTCCACTCTTTTGGCATACGTAACACCTCTTGGCTCCTTTCCCGCCCTGCGCGTCACTCCCCTTAACAGCCGTTGCATTTGAAAGAGGGCGCGCGCGGGCTCCTCCTATCTCCATCGGCGTTTCCTGTTGGGGGTGTGAGAGCGCGCCAGAGGGTCTTTCCGCAGGAGGAGGGAACCGAAAGTTGATCCACCTCCCTTGCTTGCCCTCCCGCTTCATTTTGTCTCGCAATTCCAAACGCACCCCAATCGCCATGGCCGCTTGCGTTAAACTGTCTAAGTCGTCAAGGGGCCCCGATTTTGCCAGCCCATCCTGGACTTCATCCGACAGTCCCATTTTGAACAATGCAAGCATCGGGGCGGATTTCAAGTCCCACCCCAAACGGTGTGCAAGCAGCGAGAATTGGGCTTGGTATTCTCGAACAGTCATGTTTCCTTGCCTTAGCGTTAAAAGCTGCCTTGCCTCGATCTCCCGCTGAGACCGGCTTGTGTAAACAATGTCCATTCCTTCAAAGAAGGCTTTGATGTTCTGGAGGGCAGGATTCTTGGCCAAAATTAAGGGGCGCACCCAATCTTTCGCAGGGCCCTCAAAATGCGAAATCACAAAGCCCACTTGCTCAGCTTCATTCTTAAACTCATCCTGATGCAGTTCTAAGGCATACATCATGTCCGTTTTGAAGCCTAAGTAATCCTCTGGCCAGCCATGGAATCTGCCCCCCATGGAAGTTATTCTCCTCCCTCCTGCGGTCCCTCTCCCTTGCCCGGCGTGAAGCCTCGCCTCCTGGAGCTGAGCCTGAGCAATCTCGTACCTTCTTTCCAGCTCTTTCGCTCTAGCTTCCCAGTTGGTCGCTCCTCCGCCAGCCGCTGGACCAGGGGCTGCCGCTTCATCTTCCGAAGCGCTCATCTCGGCACCTTTTCACTCCTTGAGGAGGTTACGTTGATTAGGGGGATGCTGTGAGGTGGATGTGTGTCCTCCTCAAGAGTAAGCACGCCTTGGGCGGGTTTACTAAACTAACGGTTTTATTTACAAGTCCATTATACAATCATCACAGTTCATCATCCGACTCCGTTGTGTCAGATCCCCCTAATAAAGACTTTCGATTTTCGCCCCAGCATAAGAGCTTGGCAAAACCCCAGCGCCGCCTCTCGCTCCTCCTCTTCCTCTTTCTAACCCTATCCGTTGCGGCGCTGGCCCCTTCTCTTTCACTCTCATCTTCCCTGGAGGTTGCTGTCGAGGCACTGCCAAGATCTTCGAGCCCCTGCTCCCCTTCCGTCTGCATTTCCTCCTCTAACCTTATTGGCTCTCCCAGACCCTCCGTTTCAGGTGACAGCACAGGCGGCGACAGCCCCTCGCTTTCACTTCTCCACACCTCCTTCCCTATCTCCGGTGACAGCTTTGGAGCCGCCTCCTCCTCTTCCCACGCTTGCAACACCTCCTCCGGTGTTATATGGTGGCTGCTTGGCTGCTCTGCCCCTTCCTCCACCCCTCCTGGCTCTGGCCAGTCCCTGACACATAACCCTAACAGTCCTGCTTGGATTCCCTCAAACCAATTTTTGGAAGCAAAAGGAGACAAAGCAGACCCAACCCTCTACAAATGTCAAATGATATGCTCATATGGCATAGCTGTATATATGAAACAGCAGGTGGTGCTGTGGTCTAAAACCACGGAGCCTCTTGAGCTTTCCAATCAGAAAGTTGGTAGTTCGAATCCCCGCAACAGGGTGCGCTCCTGTTGCTCTGTCCCAGCTCCTGCCAACCTAGCAGTTCAAAAGCATGCCAGTGCAAGTAGATAAATAGGTACTGCTGCGGCGGGAAGGTAAATGGTATTTCCATGAGCTCTGGCTTCTGTCACGGTGTCCCGTTGCGCCAGAAGCGGTTTAGTCATGCTGGCCACATGACCCGGAAAGCTATCTGTGGACAAATGCTGGCTCCCTAGGGCTGAAAGCAAGATGAGTGCCGCAACCCCATAGTTTTGGCTTCCGAAAAATTCAAAAACCGAGGCGTGGCCTCCCATTGGTTGCAAAGAGCTTCTTGCACCCAGTGGAAGCCGCGTTGCACGTTCGGGTTCTGAAAAACATTCAAAAACGGAAGCATTTACTTCCAGGTTTTTGGCATTTGAGAACAGCGGAGGCGGTCGGGAACCGAGGCGCCACTGTATATGAAACTTGGCATCTTGAATACGAACATAAGAGTCCTGCTAGATCAAGCCGAATGCCTGCCTATCTATCTATCTATTTATACAGTACCATGTCCTTTTCTCTGATGGGACTCAAGGTGGCTTACAGATAAAAACATGAACCACTCAAAACATAGGGGAGGGGATCTAGTCTCACAGTGACCAACCATACGCCCTAATGGAAAGCCCACAAGCAGGAGCACCCTCTCCTCCTGCGGTTCCAGCAATTGCTATTCAGAAGCATTACTGCCTCCAAGCTGTACTCCCTGTAATCTGCAAAACTATACATCTAGCATCTTGGCAGCGGGGGCGGGGGGAAGAGAGCATTTCTCGATAGCTCTGCTAGATCCTGGTTGGTTGTAAGTTTCTTTTGGCTGCCCTGGGCTAGATAAAGTGACTAACAAATTCAATTAATAATATGGCACAGCACTGAAAAGATTGCACACGGGAGCGGCTCCTGCACATGCAATGCATGCATTAAAAGAGGTCTCCCACCTGGATCAGGCTGGCAGCCACCTAGTGGGTCCCGACCCAACAGCTGAAGACCAGAGCATTAGGATACTGGGGAGGCAACTAGCACCACTTAGGGGGCGTCCTAATAGGTATATCGTACGTACTAGTTTTTAAAGGAATAGCCCCTCCCTGCCTGAATCGTCCTGCGTCTTACAACTTCAGTTCTCCCAGATGACTCATAATAATGATAATGATAATCTTTCAGGTAGGGCAGCGTGCACAAAGATCACTTCGACCCTCCACTTACCCAGCGCTCGGGCTCCGGCTCTGAAACTCGCGGGGCTCAGCACGTGGCCACGACGCGCTCCGGCTCCTGCAACGCGCCTCCTGCCGAAGAATCCACGAGCTCCCAGGCTGACGCCAACCGGAAGTGGGTCCGCTCCCAGGAAAGCGCCGGTGGGAAACGCAAGCTCTGTCGAGCTGGTTCCTGCGGAAAGGGACGGGACAGAAAGGAAATGACGCGGGACAGCACCCTCTAGTGGGGGCGGCGTGGAATAACAGGGGTGCGGGATGCTTGGCTCACGGTAAACAGAGGTTTTAATCGAGGAAGGGACTACAGCAGGGCCCAGCAAGCAGGGCCAGGTGATCATGGGAGTTGTAGTTCATCAGCATCTGGAGGACCAAAGGGTTCCCCAGGCCTCCTGCAATAGATTTACCACCAAACTCAGACGGGGTCTACTTCAGATTCGTTTGCTTTATTTATTAATTCTTCGCTTTTTCTTTTTTTGTCAAGAAAACGGACAGTAAGAGCTGTTCGGCAGCGGAAGGGTCTCAGGAGGTGGTGGACTCTCCTTCATTGGAAGTTTTTAAAGCAGAGATTGGATGGCCATATGTCATGGATCATGCTTTAGTTGAGATTCTTGTATTGCAGGGGCCAGGGGGCTGGGCTAGATGACCCTTGGGGTCTCTTCCAACTCTGTGATTCATTACATGTCTGTTGTTATAGAAAAATAGGTGGGTTGGCTTTTGCAGCCCAACTCCCCAAGGTCCATGATTGGTCAGAGATGAGTGGGTGGAGGCAGGATGCAGTGAAAGCAAGGCAGATCTTTATTTTTCTGTTGCAGCAGAGTTCCCTCTCCTTGCAAGGAGGCAAGAGACACCTACAACTAAGGTGTGCCTGCCCCTATAAAGACTTTGACAATTGCCCACCCTGTAGTCCACGACCACTCCCCAAAAATCATACAGTGGACGCTCGGGTTGCGGACGTAATCTGTGGAGGCACGTCCGCACCCCGCAGCGTTTGTATCACGCAGTGGCGCGTCTGCGCGCACGCGTGACGTATTTCGGTGCTTTTGCGCATGCGCGAAGCGCCAGAAGTAACCAGTTCCGGTACTTTCGGGTTCGCACAGAGCGGAACCTGAAAAGACGTAACCCGCAGCGATCATAACATGAGGTATGACTGTACATGCATCACAGGAGGAAGCAATCTCCAGCAGAAATTTGAGAGTGTTGCTTCTTTCCTGTCTGCCAGGGTACCTGATAATGCCTTACTGATTGCATTTTTTGGGGTAACCTGGCCATTCCTTTGAGATGGCGTTAGCAGGAATTTGGAAGGGGGCTGAAAGACATTACCAAACTATTCACTCACGCACATTTCCCAGCCTTTCACCTGTCAAACCAAATCCTCTAGTGTCAAGAGAAAATAACAGCAACATACTGTATCTGCAAAGGCATTGCATCGGCAAGCTCAGCTCAGCTCAAGAGTCTCTGACTCCCCGCTGAGCCCCAGGTCTCCAACAAAGGAAAACGGGCAATACCAAATGTATTTATGCACTGGCTCAATGGGAAAACTTTAGAAATTCATAACAAATCACTCATTGTATCAATCTTCTCAGTTCCAATGGCATTTAGGACCCAGGGAAGTGAGGTATAAGGGGAGGGGTGAGTGAGCCCACCATAATCCCCGAGGTGTACAGTCACATCTGCAGGGCCTTCCCAAGGAGTCAAGGCCAGTGATCTCCTGCCCCACGGATGACCCAAACACTTCCCCACCCTGTCATTTTCCTCAGAGATTCCCCAGAGGCCTGCCTTGTCCAGGATTTCCGCAGCTGCTTCTGCCAAATCTGGAGAGGATGCTGTGCTCAGGTGGGGCCTCCTCCTAAGCCCCATAGTGACATTTTGCCTTGGAACGTGGCAGGTAAATGCAAACGCTGAATCGGAGGCTTGCTCTGTGAAGCCTCTACCCCCACCCCATTGTTTAAAGTTTTATCATAAAGGTAAATTATATAACATTTAAAATAACTTGTCACTTTAGTCAGTCATTTCCTACAATATTTAGAATAAGTCCTCTTCAAGACATTGTGTGAATTGTTGGTGGGAACAAACTTTGCTGACTATTAATGAATTGTACAAATGAATGACATAACAAAAGAAATCCTTTTTTTGCAGTGCATCTCATGAGTCGGGTATGGTGATTTAGTTTTTCAGATAGGACTACCTGCTGTACTCTTATCTAGCTATTTATTATGCGACAGTACACTTATGTTCTTCCAGTGGGTTGCTAGTACTGATCTGGCTGCTCTACAATTCTATGTATAAGGACATAAACGCCACAATTCTATGATTCTAAAAAAAAGAAAAATTGCGTGCGTAGGGCAACCGGTCATCCCCCCTAATGAACTCACACGGGAGACATAATTTTTGGTTTGGTTTTTGGGCATTTTTTGGCCACATTTATTGAATACAAATCACGTGAGTGGTTGCGTAGGCATTGGTTCACGCTGTCCACCGGGACAGAGCTGACCCTAGTCAGCAGCAAGACTAGCTGTCGCAGCAGGACAGAGCTGACCACTTGTCAGCGAAGGGAAACCATTAGCTGGGGAGAGTTAACGGAGCCTGGTGAAATCAGCAACTCCCCCTCCCCAGGGGTCCACAGGGACTCCTGCATGGCCCTGCACCCACCAGGTTTGGACAGCAATGTTGAGTCCCTGGATTCCTTTGCGGAATTCCCATTTCCAGATCACTTCTTGGTGGGAAACGCCCACCCATACCACAGAACCAATGCCTAACCGCCACGAGCCACCGGCTCACCGCCAAACCACTCACAATCCCAGCCAAGCCCACAGGGCTCCCCCTATCGCCCCCAACCAAAGATCATTGCCCCATGGTGAAAGATGCACGCCATCTGGGCGAAACAAGGGAACATCCTGAAAAGTAATTGCGGGATGAGGGATCTCAGCCCCTCCCAACTCATAAACCACCCCCAGGGCTGCACTATTAGTACGCTTGCGGGCCCTCTTGACGGCCACAGGAGAGCGCGCACCCCTCCACGATTGCCGCTGTAACAAGTGAGACCAAAACAATTTGACCTGTGGGAATAAAACAGCAATTTTCTGCAAATCGTGTCGCATCTTGAGGCGAAGGACATGGCATTTTGTCGTTGGTAAATCATTTTCACCCAATTGCAACACCAAGGCATCAGGTGGACCTTCCCCAGCGGCACGACTGAGAATTACAGGCAACAACTCCTCCCACAACATACCCCTCTTGCCCAACCAAGAGACTAAAACATGAGGTGGAAGTCTGAAATTGGGCACAAGCCCTGCCTCCCGAGCTCTGACGCCGGCCCAGTAAACGATGCTGTGCCCGACAATCCAAACTTGCACGGGTGCAGGACCTAGGGAACAAAACAACACAAATGAAAACCACATCAACGTCTCACATATCTCTTGTAAGCATCAGACCTCCACCGCCCCAGTTCTTTAATTCTGTTCGTGGACAGCCCCCATCGTGCAGCCAACGTCACGGCCCCAATTCTGAATGGATGCGGGGCATAACCAGCTGGTGAGCGTCCGCATGCGGAAATGGCCTTGCGCATAACTTTGGCAACCTGCTGCCTGGTCAATGGCAAGCCATCCTCATGGACCAGAAAGGGGCCATTCCCAGCGGGGCGCAGGGCGAGATACCGAGCAATGTCCCTCACCGGGCAAGGGCCCAGCCTCCCTGTGGCGGGCAGCCGCATCACAACCCCCCGGCCCAGCTGGTCGGTCTTGGAATTACGAACGGTGATGACTACCTCTGAAAGCGAGAGATCTACATCCTTCCACAATAAACCCCTGGAACCAGCGGGCTGGGAAACCACAAGGACCACCTCACCAACCCGCAGTGCCCCATAGAAGGCCAATGAAAAAGCGGCAGAGAAAAGGCGCGCCTCAAAGCGTGACCAGCAGACCACGCGAAGCATAGCCCACATTTTTGATAAAGGAGCAAAAGTGATCGGGCGCCTGGCCTGGGTCTGGGCCATCCTGGCCCAACCTTTCAGTGCTTGTCGAATGAAAAATGTAGAACAAGGGTCCTTTTCAAAGAAAAGCTTGGCAAAAAATGAAATAGCCGCTGCCTGGATCCTAATGGTCCTGGGAGCGCGGCCTATTGCAAAAAGGTGCGTCAAGTACTCTAGCACCATGTCTGCCGTCGGGGCGAGGCAAACCGGCCCGCCCCGGGCAGACCATGAAAACCAGCAAAGTCAGACCAAGCTTTCTTATATGAGGCAAAGGTGGATGGGGCAACAGAAGAGGTTACTCCCTGCATGGCTAAGTGCCTCCACGGCTCCACAGATGGTCTGGAAAGCTCTCCGGATGCTCTTGCGCTTCCGGAGCCAAGGATCTGAACCGGGCCATCTGAAAACGGGATAGAGCATCGGCAATATCATAAGAGAGGCCCGGAACAAAGCGTGTGGAAAAAACAATATTAGCACGCAAGCATTGGAGCACAAAAGCCCTGAGCAGGGAAGATACCCTGGGGGAACATGATGACTGCTTAGCCAGCACGCTCACCACCGTCTGATTGTCAATCCAGAAGCATACGCGACGGTCCCTGAATTCCTCGGCCACTGCAATGGGAAAAAACTTGAGAAAAGTCAAGTCCCATGTAATCGCCTCCCCCTGCCAAGCCGCCGGCCAAGGCATGGCACACCAGCGACCCTGCCAATACAGCCCCACCTAAGGAACCCGCAGCGTCAGAGTGAACCTGGAAGCATTGCGGAGGTTCAAAGTGTCCTGCCCCAGTGAGACCCCATTGAATTCCCGAAGGAATATCAACCAGTTCCGAAGGTCCTCCTTCACATCTTGGGGCAAACGCGTGCGGTGGTGAGGCGCCCGCAAGCCAGAAGTGAGTCTTGCCAGGCGGGAGCAAAAGGGGCCTCCCTGGTGCCCCCCACCCTACAAGCGAAATTCAAGTGTCCCAACAGCGATTGAAGCTGACGCAAGGTTGCCCTAGAGAGGGGAAGCACCTCCTCAATAACCTTCCTCAATGTGATTATTTATTTATTTATTTATTTATTTATTTATTTATTTTATACGGCAGACTTGAAGTCTGCGCGACAGTGTCCAGCAGAATGCCTAAATAAACCAACTGGGTGGCCGGGCCCTCCGTCTTGTCCGATGCCAAAGAGATGCCCAGCTCCTCAGTGAGTGCAGTAGAAGCCTGCATGAGCACTGGGCAGTCGCCTGTGTCACTGCCATTGGCCAGAAAAATCACACTTGCTAATAGAGCATCCGGGCCAAATTTCCTAATCATTTTGACCGCATTGTCCAATGAGGCATGGTGCACTGAACAAAGCTCGGGGGCGGGTCACGTCATCCACTGACGTGCCCCTGGGGTGTGATAAATTGTGAATCAGGCGAAATTCCCCTGGTGCCTTTTTAGGCACCACTCCGAGGGGGGGGGCAGGCTACTGCCCTCCTCCCTTTCCCCCTCGAAAGGGCCTTCCTTTATTATAGCTCCAACAGCAAACCGCTGATTCGCCTTAGGAAGCGGCGACCGGATAGCCCGCTGCTTAGGAGCCCTTTTCTGTGAGGACCAATAAATCACGGATCAGACAGCAATCTCATGGGGCTCACTTAGGGACAAATCCCCAATGGCATGGGAATCCAAATATCTGGGGAGGGACCCTTCCCACAAGTGCAAAACAGCTGATCAATCTGTATAACCTTCCAGCCAGGCATCGATTGAGATAATCTCACGAGATAATGGGCGAGAGGTATAGGATCGTTGCTTGTCAGCCCCAGCCCTGCTTGGACAGGGGGCGTTCTGGGTTGCTATCATTGGCCCCCCTCCCCCCAAAAGGGGGGGGTGCCTGTCTAGACAGCAAGCAGCGAAAGGTATGTGCACCTATTTACCAGAGGAGTCACGAATCAAGGAACAGACAAGTTGGAAGGGATCCTGAGGGTCACATTGACCAACTCCCATGCATTGCAACAAGTGGTTCCCATCCAATTTGAACCGCACCAGAGCCTGCTTAGCTTTGCAAGCATGCCAGCATTTTTTACTGCTGCACCACCAAGAAGTGCTCCCGTCATGGCAAATCGCCCCTTGGACCAAAGTACCTTGGCAAGGCCGTTGAAGAAGAAGAGTTTCCCAGGCTCCTTTTGGCCCGCTTTCAGGAACGTCTCTTGTGTCAACACTTTCCGCCTGAAGACGTTCTCGCTGGCACTGGTAGGCTGACCTCCGCAGAGGACTCAGGTACAGAGTCCTGCAGCAAAATACCTGGGAGAAGCTGAGGAAAAGAAACAGGTGAGATACCAACCCCAGAAGAAGGCCCGGGTAAGGATTGAGAAGACCTCCCGAACCGGGAGGGGGCCTTTTGCTGCCCCCTCCTCCTAGCTGCCCGCTGAGCTAATGCTCCCATCACCCACACCAGGGCCCGCGGAGAGGAAGGAACTGAACTCCGTGAAATTTGGGAAACAGAAATTAAAACCCCTGCTACTGGGAGCTCCTCTCCCTCCACGCTGGATGCTGACGTTGCAGGAGATGAAGCCCCCACTGGAGGCGGTGGCCCTGCTTGAGCACTGGTTTGACGGGCAGAGCGTTGAAGGAGACCATCCATTCCGGATGCAAAGCGGGACAACGCTTCTGAAACACCAGCCGAAATTGCTATGAAGGATTTAATACGGCCCACAGTACAACTAGGATTGGGCGAATGAAGTGACTGGGATGGCCCCTAATAGCCCTCTTTGCTGGGATAGAGGAATAAGTCTGCGCAGAAACCTTCTTTTGGAGCCATTCTAGCTGCGTGCACATAAAAGGAATCAAGCAATTCAATCACAGACCAAGCTGCTGAACTATTAAACCCTTGGCATATAAGATCCTGTCCGAATAGCCTTGTTTATTCAAATTTATTTATAGAACAATAAGCCCATCCTACCAGTAAGGCTGTAATGGCTAAACAGCCCAGTCGTTTGCAGTATTCCATGAACCAATTCATGGTTAAGGCAAAGCCCTATTCCAGTGAAATAACAGACTCGAGGTGGCCCGCCACCTGTCCAGGTGCACCTGCTTACCCTTTTAGAGGGAAGCACCCCCTCAAGAAACCCACAGTTCTTTGGGGGGAGGGTAAATAAATCACAAATGGGCTGCCCTCGAGCAGGAGATATAGAAACATGACAAGCCGTACCAACAGGTTAAAGAACATTTCTACCCATGGGCCGAGAGGCTGCTGAATGAAAGAGAAACATTGCAGCTGACGTTAGGGGATTGGTGGTAGAACAACAGCACACAGAGTGTGCAAGGACTGAGAGATTGGGGGGGAGCAGGGCTCTTATCAGTCTCACTGTAAACATGTGGTACAGTGACAATAAAGTAGTTCTATTTCTATACTACCTACCCAGCAATAGAATAGTCCCAGTAAAGAATACTAAGTAAAATAGACATCTAAAATTGCGACTGTCACTATCAGGGCAAAACATACTTGAAGAAATTAACTTTGTTCAGAAACAGCATAGCTAAAGAGCATAGACAGAGTGCTCATAGTCCTATGAGGCACAGAGAGTCAGTGGCTCCACTCTGTCTGCCTCAAGGGATACATTTGCAACAGCAGCACAGACGTTCAGGCACACGCACTCACACACACTGAGCTACTGAGCCTGCAAACCAACTGATACATTTTCATAGAGCTAACAGTAGGAGGCTTAGGCTTGAATAATATGTGCAGGCCTCACAGGCCTCACTGATTCTGCTCTTAAGAATCTTAGTCTCATGTTGGGGCCCACACAAAATGAGAAAGAAGCAGCCCACAACAGTGATCACGTCAAAATGCTAGGAGGCACACTCGAAATAGCAACAGGTACAGTGACCATAAATTATTTCTATTTTTTATTTACTATTCTACACACCCAAAATAAAGCCAACCATCGGGAATACTAATGAAGTGATTCCCAGCCAGTCTGGAACGGCCCTGACTAACCCCCATTATAAAACAGGAGAAATGGGGGGAAACCTTTGTGCAAGGGAAAGCCCCTAATGGGGGCTCTCACTACTGGGAAGGCAAGCCAAGGAGAATTACGCACAGGCAGCGCTCACAGGCACAGGGAGAATCTTCCCCAAGGGCAGGTGTGGGGTGGGGTGGGAAATCAAACAGGGAAAAGGGGGATTAAAGTAATTAAGGGATTGGAGGGGACTAGCAAGAAGGGGGGAAATAGAGAAATTTAAACCAGACAATGCTAAGATCGCTCCACTGTGCTCCAGACGGTCCAGGAGATCCGAAGCTCTGAAAAGAGTGTTATAGGAATTTTAGGTATTTTATTTATATATATATATTAATTCTTATTAGTGTGCCAAGCAAAACAAGGCCTCATGTCTGAAGCACAGTCCTGAAACCATTTGACCCCTGACACAATTTTGACTCCTAGCTGGCCAGGTATCAGATGGCCCAATTGACTTACAAAGGACAGTAGTTAAGTCTGCCTTTGCCCTTCCCTGCCAAGGCAGGAAACCTTTTGTTCTCCAGAAATGCTTGTCTGGGAGGGGTCGAGGAGGGATGACCAGGTGTTCCTCTGCAAGGGAGTGAGAAAACCTTTCCATTGTCTCAGAAATAAACTAATCACAATCTCAAAAGGAATGGCCAGACTGCCCAGGAAGGGCAACCAGATAAGACATTATCATATGAAGTGGCAGTCAGGAGGTAAACAACACACTCAGATTTCTGACTGGATACGCCTTTTCTATGATGTAGCTGTGATGTATCTAAGGAGTGGTCCTGGGTTACACCCCTTTTTGTGATGTATGTATGATGTACAAGGGGGGTGGTCTTGAGCCGAAGGGGGGGAATTTCAAAGTCTATATAGGAGCTGGCACACCATTGTTCTGGGTTCTCCTCATCGTACCTGCTACGTGATGGGAAACCTCTGTTGCAACAGATTCAATAAATGGGAAGCTGTGCTTTGCTTTTGATAACTCTGGTGTGGACTCTGTCTGTGGCACGAAGGGAAAAGCTATAAAATTCCAGCTCTTCCCAGGGGAGAAAAATCCGGACTCCCCCTTGGGAAAACCGGACCCAACTTTATGCCTTTCCAAGTAAAATTTTGCTTACAACAAGAGTGACCCAAGATCCACGTGGGGATCTTTATATGGACGCTGGGACGTCCTCCAAAGTTGCTACATTCCAAACTGCCCAGCAACAAGCAGGTCCTGGCAGCTGTGGCTTCCAGCCCCAAGCCCAAACCAACAGGGATGCCCTCCTGCCCACCTCGCAATGGCAGCTCTCCTTGAGAACTCTCTTTCTCCCCCTTTCCTCCTCCTCTCCCTTCCCACTTCCTCTTTCCCCTCAATCCCAAATTGCCAATAACAGTAATGTCTCACTCCAGATACGACTGATTTGTTTGAATGGTTTTATGAGTTGAAAACAAGAGACTCAATATATTGTATTGCTATCAAAGAACATAGTTTATTAAAAATATATTAAACAAAAACAAACAACCATTATCTTACAGGGAACAGGGAACCAACCAGAAAGCTGGCAGTTCAGGAAAAGGCTATGGAGCAGCCACAATAAGAGTTCTTGCTTATACAGGTAGGGCTACTCTGTTGTCTTCTGTCGCTTGGGATCCGTGGGGCTATGGCTCTCAGTGGGGCTCCTTCTGATTCCTTCCTCTGCCCTCTTGGCCAGCCACGGATCTCCTGGCCTATTCTGAGATGTAGCCTGTGGGTTTGAGGAACTGGAGTCCCCGGATACTGGCATTGGAGGTGCCCCACTGTTCCCTGGAGCAGGGGCACCAGAAGATGATGGCTGGGGATGTTGTGCAGGAGCTTCACCCGACGTGGCCACCATGGTCACCTGCCCAATTGTGGCTCTTGCCAGACTCTGCTTGACTGGCATGGGCTTCAGGATCATCTTAGCACCACTTGCATAGCAAGGAATGTTGTTGTACTTGGTGTTGGAGGTCTTGATGATGGAGCCTCTTTTCTGAGCATCCTGAATCAATGCGTTCCAATCTTTATTTTCCTACAAAAGGAAATTTTCTTTTTTACAAAACAAATTCTTACAATTTGGGGGTAGTGGTGGTTTATAAACTGGGGGGAATTAATCTGATGCCTCCAACTAGAAGCTTTTGTAACTCGATCCCAGTTCTCTTTCCCTCTCAGGCAGGGACGGGAACTTGGCAGCCCCCTAGTGTTCCTAGCTGGCCTGCCAACCTTCAACTTCTTCTCAGCCCCACTGCCTGCTGCTTAGGAGACCATTCTAGCTTCTCTGCTGCACTGCAGGAAAGTGGGAGTCTGACTGTGTGGGTCTTGGGCTTCCCTTGCTTTTGGAGTGCACCTCTCAACAGCTTTCAGTTGGGGAAAATGGGGGCCATAGCCTGAAAAGTGTTCTTCACCCTTTCTCTAAGGCTGGCTGAATTAATCTAAAACACTAGAGATCACTAAGAATGGGTGTCAGGAGAAATGAGGACAAACTTCCTCTGGATTACACCCACTGGTAAACAGTGGTTTGTGAACACACAACAGAGGATCCCTCCAATATGCCTGTACTCGGGGGCTATAAGGATTGTTATAAAATTGTACCCTTCCCTCCAAGGCGGCACTGGACTCGTAAGGAGACCCAGCGCTCCGGAAGAACACGTTTTAGAAGGTTCTACCGGTCGGGAAAAGACAGAGACCACGGAGTCCAGGAGAAGGTAAGTAGATCCTTTATTGCGCAAAAGAAAAAGGAACTGCTGCAGCAGGGTCTCACTCACGTAGGCACACGAAGAGCGAGACCCAGAACAAAAGAAAATCCATACTTTTATACCTTTTAGTTCTAATACATTTCTATGGGGAAGAAAAGGCGGGAAAACAAAATTTACATAGGAAGCAGGGTTTGGATGAGGCATAATCCTGTCTGAATATGTGCTGATGGTTTTGTTTTCCTTCTTCTTTGCAGGTCCGGTGCGGCAGGAAAACTGAAATGGTTTTAAAATGACAGTCAATAAACTTTATCGCTTGGATTTGCATTTGTTGTGTATTCCTTGACGTTTCCCAGACCCAGTAGGTGGCAGTGTGGTATCACCGGCGAGTCAGTTGACAGATGAGGTTTTAGAAATACATCTGATAGGATACACTTACATTGAAGGAATACATTTTGGTTGGATACAAGTTCACTCATAAAGTTACATACAATCATAGAGATACATATAAGGTATCGAAGAGGTTATTTCCAGGGGCACATTTGATACAGTTTTAGACATTCAGAAAGCGCGTTTCTACAGCGCTGTGAAAAAGACAGAAAGGATTTAGGGGAAAGAAGAAAAGCACGTTTTTACAGTGCTTGTGGCGTTCCAGGAAGAAGGGATTAGAAATGCGCTCAAGGGTCCCTTTAAAATAAAGAGATGCCTGTCACCTTGCTATCCATGTAAAGGGTTATGTAGATGGGTTTATGCAGACAGGGGAGGAAGATGTAGATGGGTTTATGCAGACAGGGGAGGAAGAGGATAATGAGAGTGAGATAGGGTTGGAATGTGCTTGGAATGTGCTGACTTGGTGGATTCAGGTGAGAGGTCAGAGAATCAACTCCCCCTCCCTACACTCTCCATGTTCCCCTCCAAAATGGATTCCCTTGTGGCATCTTTATGCCTTGGATGACAGCTTTATGATTTTCATAACATTCCCCCTCTCTGTTCATGTTTCAAATAGTGTACTGGGGTGTTTTAAAAGGAAGCTCCCCCCCCCCGAAATTCCCACAACAGGATCCTTCCCTCCTCGCTGCAGTTACAAAACAAGCAGCAGCAGCGGCGGCAGAGAAACGAGTGTTTAACAGGAATCCATTCACAACTCTGAACTTTACAGGAGCAAACCATCATTGCCAGGACTTCCAATGGACAAACCTGGATTGGAGGCCCTCTAGTGGCAAAGTCAAGGCTGGGAAAAAGGACCATATGGGAGTAATTGGGACCTCATGCAGGAAAGTGGCAGGATGGAAAGAGGGGAGTCCCCCATGCCACCTGCTTTATCCCCCAACTGGGCTCACTCCCAGCCCAAGTGCCTCCCTTGGAGAAAACTGGCAGGACAGGAATCTGATGGGACAGAGGCAACCGGCATGGCAGAGGACAGCATCCCTTTCTCTGCTTGGAATCAACGCTCCTCTGCACACAGCTGGCATTCTAGCACAGAGAAAGGAGTGGGGAACTTTTGTGGCCCTGCAGAAGTTGCTGAACTCCATCTCTCACCACCCCTCACCATTGGCCAGGCCGGTGGGGCTGCTGTCCATCGCACATCTGCAGAGCTGCAGGATCCCCGGCCCTAACGGTATCTCACAAACCACCTTGGTGGATCAGACCAAAAGGGCCACCTCCCAGAAATGCCATGCTTGGCCTTGCATGAAAAACCACAGTGTTCAATGGTCAGGAGTGATGGGAGTTGTAGTCCAGCAGCCCACAGCTTCCTTAGCTCTGGAATACCATATACTGCCAGTCTAAGATCAATTGGTAAAAGAGCTAAAGTAATGTAAGTTTTACAATCTACGAAACCTGAGTTTCAGGTTCCTCTGGGTGCCCAAAAGCAGGGGCAAAATTGAGATGGCACTGACCCCCCCCCCCAACAGGGCCTTCTCAGTGATGGCTCCCTCTTTGTGGTGGCCCCCTCCCTGGGGAGTTGCGCCTGTCTCTCTCATTATTGCCTTTCAGGAGCAGTTTGAAAACCTGTTTGTTTACACAGGTGCCTTCGGTGGCTGAAGGACACTGGATACGGGAGGAGAAAATGCCTTTTCCAAAGAGGTTTAGAACTGTAGCTCTTCTTAGAAGGCTTTTTAAACCATTGTTTTGTGTGTGATATGTTTACTGCCCTGGGCTCTTGAGGGCTGGACCTAAATTCAATAAATGAATGAATAAATGTGGCCCAATGTTTTCCCCAACCCCGCTGATTCAAAAGATTTAATTGTCTACAACACCTTTGGCCAGCCTGGATCCCTCCCGAAGTTTTGAACTGCAACTCTCACCTGCCACAGCCAGAGCAGCAAGTCTGTGCCCCTTTTTCAAGGGCAGGCGGAGGGCACCACCTATAGATACAGCGTACTGGGCCTCTTGGCACCCTGCTCCTCCAAACAACCCTATGAAGTAGGCTTGACTTATGGCTTTGGGAAGTGATGGGAGAGTGGGGGGGTGTCTAAACCCAGGGACCCTTGGGCCAAGCCCCACACACTGCCAGGGCACCACCACTGGCCCTCCAAGTCCCGCTTTTCTCTACAAGGAGGGCTAACGTATATATCCAGAGAGAGACGTTATGCCTTCTTCCACGTACCATGAGCGTCTTCAGGTGTCCAAGGATGAAGAGGCTGAACTTGGCTCGGGTGAGGGTGACATTCAGACGCTGCAGACTCTTCAGGAACCTGGAGAAGGCAAAACAATCCACAGGTGAAGCTGGCTCAGGGTGGGCAGTGCCCCCTGTGTCCTCCTAGCTGACCACAGTGGGGTTAACTAAATCCCTCTTTCAAGGAGTTTCAAGGGCATTAGAAATGCATTTGCAAGTGCAGCACTAAAAGGTTGCAGGCATTCCTACCAAAGTTTCCATGTCTATGTATAATTTCAATGGGCCTCCTCTGAGCAGAGACAACCCCCTGCTGCCATGTTTCTGCTTTACATTTTTCATTGGAGGCCCTGATTTTGATCAATTTCATTAGTGGTGAATATTTATTAGTGATACTCATTTATACATGGTTTTTCCCCCTTGCTTTGCAATATTTTAGTCTCTCTCTGCCTCCCCCATAGGTTTTTTAATGAAATACCTTTTAAGATTATAATTTAAAACATTCAAAATGGTTGTTTATTGATAGCTTTAATTATCATTTAATTTAATTGTTCCTTGGGTGCCTCCTTTATTGGGCATAATTTAAGAGCAAAGTGAGAAGCTTGGGGCATAAATCTTAGAAGTCAGTCCATGATCTGCTTTTGCAATTTGAGCTCCCCTCCCCCACCATGTGGCTTCCAAGCACAGAGCGCCCTTCCACCCCACCCCCACCCCCCACGTGGAAAGGAAGTGGGCTGGTGGTGGGAACCAGCTTTAGACCTTAGCCACACACACACACACACACACACACCCCTGCAGCACAAACCATTGGCGGATTAATATTATTTGTTGTGATTCAAGTGAAAACTCTCTTGTCAATATTTCAAAACTGTGCCTGAATATTTTATTCATTCCAAAGGTGACAGAAAGGCACCATTAGCACAACTGTGACCTTTTTTCTCCTTCTCAAAAAAACAGGAAAAAACCAAACCTGTAAAGGAAAACCAAAAGAAGTGCAGCCCTGTTTGCCTGATTTCACCCCATCAGCCCTCTGTGGGGCCAACAATTCTGCCGGGTCACATCTGAGAGCACCAAACCCCTTGCCTGCCAGGGAGGACAGGGGTTTGGTGCTCCATTTCTCCTCTCCCCCAGTGAGACACAGCGGAAGCTCCCTCACAGAGAGGCCATTTTGCCAGCGTCAGGAATTGGAAGTTCATTGGAGTAAGAGCTGCAAAGAATATTGTGGGACCACAAACCTCTCCTCTCCTGAATTCCCTTATGGGCATCGCAGGTGGCTGCAAGAATGTGGCCAGAGACCAACAGGGGGCTCAATGCCCCACATACTTGAGCACCCCAAGGATTGCACCCGAGCCCTAGAATTGCCAGCAGGCACCCCAGTTGACGCCTCACAAGACAACAGCAAAGCCTTACCCAATTGACCCTTGTGTGCTTTTCGCTCTAACACAGGTGACAATGATGCAGTCCTTCTCACGGCCCTGGAACCCATCCACAGTGTCGACTTCTGCAACGCTGAAAAAGGAAGGAATGTTGTATAGAGCCATTCAGCACATTTCTTTTTACTAGGTACTGCCTCCTGAAAGCAGAGGTGAAACTAAGAAGGAAACAAGCCACACTCTTATGACATTAGCAGAAAACTCTGCACTTCTCATTGTCTGTGTGTGGGGAGAGGGAGAGGCGGAGGGAAGATTACCAGAGTCACTGAATGGGCTGTGGCACATCACTTGGCCCCCCTCTAAAATAAGAACATATTCTATATTTCACACACAACTGCTGCATAAATAAATGAGGTTTCTTTTTTTGAGGGGGGGGGATGTTTTTGTCTACATATACTTTCTAGGGTTGCCATATTTCAAAAAGATCCAGGACAAAAGGCCGCCTTTCAGAAATCCCCCCAGATGTCAATTCTGCCTTTGAAATCCTGGTAATGTCTGGTAAAATCCAGACGTACGGCAGCCCTAGCTTTACTATCATCCAAGAAGAGAGGTCCCTGCCCCAGGGAGCCTACAATGTACATTTTAACAACAGGGAAACAGAGGGAGGGAAGTTTTTATTTTATGAAATGAGTGCAGGCAAGGGATGACTGCCCAAGTGTACTTCAGCAGCAGGGAAGGCCTCAAATGAAAGGCCTCACCAGCGACATGAAGGTAGGAAGATAGGGAGGATTATGGTGCACTGCAAGTGTTCTTGGAGAGGGAATTCCAGACACAAAGGGTCAGTAAGGAAGCATCATGGGAGTTGTACAAAAGAATAGGAGGCCTTCCGGCCACTGAGGGCGGTGGAGATGAAGGAGTGAAGGTCACTGGTCAGGTGCTCCAGAGAGCAGGGCAGATGGTGAGTTGAGGAGAGGCTTGTCTGCGGCTGCAAGGAGTGCGCAATCTCCACGTGCAGAAGCAGTCCACTTCTGAAGGCGAGGTGCCCAGCTTGTGGGTTTCCTAGAAGCATCTGGAGGCAGTAAGGTGTAGTGGCTGGAGTGTTGGACTAGGAGCTGGGAGACCAGGCTTCAAATCCCTGCTCAGCCATGAAAGTGGGCGGCCTTGGGCCAGTCACTGCCTCTCGGCTCAGCAGGGCGGGTGTGGGAATTAAATGAGGAGAGGGAGAACCATGTAGCTCCTTGGAGGAAAAGGTGGGATATAAACGCAATGAATAAATAAACTGGACCCTTGGCTTCGTCCAGCAGGGAGATCATGGACAGACTACTGCACTTTGTACACCACAGGGATGGGGAAACCCTGGCCCTCCAGGTGGTGCTGGGCAGTATCCCCCACCCCCAATAGGCCATCCTGACTGAGGCTGTTGGGAGTCCAGCAGCATCGAGAGGGGACACAGGTTCCCCAGCTCTGATCTGAGAAGCATCCTCCCTTTTCTCTGAGGGAATGCCTTTTCTCCATAGAGGAATTCTTGAGGGACTCAAATTCCCATAATTCCCTGATCACTCAAGGCTTGCGAAGCTTCTACCTCTTTTCTTCTCTTCCAAACTCTTTCTGCAGCTCACTCTGGATCCTTCTTTTCTGAGCACTGTATGGGGTGATGATCCCAATGTTACGAGAGTTGATGCCTTTTTTGCTTTTTGTAATTAACTTCAGTAATTCTACGACCAGTTTCACTTCCTGGAGATTGATGAAGGAACTGAACAAGAAAGAAGTAAAAGGAAGGGAGGAGGGAGAAAAGGATGAGCGGAAGGCCTTGTAGGTGGATGAGTGTCTCAGGTTGAAAGTCAGCACAGGGGGGGTTGGGGGACATACCATGCCCCATCATGGTTCTGGCTAGGTGACCTAAAAGATGACTTCAGACTTAATGGTTCTCCCCAACATCAAAGAGGAGGTATGGTAGGAAGGGCCAATCCATAGAGAATCGGTTCTCTTCTGTCCACCTATAACGCCATGAGAATGTTGTTGTTGTTGTTCAGTCGTTCAGTCGTGTCCGACTCTTCGTGACCCCATGGACCAAGGCACGCCAGGCACACCTATCCTCCACTGCCTCTCGCAGTTTGGCCAAACTCATGCTAGTAGCTTCGAGAACACTGTCCAACCATCTCGTCCTCTGTCGTCCCCTTCTCCTTGTGCCCTCCATCTTTCCCAACATCAGGGTCTTTTCTAGGGAGTCTTCTCTTCTCATGAGGTGGCCAAAGTACTGGAGTCTCAACTTCAGGATCTGTCCTTCTAATGAGCACTCAGGGCTGATTTCTTTAAGAATGGATAGGTTTGATCTTCTTGCAGTCCATGGGACTCTCAAGAGTCTCCTCCAGCACCATAATTCAAAAGCATCAATTCTTCGGCGATCAGCCATGAGAATAGTCACCACATAATAGTCACATGGAATGTAACATTTCAGAAATGGTTAGAAAGAAAGATTATTATTGTTTAAGTATCAAATCAGGTTGCCAGAAGGAGTCAGGATGGATGCCTATGATCATGTGCAGAATTTTCACTCACCTGTAGTGCCTGAGCAAGTGTATTCCCCCCCTCTCTCTCTCTAAAATACACACACACACACACACACACACACACACACACACACACCGGCTATGATGTCCAGGTGTTGCCAGACTACAAGTCCCCCCATCCCTGACCACTGGCCCTGCTGGCTGCTGGACTCCAGCAACATCTGGAGGGCACAGCCAACCTACCACTGGACTTGGGGGTTCTGAAAAATCCAGGGTAAAGTGGAACCTTTGTCATGCTCAGGTCAACTTCTTCTGCAACATCTGTTGGCTTGAGGCGAGGTAATCAATAACAAAAAGATGACTACGCACCCGTCAGTTTTCAGGGCACGGTCATAGACGTAGTTAGAAGGGAAGAGGCAGATCTCGGGGTGCATCCTGTACTGAGTGGTCAAGCGCAGGACTGGAAGCCTGTCAATGACTTTCTCCTGCAGCTGCCCATTCAACCGTCTGCACAGCCGCTCCATCAGAGACTGTCCGTAGCCGTAATCCTCAGCTTTCTGCCAATGTGGGAAAGAAGCAAGAGAGAGGAGGAGGAATGAGACTTTCAGTGGGTGGGTCTGGTGCAGACAGCAACTAAAGAACAACAGGTTGCCATGCGAAATTGCTCAGGGTATACAGCTAACTCCACACCCTCTGGGTTCTTTGTCTTTTCCCTCTCCAAGAGTGAGCCAATATTTCACAGGCAGTGGCACACTCAGTTCTCACTGGGCTGTTTTTAGAAGAAACATTAGGTCCCCCCCCCCACCCATATTTTTGTACTTCTGCAAACTGAGAGGCCAAACCAAGTCTGCTGATACCTCCCGTCTTGTGTATGACTGTTGCATTTTGTGCATGGCTGCTGCAAGCTGCATTTTTGTGTGCATAGCTGCCCATTTTGGCTACATAAACATGAGGGCTTGGAGATCAGTATTAGTTTACAGTTTAACATTTACAGTGATTTAGAGGGCTCAAAGTGTCCCATGTACATTACCTTGTGATAATCCTTACCACCATCCTATAAAGACAAATCAGTACTATTATGCCCATTTTACAGATTGGGAGGGGAGGGAATGAGGCAGAGATAGGTTCACGGCAGGGAAGAGATGTTTGAAGTAGAGATTACGAATGAATGAGCCCTCTTGAGCTACCTAAAAGGCTTGGGAAATTAACAGTCCCATGAAATAACCCTACTTTATAAATACTTGAATGTGGGGAAGATGACAAAAGAGAAAGAGAGTGCAGGAACATCTCCCCTCTTCTGACGTTCTCCGCGGTGCATCAGAACTAAGAGAATTAGTGGTGCTTGAGGAGCAAAAGTCTCTCAAAGGCTACTGCTATGGGAATATTTCTGGATATACATTTTAAAAATGCATTTTTAAAACACTGGCTCTACCCACTTTTGACTCTGCCTCACCTGCCACTGGAATGTATCCCAGCGTGCTTGGGTACATAAATCTTTCTTCCACCAAAAGCACTGTTGTCTACCAAACTGGGGGCCACATGGGCTGATTTCAGAAAAGCCTGCAAAACTGTGATTCATTTGATCAGGCAAAGTAATTCAGTTATTGTCACTGGAAACAGCTCATATGCCATTAAGGAGCTGTTGGTGGTCTACTTTATTCATGCCAACAACAGGGTCATTAGATAAACAGAATGTCAGCTCTCGGCTGCACAACTTCATCTTTCCTGGGATAGACCAAACATCTTAATTTGTGCCGTACTCACCATGGATTTAACTGTGGGAGGAAGCTGCTTTGGGTCTCCAACCAGGACCAGTTTTTTGCAGCCATGAGTGAGCGGGATGAGACTTTCAATCTCACAAGACTGTGCAGCCTTTTAAGAAGAAAAACACACCAGTGTGAATGGGGTGACAGGAAGAGAGGTGTATTCCAGGCAATGACAAAAAAGCCACAGGTATGGATCCTAAGATCTTGCATCAAATCCTGCTCCCACTTTCCACCCCCAGCCCCACATCTGCAGCTCATCCACTGCGACTCCCAGGAGCCAGTTTTCAGGAGGAGGGGGAAAGCCAGGGTCTTCAGATCCAAACCACAGAGGTTCCTGAGGATCTTGCATTAAATATATATATATATATATATATATATATATATATATATATATATATATATATATATATGTATATATCCCAAATTCCTAGCCCTCCAACATTTATTTGTCTGCCTTCCATTTCAATGTATTTCTGCTTTCCCTGTATGGTTATTTTGATCTAGTTCAGCTTTCCCTCCCAACCCAGCGAGTGCCCATCAAAGGTTTTGGAACTCCTACCAGCCCCAAATGGGAGCCCTTTCAACATAATGCTCGACTGCACATCTAAGTGTTAACATACAAACAATACTATTTTGTTCTTGGATTACAGCAACTGAATTTTAAAGCGTTGAGGTTGTTGTTGTTTTAAGTGGTGGTGATGGCTTCAACTTGAGA
Source organism: Darevskia nairensis (assembly GCA_034642065.1). NCBI lineage: Eukaryota > Metazoa > Chordata > Lepidosauria > Squamata > Lacertidae > Darevskia > Darevskia nairensis. Next base: position 195,688 of record JAWWNI010001204.1, on the reverse strand, counting down.
TTGGTGGATAGCCAGTTTGGGGGAAAAGGTATCTAGGCATCAAAGTCAAAATGCCCACCCTCAAAAATGTGCAAAGCACTCAAGCCAAGAGGAAAACTCATTTTCAAATCTCAGCACACACAGAAAATTAACACTCTGCATGTTGTTCATGCCACGACAGGGGCTGGCTGGGGACAGTGTCAGGTTTTGCTAAATGGAGTGACGGAGGAGAGCCTGCTCATGGCCCAAGATTGACTGCCTTCAACCAGGCTGTAAGACAAGACAGAGCGGCTTGCTTGACAGCTCACGTCCATTAATATAGTTCTTTCCTGATATTTATCAGGGTTCTGGGACCAAGAACAAGCTTTGCAACTCTCAAGTCCCCTGCTCTAGGCATCTTTGAGAAAGACTTCGCTGGCAGAAGGTTCAAAGAGGGGGGTGCTGCTCTCTGGGATGAAGAAACCACTGGTCTGAGCTGCAAAAGGAAAAATCCTTACTGCCAGAAGGAAGGCTGTGCAATGTGGTGATCAGGCCCAGGGTCAGAGAAAGAGGAGACAAGTGGCAGTCCTTATAGGCAAGGTGTATTTACTGTTGTTATGCTGCAGAGAAAGGGTGGTAAGAGAGGCCTCTCTAAGGCCTCTCATGGGCACATGCTTTGCCGAAGGTCCCAGGTTCAATCCCCAGTGGCATCTCCAGGTAGGGCTGGGAGAGACTCTTGCCTGAAACTCTGGAGAGCTGCAGCCAGTCAGGATAGGCAAGATGGGCCAATGGTCTCATTCAGTATAAGGCAGCATCCTTCATTACCCAACGAAGGGATACCCAACGTTTTGGAGCTCAGGGGCCTATCTGGAAATCTATGGGCTCCACAAAATACCCATTTCACGGAAGAAAAACTGGCAAGGCTCTGACTCACTGGTACCTCCAACAAAAAACCCCAGGCAAACCATGCACATCTCAAAATAGGAAGAAGAAAAAACAGGCTATATCTCCAGAATCAATCAATCAATCAATCAATCAATCAATCACATTGAACAAAAAAAGCTGCCTTGAGGGCTTTTAGTGTCAGAAGGTGGTGTCAGTGGTGGAAATAAACAATCAAATAAATACAAAGCCAGCCAAAGTGAACAGGGTTTCTGCGATGCAGAAAAGTTACCAATGACATCCTCTTCCCCGAATACCCCCTTGCTGCCATAGTGCCACTAACCTCATCCACAATGACACAGCTCAGAGGGTCACAGCCCTGCCGCCGGAATGATGATGCCAGCATGCTACTCCCACTGGTGCTCAGCGTGCAGCAGATGATGTGAGACTTCAGGATGATGTTCGCTTTCATATCACCTTGCGATCGTCCACAATCCTGGAAAACACAAGAGCCAGCAATTTCATTTTGAAGAAGACCTAGTTTTCAGACAGAGCCCAGTTTTCTTTCAGCTGCCTGATTTGTTTTTATAACAACAAGTCCATGCTCAGTGTGTGGTTAAAGATGAATTCAGCTCCTTTTAGAGGAAGAAGTGGCTGAGGTGCTAAAATGAAGGGCCATAGGCTTCCGGAGCAGCACGCCAGGAGTCGGGTGGGGATCTGCGCTCCTTGCAACCAGAGGCGGTCCCAGTGCTGGAGTGAGTAAGAACGGGGGCTAGGCGTAAGCAACCCGACCTCAGGGGGGGATCCTGAGGGCAAAGCCCACGGCGGCGCAAGAAAGGGGGTCTCCAAAAGGACGCTGATATTTAAAACTACGAAAAGTGAGAACCCCAGCGCAAAGGGGCAAACTCTCCCTCCAGCAAGAACGCCCCAAAAACCCGGCGAGGCAAATGCTGAGCTCTTCGATTGAGTAACAAAGCCAAATCGAAGGTACTCACTCCCAAATTAATATCTTTAATTCGGAGGAAAGAACGACCCCAGAAAGAGAAAGAAGGGGAGAAGGGAGTGTGGTGTGGACATTATTAAAATATTCCAGAAAGCTAGAGACGAAAGTAGGAAAAAGAGGACCACAGAGTTACACAGGAGAGACCTGTTAAAGTCAGAAATGAGAAAGAATTAAAGGATAAAAAACGATACCCCCCCCCGAAGCAGAAAGGAGGGGGGGTGAGGAAAGTTATAAAGGGAAAAAGGACGGGACGACAGTAAAAGAGACAGATGAGCCTGTGAAAGAGGCGGGCGAAATTTGCTTACCGTCCATAAAGGGGAAAGGACTACAGCAGTTCCTCCAAGAGACAAAAAAAAGAGTGGAGTGGGGAGGCATCCTCGGGCTCCTGGCTGCTGAGTCAGGGAGAGGACGGCCGCCATTGGAGGGAGGGACAAAAATCCGAGCAGGAAGAGAAGACAAAGAGAGTGCAGAGACTGTAAAAGCAGAAGGACACCCAAAGTAAGAAAGGAAAGAAACAGCGACATCGTGTGTCCCGGCACTGCACTGCAGCTATAGAAGGGAACGTCAGTAGATAATTCTTGGAATAGCTCCACCTAGAGGACGCTGGTCAGAATTAAAGGACTTTTTAATGAAAGCATGAAACAGGAATAGACCAAAAGCTAAGGGGGAATCCCAGCAATTGAGAAAACGCTGGGGGAAAAAAGAAAAGAAAGCAGAGTAAGAAAAGAAACTAGACAATAAACAATAAAAGTATGGGAAGTAAGAAAGAAAAGACGGCAAATGGCTCATTAACACCACATGGCCATAATAAAAAGAACCCAAATATGGAGAACGATAGTAAAAGTATTGATCTCAATGATATTTTGAAAGCAATGGAAAAAATGGAGAAAAACATTAGTGAGAAGATTACAACACTGGATGAAAATATCCAGACCCTGGATGAGAAAATGGAAACCATGGGAAGTAAAATTGAAAAAAACTCCAGTTTAATCATGGAACTTACGACCCAAGTCAACTCGATAACATCTAAACAAAAAGACTTAGAGACTACAACTCAAGAAATAAAAACGAAAGTACAAAAACAGGAAGATCTACAGAAGAAAAGCCATAATGAACAAAAGGAGATGAGAGGAAATCAAGAGAAAATCAGAAGTGAAATTGAGGAGCTAAGGAGAGTCCAAGAGGAGACATGGGACGCTCTGGCCCTTTTGGAAATGAGGCAGCGTGAGATGATTCTACGCTTCCGGGGTATTAAAGAAAGCCGAGACGAAGATATTGCGTCAAAGATAATGAAAGCATTATCGGAATGGCTGAATGTACAGGAAGAAGAATTAATATTGGATATAGAGAAAATTTTCAGGATAAAGACTAATAAAGCAAAGAACAAAAAGGGACCAGGGGATTGCCTTGTCTTCCTAAATTCAAGACTATTGAAGGAAAAATTTTTGCTGAAAAGCAGACCATTCCCACTTCTGATTGATGGGACTAGAGTTGAAATTATGAAAGAAATCCCACCAAGGTTTTTGAAAAAAAGAGAGGCTTATAAATTTATGACCCCAGCGCTGAGTAGGAATAAGATTTTGTATAAATGGGAATTCCCCGAAGGACTGTCCTTTACTTACAGAGGAAGGAAAAGGACTTTTAGATCAGTGGACGATACTAAAGTGTTTTGGCAAAAATACTCTAAAGAATTGGGAGGAGAAGAAACAACAACTGAATTAACTGAATGAATTAAGTTAGATTAACTTTAACCCAGACAACTGTGAGAGACAAGATACCGAATTGTTCAGCTGTGGACTAACCCATTCTATTTCTTTTTCAGTAAAGACGTGTATTTTATTTACAGATAATAGAACTGATTTTAAGACTGTTTGGTTGCTTCTTGAGTTAAATAAAACGAAATGTCATTAAAGTGTATAACTTGGAATGTAAATGGCATGAATTGTAAACTTAAAAGAAATAAGATAGAATGTATTGTTAAGAAGGGGAAATGGGACATCACATGTTTGCAAGAAACGCATATTTCAAAAGAACATATGAGGTTACTAAAGAACAAAAGACTGGGAGAAGAGTTTATATCGTCGGGGGTTGAGAAAAAAAGGGGAGTGGTGATGTATATAAATCCAAAGCTAAACCCACAAAAGATATTTGAAGACGGAGAGGGGAGGATATTAGGGGTGGAAATACAATCGAGAGAAGGTAAAATAATTTTGGTGGGAATTTACGCCCCAAATAATAAAAAAGAGGAGTTCTATAAAAAACTTGAGGAAAGGTTATGGGAGTATGGAAGTGAAAATATGATCATCTTGGGTGATCTAAACGGGGTAGTATCTATGGAGTTAGATAGAACTAAGAGAGAGAAGATAGGTGACTCAGGAAAACTCCCACTCTCCTTCTTCAATCTAATACAAAATCTGGATCTTTACGATGTGTGGAGAATAAAAAACCCAAATGTAAGAGATATAACCCACTTTTCGGAAGTACACAAATCCGGAGGAAGATTAGACGCAATATGGGTGTCAAAAAAGCTGATGTTGAATGTATGTAAATCAGAAATTGTGAATAGATCAATATCTGATCACAACCCAGTAACAATGATAATGAAATTTAAGATAATGACTAAGGGAAGATGGAGGATGAATGATGAAATCTGGAGAGATGAATTGAGGGTAAAAAAAATGAAAGAAACTGTGAAAGAATTTTTTGAAATTAATGAAGGTCAACAGACAGACAATAAAATAATATGGGATGCAAGTAAGGCATATATGAGGGGGGTGGGAATTCAACAGATGGGAGGAATAAAGAAGGATAAAAATAAAATTATAATGGACATAAATAAACAAATAAGAGATAAAGAAAAGAAGTTAGTGAAAGACCCCAAGAATGATGAAACCCTCCAAAGTATAAAAACTCTGCAAATTCACCTGTCAAATTTGGTTAACAATGAGGTAGAAAAAAGGATTGTATGGATGAAGCAAAGATATTTTGAGAATGCGAACAAAACAGGGAAAATGTTAGCGTGGATGGTGAAAGAAAGACAGAGGGAGAAAATAGTCAATAAAATAATAGTGGAGAATGAGGAAATCACAGATCCAGAAAGAATAAAACAGAGTTTCAGAAATTATTACCAGATGCTTTATAAAGAAGAAGCAATTGAGGAAAAAGACATAGAAAAATATTTAGAGGAAAATAGACCTCCAGAAATAGATGAGGCAGAAAGGAAAAAATTAAATGCAAATGTTGACGTAGAAGAGATTATAGAAGCAATAAAGAAACTGAAGGTTGGAAAGTCCCCAGGCCCAGACGGAATCCCAGTAATTTACTATAAAGAGTTGGCAGAGTTAATAGCCCCAAAACTTAAAAAAGTAATGGATGAAATATTAAAAGAAGGAAAAGTACCAGAATCATGGCAGGAATCCCTGATTACCCTAATCCCGAAGCAAGGAGCAGACTTGAGGCTAACAAAAAATTATAGACCGATTGCACTGCTGAATATAGATTATAAAATATTTACGGCAATAATAGCTAATAGGATGAAAGGTATTTTCAGTAGAATAATAGAGAAAGATCAAGCAGGCTTTTTACCCCAAAGACATATTAAAGATAATACAAGAATAATCTTAGATCTAATTGAATACATAGAAATGAATCCAAGTAAAAAGATAGCAATGCTTTTAGTAGACGCGGAAAAAGCCTTTGATAGCTTGTCTTGGAAATACATGATAAAAACATTGGAATATATGAAAGTAGGAAACAATATAATGACAGGAATTAAGGCAATATATGATAAACAAATAGCAAAAATTATTAATAAATAATGAAATTGTGGAAGGGATTATAATAAAGAGAGGAGTAAGACAGGGTTGTCCCCTGTCACCTCTTTTATTTATAGCGACGTTGGAAACCCTTTTGAGAGTTCTTAGAAAAGATAAAGAAATCAAAGGAATTAAGATTGGAAAATATTGCTATAAAACCAAGGCATTCGCTGATGACATAATAATTACTACGGAGTCACCTATAAAAAGTATTCAAAAGTCATTGGAAGACATGAAAAAATTTGGACAACTGTCGGGGTTTAAATTAAATAAAGATAAATCCAAACTACTAACAAAAAATATGGGAGAAAAAGAGAAGAAATTGCTGGAAGAACTATCTGGAATAAAAATAGAAAATAAGGTAAAATATTTAGGATTATGGATTACAAATAAAAATACAAATTTATTTAAGGACAATTATACAAAACAATGGAAGGAGATTAAAGATAGCCTGAAGAAGTGGGAGAAATTAAATCTATCCCTTCTTGGTAGAATTGCGTTGATTAAAATGAAGGTATTCCCCAAAATTCTATTCTTATTTCAAGTAGCACCAAGTATAATAGGAACAAAATACCTAAAAGAATGCCAGAGGGATCTGGCGAATTTCATCTGGCAGGGCAAAAAGGCAAGAATTAAGATCGAAACGATGATGGACCCTAAGGAAAAGGGAGGATTTGCAGTCCCCGACTTGATAAAATATTTCGAAGCTGCATGTTGGATGTGGATTAAAGAATGGATGATTTTGGAAAACCAGGAGATACTGAATGTGGAGGGGTGGGACCGAATATATGGGTGGCATGGCTATCTATGGTATGGAAAGCTAGAAACACATAGAAGATTTACAAACCACCTGATAAGAAAAGCACTGATGGATGTATGGATAAGAACCAAAGATAAAATCATACAAAAAACACCATGGTGGCTATCACCGGTGGAAGCAACTACAACCTTAAAAAGTGAAATCAGAGAAGTTTGGCCAGTGTACAAAGATTTGGTAGAAGAGATGAGAGAGTGGCCCAAACTTAAAAAATTTGAAGAACTAAACAAAAATAAAGGAATTAGATGGTTAGAGTATTATCAATTAAAAGTAAATTTTGACAAAGATGTGAAAGAGAAGGGATTTGAAAGTAAAGTTTCGAAATTTGAAAGAGAAATATTGCAAAAAAAACAAAAATTAATTACCAAGTTGTATAAATTATTGAAAGAGGATGAATTAGATCAAGAAAAGAAGGGAAAGAATCTATTAAAATGGGAAAAAGATTTGGGCCACAATTTAGATTATAAAGAATGGGAAAAAGTATGGACTAATAGTATAAATTTTACAGCTTCTTATCAGATAAGGGAAAATATTATGAAAATGCTGCACCGGTGGTACCTATCACCTGACAGAATAACAAAGATGAGCAAAATAAATAACACCAGGTGCTGGAAATGTAATGAGATAAATGCGAATTTCTTCCACATGTGGTGGACATGCCCGGAGATAAAGAAATTATGGGGAATGATCCACGAAGAGACTCAGAAATTAATAAAGCAAACATTTAATAAAAAACCAGAATTTTATTTATTAGGAATTACCAACATAAGCATCCCCAAGGAAAAAACAAATATATTCTCATATGCATCGGCGGCAGCAAGAATGATAATAGCCCATCATTGGAAGGAGAACTATATACCAGCAAAACAGGAATGGGTACATAAACTATGTGAATATCTGCAATTGGCAAAATTAACAAATTTAATAAGACAAAAACCCAAGAATATAGTCCAAACCCAGTGGAAAGAGTTAAACGATTATTTAAATAGGAGAGATGTAAACATGAATTTCTGGATGAGTATGGAGTAAGCTACTGTAATAAAATAAGAGAGATGAATTTGAATAAGAATTAACAGAAAAAAAATAATAGATTAACTATAAGAAGTGTAACGAACGGTGGTGGAAGTCACCAATTCTTTCTTTGTATCAGTTTCTAATGTGGTAATATGATGTTAATATATTAAGATTTTTTTTAAACAAGATTGGGCCCCTAGTGGCCATTTTTAATATGTAATTTTTTCTTTTTTCTCTTCTCTTTTCTTTTTCTTTTTCTTCTTTCTCTTCTTTCTCTTCTTCTCTTTTTCCTCTGCTCTTTCTATCTATTATCCAAAATTTAGCTTCACGAAACATATGTAAAGTAATGAATTTGTATGTATTTCCTTTTTTGTATTTCTTTTTTTTGTACAATTAATAAAATATTAAAAAAAATAAAATAAAATAAAATAAAATGAAGGGCCATAGCTCTGTGGAGGGGTACCCATTTTGAATGCAGAAGGCGGCAGCTTCATTAGCCAGTATCTTCAGTTAGGGCTTTGGATGTCCCCTGCCGGAAATCCTGAACAGCCACTGCCAGTCAGTGCAGACAGTACTAACCTAGATAGACGAATGGTCTCAGTATAACACAGCTTCCCTGTGCTCCTATGACTCAGGATGAACACAGCCAATACCTGCTTAGAGTCCATTTGAAGGCATATGTGTTCACCAGTGTGGCACTCAGGAGTTACAACAGTGCCGCTTTTCCTGATGCCCACTAAGCCCCTGAGCGCCACCTTCTGTGCCACAAGGTGGTGAGGAGAGCTACCCCCTGCCTTGGAAAGTGCAAAAGGTTGTATCCAACACAATTAATAACATAATGAGCCCATTAAAATTTAGTTGCATACAACTTGTAGAACTGAAAAAGGAAGTGGGAGTGCTACACTTCTAACTTCTTTTCGTTTGATGTGCTTTTCAAGGCTCAGACTGTCACCTTAATAGCTGAACAGAAAGCAAGACACTGGACTAGATGGTCTCTGAGCCCCCACAAATGCTTATAAGTCTATAACTTGGCTGCGTTAATGGCACATGACTGATGTGAAACAGAGCAGCAGCACCATCAGTGATCTGCGGTAATGAGAGATATATCCTAGCTGGAGCTAGGAGCAATAGTTCAGCAGCAGAGCATCTGCTTTGGATGCAGAGGGTCCCACATTCAGTCTCCAATGGCATCTCCAGGTAGGGCTAGACAGGCAACCCTGTCTGAACCCCCAGAGCGCTGTTGCCTGTCAGTGTTGAGAAAATGAGCTGGATGGATGAAAAATAAGGCAGCTTCCTGAGCTCAGCAGCAGTATCTGCTAAGCATGCAGAAGCTCTCCAGTTCAGTCCTCAATAGCATTTCCAGGGAGGAATATCCATTGTCTGAAACCCTGGAAAGTTGCTGCCAGTCAGTGTAGATCAGGGGTGAGGAACCTTTTTCAACCTCATGGCTGCATCCTTTTCTGAGCAAGCTTGCGGGGGTCATGTGTCAGTAATGGGTGGAGCAATGAATGCAAGTTGTTCCCTTTGTACAGTTGACTCAGTTCTACACCCCCTCTCCCAATCTGCTATCCAGGAAAGCAAAACTCCAAGGACACATTCTAGCCAGGCAACAAACAAACAAACAAACAAATTCCTACCCCTGATGCACCAATACTGGAGAGATCAATGGTCTGATTCAGTGGAGAGCAGCTATTAAGTCAGCTATAATTCAGAACTGTGAGGAATGGAACCTTATTTTATTTTAGGGGACAGGCTGCTGAGCAGAGGTAGAGCATCTGCTTTGCACACAGAGGGTCCCAGTTCAATCCCCAATGGCATCTCCAGGTAAGTTTGGGAGAGACCCTTGCCGGGAACCCTGGATAGCCACTGCTAGTTAGAGCAGACAATGCTGAGCTAGATGGACCAACGCTCTAACTCAATATAACAAATCTTACTAAAAACATTTTGTTCTGCACAGCCGGGCCCCTTGCTACTTGAGCCCCCCCCATTCCTGGAGACTGCGTCCTTGAACAAGTGAAGCACGACACCACCACATTTTGGCCCCTCCCCCATGCCTTCACACTTTAAACTGCAAAGCAGATCCAAACAAGTTTTGGAATGCCAGCCTACTCAACAGCCTGATTTGGATGTGCTAATTACCCATGCTAACAAACAAGTACCTTGTCTACTCTTTTGGTTTTTTCTATAGCACGCTGGCGAGAAAGAACGTCCAGCTGTCGATCCAGCTCTTCTTTTCGTCTGTAGATATATTGATGTCTGCCAAGGGCTGCTCGGTCTAAGGAATCCAACCAAGTGCTTTTAGTTTAGTCATTTATATCCCACCTTTGAAAGAGAACGTTGGTCACTTACCAAGTTGCTTTCTCTCACACACTGAAATTCAATGCTCCTAAGATTCATAAAACTGCAGGTTTGTATCTAGTGCTAGTCAGGTCCATTAATTTCAATAGGTCTGCTCTGAGCAGGACTAACACCTGTGACAACCCACAAGCCAGGTGTCCTCCATCTTATGATAAATGTTGTTGTTTATTATGTGATGCTTCACTATTTTTATTATTTTTTTAAATAAGAATCCTTGTAAGGAATTTTCCTAAAGGGCAGAGTACATACAGGTCCTGCTGTCTGCATGCTTGCTATCTGAAAATTCACCTAACAGCACATAAAGAATTATGCCCAAACCTCACCATACACTTCACAGATTCAGACATCCAAACAACCAACTTCCTTACTTTCTTGTTTGTTTGTGCTTTGCTGGTCAGCAGAAGCCATTTTCGGGAGATTGGGGGGGGGGGGCAGATCAGCTGAATCAGAGAGCAGGAGAAATCAGACCAATCTATTTTTCTTTTGGCTGCAGCCATCTCGGGAACAGCCCATGGAGAGAGCGGGGAAGAGGCTTGACAAATCCCACATTAGAAGTAGTTACTTAGGGACTACTTGTTTTGTGAACTTTTGCCTAACAGATCATTTCCAGGAAACAACCTCCACGTATAAATTTATTTAAACAATCTCCGGCAACAGACCTGGATAGGATGGGAGGGATAGGATGGTGTTACAGGATTTCATCCCCTCAGCTAATCCCTGCTCTGGGCTTATGATCTGGGAAGACTATTTCAGATAGAACACAGAGCAACTTTTGGACCTCACTATTAAAACAACTAATCAGGAGACAATTGACCATAGAAAAAAACCAACTGATAGATGATGAAGACAAATTTTACATGTATGATGGATGCTCTAAGAGAAAAATACCATCTGTCAGAGGTGGCCCAATGGCAATACTTGCAACAACAACATCTTTGATCCAGCAGCCTTCACAACATCTGACACACCCGAGATTTTGGAGCAATTCATTTGAAACTAAAAAGGCAGGGATTACTTTTTATAGATATTTATTATCAACAAATAAGTTTGATAGGCAGAGTTTAAGAAATTATTGGAATAAAGATTTGGAATGCTATTTCCTAGACAACTGGAAAATGTCATGGTTTCAGTATCAGATGCATTGATGGATCTTATACAAACATCAGGGAGTCCAGTAGATTCTAATTATTGTTTTCTACTGGACTCCCTAGGGACCAGGTGGCGCTGTGGGTTAAACCACAGGCTTGCTGATCAGAAGGTCAGCGGTTCAAATCCCTGCGATGGGGTGAGCTCCCGTTGCTTGGTCCCAGCTCCTGCCCACCTAGCAGTTCGAAAGCATGTCAAAGTGCAAGTAGATAAATAGGGACCGCTCCAGCGGGAAGGTAAACGGCGTTTCCATGCGCTGCTCTGGTTCGCCAGAAGCAGCTTTGTCATGCTGGCCACATGACCCGGAGGCTGTCTTCGGACAAACGCCGGCTCCCTCGGCCTATAGAGCGAGATGAGCACGCAACCCCAGAGTCGGACACGACTGGACCTGATGGTCAGGGGTCCCTTTACCTTTACCTTTACTGGACTCCCTGATGTTTGTTTAAGAAAGGACTATCTAATGTAGCTCTTTGTTAGAGCTATAATATAGACAGCATTTCCTTGAAACATATGCTTTTACTGTGTCCCACACTTACTTAGTTTTGGGGTAGTGCTGAACTACCGGTATATAAACAAACTACAGGAAAAAATAAGATTTACAGAGGTGAATGTGCTCTTGAGCTATATACCCATTGGATGGAAATTGACAAAAGGACAGCAAAAATGGAATCTACATGCCCGAATGGTGGCCAACCAAGAGACTGATACTGACGAATTGGAAGAACAGAGATACGATTCCCCTTAATCAATGGCTTAACATATGATTGGACAGCTTATAGGCACAGACTTTCTTAGGATAAATACAATAATATTTGGAATGAGTTTACACAGAATAAACTACTGACAATTATATGTGTATTAGGATAATAAGAAAATACACATCTGGATATTTATGTATGGTAATGTAACAGAATTTTCTATTTTTCATTCTCTTTCTCTTTCCTCACTCTCTTTTTATAAATGAAATGCTTCTAATAATACATATATATATTGGGGGGGGGGGGAACCATGAAAAAAACCCTTTATAAGATACTCACTCCTTTCATGGTCGGCCTGGGCATCTAGACTAAACTTCCAGACGTCCTTGCTGATCGAGTTTTCTTGTCCCAGTCTCACCAAGTTGATGTCACCACAGTTTCCTGGATGTAAAACAGATACTCAGTGCCTTGCTAAATTACAGTTAGTTTTTTGAAAAAGAAAGAAAGAAAAGCATTTGACAAACAATTTGGATCCGCTTAGCAAATCCTGAAATCTGCATCTTGCACATTAAGAGTTGGAAAACGTTCAGGAAAGGGCAACTAAATGATCAAGGGGATAGAGTGACTCTCCTACAAGGAAAGGTTGCAGCATTTAGGTTTTTGGGTGGTCACTATGAGAACCGGAAGAGGGCTATGTGAACCGTTGGCCTGATCCTGCAGGCTCTTCTTAGGTACTTAATGTTCTTTTGCTGAAAACACCCATAGGATGGTTTACAAAAAACCAAAGACAAACAACAATTTTTTAAAACCACCAAAACTACCAAAAAGAAATGAAGCAAACCTTTCAGTAGATAAGTGCAGCACTATAAATATCTCAAAGGACCCTAAATGTTCTTTTAAAAAAGTATAAGGATGTACAGGAAAGACCATGCTTGGAGTCTAAAAGAAAGAGAGATAGCACCAGGCCCCATTTAGAATTACTTTTCTGCAAGAACATATGCTACAGTAAAAGTAATTACTGCTAACTACACTGAAAGGGTGGAAGCACAGTCCTAAGTGACTTAAACCCTGAATAAGTCTTAAGCCAATTGCTCCCACCAAACCATGAATTCCACAGATGAGAACTGGACAAGAACTCAGTGTACCCAAAGGATTGCTTCTGTCCTGGCAATTTTCCTTGAACATAAGAATTATTTTTTTCATCAAGTTGTCGACAGCAGCGTTGGATGGAGCACACAGCAGCACACGGTTCTTGACTTTGCTTTTCCCCAGAATTTTCTTTTCCTGGTCTCTGGAGATTAAAAAAGGGGGAGGAGAGAAGTTGTAAGTTACACCCAGAGTAGCACAATTGAAACAAGTGAATCATATAAATAGTCATGTCCAGGCTAGGAATGCATAACAATCCACACAGGAAGAACAAGGATATCGTTTGAATGCTTCACCTGTAGAGTTACAAATCATTTAATGTGTCAATATGAATGGAAGTAGTTAAAATTGCAGTTGTTGTATAAGGGATTGTTATTTTGACTGGAGTGTAATTGAAATTAATAAGATTCTGGAACACAGAAATAAAGTAAATCATCAAACCATCAATTCTAGCACATGGGGGGCACCTAAATTATATAATTTGGCATCTGAATGATTGGTATTAATAATTGTATTATAATTTGGCATTGTTATAATGAGGCTATTATTGGATTATTGTAATTGAAAACTAATAACAATTATTATCAAAAAAAAGAGGAATGCATAACAATCCTTGAAGGGTCATTCAAACACCATCTAGTCCAACTCCCTGCTGGACAAAGGGTCTATACTGCAACCTCAACATCCCTGAAAACAATGCTGTGGGTAAAGGACCTTCTGCAACAGAAAGGCCACCCCCACCCACCGAGAGAGTCTCATTTGAAAAGCAGCTACCTCTATGAAGTGCCCTCTAATATTTAGCCAAATAAGTGACTCCCTTGCAGTTCCCTCAGGGCACAAAGAGGATGGAGAAAAATGTAAAAGGCAATAATGTTGGGCAGTCTTACACTCTTTCAGATCAAGGTCCCTTTTTAAAGCGCAATGGTTGTATCCAACTAAATTCTACTCATAGACCCTTAAAATTATGAGGCCTGTGTTAATTGTGCACAGTAACTGCAAAGAGTCTATTCCAAGTACAACTAAGAAGAGCCTGCTGGATCAGGCCAATGACCCATCTAGTCCAGCCAGATGCTTGTGGGAAACTAGCAAGCAGGATCTGAGCACAAGTGCACTCTTCTCTCTGGGGGCGTAGCCAGCTGCTCCGGCACTCGGAGTGGCGGGGGGATCCACCCATGGGGGCGCCACGGTGAGCTGCCCACGGAGTCCACTCAGCAGCCCCACGCTGCTGTTTGGGGCATTGTGGGGCGCTGAGACACCATGTCACTCCCAGGAGAGACGCGTGGCTCAGGTGTGCTGCAGGCTAGGCCCCACGGTAAGTGCCGCCCTCCGTGGTGTGCCATTTTGTCACACACACCCCAAGGATGACACTCAGGGCGGAACACATCCCCCGCACCCCCCTTCCTATGCCCCTGCTTCCCTCCTGAGGTTTCCAGCAACTGATATTCAGAAGCATTCGTGCCTCTGATTGTGGCTAGTAGCCATTGATAGTCTTATTCTCCATAAAGTTATCCAGTCCTCTTTTACATACTGCCTGCTATAGACTAGCAGTGGATTCAACAAATTGTGTACTCTGGATTTTATTTTTAAAGAAAAATCATATGAAGAATATGAATCTTTAACCATTCAGAGTTATCTATATACATCTTTTCTTTACGAGTCCCTCCTCTTACATCTCTGTCTTTAATAGCAACCCAATACATAGCAATTTATAAGACCTTCATCTTTTCTGCATTTTTTTATTAAACAAGATTTATATACTGCTTAATTAAATATATATAAGTAGTTTACATCAAGTTAATGAAAAAAATATAGAAAAATAGCAAATAATCCTATATAATAATCTTGCTGTGTCCCTGCGTCCAACTTCAACTTTCTGTGTGTCACGGAAGTGCGCTACTGCGCATGGCACACAGGGACGCAGGGATTGGAGCAGGGATTGGAGAGGGGGGTGTGTCCGGAAGGCAGCGGCAGCGCACGCGCGTTCTCAGTTGCGCCAGCACCACTGCCTCGCACAGAGATGGTGAGACTGCGGGGGGAAGCGGCGCAAAGCGCCGCTCCGCCGCCGCCTTTACTGCTCGCCAAAGCGCGGGGGAAGCCGGCCGCACACCTCCAGCGCCCAGCTGGGGCCACTGCTGCAAGCGGCCGGCCGTGCACGCCGTCTCCACCGCCGCCCTCTTCTCCTCCCCAAAGGGAAACCCGCCCGAGAAGGCTTTTCCCCCCGGGGCCTGAGTCGCTCAGCGACCCGCCGCCGCGTTCCTCTCATGCATTGCCCGCCTACAGCTCCGCTCCTCCCACAGACCCGCCACCAGGCCCTGCTGGTGCAGCAGCGCTAGCCGGGAAAAGCGTCTCCCTTCAGGAGGCGACGCAGACGCACAGCCTGGGACGTCGCGGGCCCGAGAAGCGCCCCCGCCCGCCCTCCCTCCTGCCCGGCTCTTCTCCTGCGCGGCCAGAGCCGCCGAGGGAGCTGGGCGCGCGCGGCGGTGCGGGCGTCCGGGGTTGGGGGGCTCCCCGGTTTCCCCGCACTCAGCCTCCTCCCTCCGCGGCGGCAGAAGCGCGGCTGTGCCCCCCGCCCCGCAAGGCGCACGCGTGTGCTGCCGGGCTAGTGTCCGTTATCTCAACGGGCTTCAATTCACTAGTCAGACATATAAAATGATGAAAAGAGATAAAAATAAACTTTTAAAATAAAAAACCAGATGTACATAATAAAATTATACGTCTGGATAGGCTTGCCTAAATGAAAAAGTTTTGAGCAGAAACAGTACAAGGAATATGCTTGCCTAATTTCAATGGGCAGGGAGTTCCAGAGAATAAGTGCTGCCTCATTGAAGGCTCAATTCCTTGCAAGTGCAGAATGGACATTATGTAAAGGGACAAGAACAGGTGCAATAAAAAAAATAGAAGAAAGCAACTCTCCTTTTTTTTGTTTAAGCACCAGGCTAAAACCAGTGTATAATAATAATAATAATAATAATAATAATAATAATAATAATAAATTTTATTTATACCCCGCCCTCCCCAGCCGAAACCAGGCTCAGGGCGGCTAACACCAGTAAAATCACAACAAAATATAAAAGAGAACCATTCATTAAATTACAGGTTAAAAGTCAATTTAAAAATTGAAAATACCGCTTCATTTGTCGCCCATAAAACAAAATAAAGGGGAGGAAACCATCAGACTGAGTCTGACCCGAAGGCCAGGTGGAACAGCTCTGTCTTGCAGGCCCTGCGGAAAGATGTCAAATCCCGCAGGGCCCTGGTCTCTTGTGACAGAGTGTTCCACCAAGTTGGGGCCAGTACAGAAAAGGCCCTGGCCCTAGTTGACACCAGTCTAACAGCCTTGTGGCTCGGGACCTCCAACAAGTTGTTATTTGTGGACCTTAAGATCCTTTGCGGGGCATACCGGGAGAGGCGGTCCTGCAGGTACGAGGGTCCGAGGCCGCATAAGAGGGACCACTATTTATTTATTTAACAAGATTCATATGGGAACATAGGAAGCTTCCTTATACTGCCCCATTTCTCTCAATAGGATGCATGGACGGACATCAGTTGTCTCCAGGGTTTCAGGCAGAGACCCTTTCCTAGCTATACCTGGAAATGCCAGGGATCAATTATGGGACCTTTTCTGTATGCTGAGCAAATACTCTACCATCATAGCTATGTTGTTTCCCATTAATTAACAATAACTGAAAATAAAACGCTAAGTGTTTTACATAAAGCAATATAAAATATTGTGTCTTGTAATTTGCCACCAGAATAAGACAGCCGGGGATGGCATTTGTTGTTAAGCCTATTAGCTACTCTCATGCATTTCACAAGGACTGGCACATGCAGGGTGTTATCGACCTAACCCACCTCAATGAAAATGCAGTAAAGGAGTCCAAGGATAGTCTTAGATTTCCCAGACCCAGGTGGCCCATGGATCAAGCAAACTTTGGGCAGCGAAGGAGACTGTGTCACGAGGGCATAAGCTGTTTCAATAGCTGTCCTTTGATCTTCATTAAATTCTCTCATGTACGAAGACTGTGGGGTGGGGGAGAGGACAAAGGCATGTCATTCACCAGAACTTTCTATTCCCCGAGATTTCTGTGACTTGGTTCACACTGCTGCTGTGCCAAACCATGGTTTAGTGTGAGCATGTGGGTTCCTGGGACAGGGACCTCGCTAATTCTCCTGCTTTGAGCTAGGCCATAGTTCATGCAATGTTTCTATTTTTATATGAGTGATTAAATTTGTATACCGCCCTTCATCCAAAGCTCATAGGGAGGTTCACAACATAAAAATACAAAATGAGAGCACAAAATGCATAATAAAAAGGAGACAAAGGAGTAGGTAGAATTATACACCTGGGTGATGACAACATTCCTTCTTGAGCCACCTTCTAAGGCCACATGCCAGGGACGAATATGGGCAGAACAACGTAGAAGATTTTACCTTTGTACAGTTGCTTCTTCACACTTAAGACACCACATCACAGCCAGGCAAAAAACAAAACCACTCAAGGAAGGCGCAAAGCAAGGCTGGTGAGGGACATAGCCTGGGCACAGTTGCAAGGGCCAGACAGAGGCTTGGAGGGTGGAATTTGGCTCCTGGAACTGAAGTTCCTCACCCCTGTAAGACATCTAAAAGACCATTCCCTGTTCCCAAGGTCTACTGATCTGTAGCCATGTTATGGGCACCATGTGAAAAGCAGCAATTTGTGAACCATAATTCTGAAGGTTTCCTTGGAGATGGCAGAAGGAAAGAGCTTCCATTTGTTGCTAATCTTACCAGTTAACTGTCACTTCTCTTCTTCCCCCTCCCCAACCCACTAAGGAAAGTTGGCCGCTGGAGTAGAAATAAACAAATATCATCTCCCCCCTCTCTGGCCTTCTTTACCCATCTCTGGGGGAATTTCAGCTTAAAACATGGCTCATTGGCATACAATTTGGTAATGGGTAGCAAGGATCTTATACTTCCCTAAATCAGGACTGTGTCATATCTTTAGCCCATTTAAAACCAATTCAAACACTTACAGAATTCTCAGAGTCCACATTTGAGCCCATGAGAAAGAAGTCGGAGTATTCTGGCCTGATTATGGCTTTGGCTAGAGGGCTTCGGTTAAACAGAAGAAGGGCCTTAAACATTCGCTGCATTGTGACCACTGAACCAATGGTGAGGCACTTTACTCTCTTTTCGATACAGGACAAATTCCCTTGTGTCTTGATAGACAGGTTAATGACATCCTGCTCTTTGTTTTCTGTTTATTTAAAAAAAAGAAAAGACACATACACAGGGATAAAATTCAGAAATAACACCATACAGATTCATCATCATTTAGAACCCAAATCATAGTCTGAGAGCATTTCCAGTACTGTATATATAAAGGTAAAGTTAAAGGGACCCCTGACAGTTAAGTCCAGTCGCAAACGACTCTGGGGTTGCGGCGCTCATCTCACTTTACAGGCCGAGGGAACCGGCGTTTGTCCGCTTCCGCAGACAGTTTTTCCAGGTCATGTGGCCAGCATGACTAAGCCGCTTCTGGCGAAGCCAGAGCAGCACACGGAAATGCCATTTACCTTCCCGCCGGAGTGGTACCTATTGATCTACTTGCAATGTGTGCTTTTGAACTGCTAGGATGGCAGGAGCTGGAACCAAACAGCAGGAGCTCACCCCGTCGCAGGGCCTCGAACCGCCGACCTTCCGATCAGCAAGTCCAAGTGGCACAGTGGTTTAAACCACAGCACCACCCGCATCCCAAATCATAGTTTGAGAGCATTTCCAGTATATATACCGGTACATACTAACAAACATGGTTTAGAGTTCTTTGTCTGCATTCATTTCCCAAAACCATGGCTTGCAACCACACTTCAAACAATGGTTTCTGATGTCAAACCATGATCTCTAGATTTCTTGGCTTGCCAGCTGACCATACACCATGGTTTGTCAAGTCCGGTTTTACATCAAACTAGAGTTAATTTTCCTTAACCACAAAGCTTGTTGCAATATCTGGGCTGAGCTAGAATTCCACACTCAGTTAGCAGAAAGGAATCCCACATCCCAGATCAAAAGAATGAATGACACAAATGGTTGGCTAAGGGTAATTATTTTCCCCACTGACAAGTTAGTTTTAAAAAACTTACTACAATAAAACCGAGTCACACAACCGACATGGCACACTGGGTGGCTTTCTGCCTCGCCAGGGTTGCTATGAAAGGCTCGCTTTTCAGACACTGTTAAGACCACAAAGTCATCTTGCTTTGGGTACTGATGTTTCCCCAAATTGCTCTCCGAGAGGTTAGCTGGAAAAATAATTAGAACACAGAATAAAAATATGCAAGCATCTAGCCACATATAATAATATAATAAATAATAAACTTTTATTTATATCCCGCCCTTCCCAGCCAAAACCGGGCTCAGGGCGGCTAACAATAATAAAACCACATAATCATTGAACAGACAGTTAAAATACAGATATAAAATACACTTAAAAAACTTAAAAATTTAGAATTTTAAAAGTAGCACTCAAGTTAGCCCAAAAGCCAGACGGAACAGCTCCGTTTTACAGGCCCTGCGGAAGGGTGCCAACTCTTGCAGGGCCCTCGTTTCTTGTGGCAGATCATTCCACCATATCGGGGCCAGAACCGAAAAAGCCCTGGCCCTGGTGGCTGCCAACCTGACCTCCTTATGACCTGGGATCTCCAGAAAGTTATTATTTGATGACCTCAGGGTTCTACCCGGGGCATACCAGGAGAGACGGTCCCTTAAGTACGAGGGCCCTAGGCCGCGTAGGGCTTTAAAGGTTAAAACCAGCACCTTAAACCTGATCCTGTACTCCACCGGGAGCCAGTGCAGCTGATATAGCACTGGATGAATGTGATCTCACGGCAAGGCCCCCGGTAAGGAGCCTCGCCGCGGCATTCTGCACCCGCTGGAGTTTCTGGGTCAGCCTCAAAGGCAGCCCTGCATAGAGCGAGTTACAATAATCTAGTCTGGAGGTGGCCGTCGCATGGATCGCTGTGGCCAGGTCAGGGGGAGAGAGGTAGGGGGCCAACTGCCTAATACGGCAGAGATGGAAAAATGCAACCTTTGCTGTGGCTGCAACCTGCGCCTCCATGGAAAGGGAGGCGTCAAAGGTTACCCCCAGACTCTTGACAAGAGGCGCTGGCACTAATTGAACGCCCGCAAGGGTTGGGGGTTGGCCCCCTAACCCCATGTCGTCCCGACCTAGCCAAAGGACCTCTGTCTTCGAAGGATTTAACTTTAATCGGCTCCCACGCATCCATCTAGCCACAGCTTCCAAACACCTGGCCAGTGTGTCTGGGACCAAGTCGGGACGACCGTCCATCAACAGATAAAGCTGGGTGTCATCAGCATATTGATGGCAACCCATCCCAAAGCTCCGGACAATCTGGGCGAGAGGGCGCATAAAGATGTTAAAAAGCATCGGGGAGAGAATTGCACCTTGCGGCACTCCACACACCAAGGAGTGCCGCGGCGACAATTCCTTCCCTAGCGCTACTCTCTGTCCCCGACCTGAGATAAAGGAGCGCAGCCATTGTCGGACTGTGCCCTGAATCCCCACGTCGGCAAGGCGGTGGTCCAGAAGTTCATGATCGACCATGTCGAAGGCTGCTGACAAATCTAAAAGAATCAGCAGTCCCGATCCGCCTCGAGATCATCTGTTAGCGCGACCAAAGCCGTTTCAGTCCCATAGCCAGGGCGAAAGCCGGACTGAAATGGATCCAAAGTCGATGTTTCCTCCAGAAACCCACTAAGTTGTTCAGCAACCGCTTTCTCAATTACCTTACCCAAGTACGAAAGATTCGAAACCGGGCGGTAATTGGATAGATCTAAAGAAGTTTTCTTTAAGAGCGGACGCACTACTGCCTCTTTCAACTCCCCTGGGAAGGTCCCTGTGCCAAGGGACAAGTTGATAATCTCACCCAGGGGGGCCCACACCTCGTCCGGGCACGCTCTAATCAGCCAGGACGGGCACAGGTCAAGGGGACAGGTGTGGTGGGCCTTCCAGCTCGGAGGAATCTGTCTACATCGGCAGGGAGTATCCGATCAAAGTGGTCCAATACTGGGCCCGAAGACAGTCGAGGGGCCTCTAGCTCCGTTACTGTATCCAAATTGGCAGGGAGGTCATGGCGGAGCCGCAAGACTTTCTCCGCGAAGAAGCTCGCAAATGCCTCACAGCTATGGGTCAAATTCATATTTAAATTTGGTTGTTCCTCTAGGGTTGTTAGAGACCTAATTATTCTAAAGAGTTGTGCTGGGCGAGAGCTAGCGGATGGAATGGAAGCTGAGAAGTAGGACCTCTTTGCCGCTTTCACTGCCATCTCATAGGTTTTCATAAACATCCTATAAGATGTTCTTGAAGCTCCGTCGCGAGCACGCCGCCATACTCGCTCTAGCCGTCTGAGATCCCGTTTCATTTTCCGAAGCCCCTCGGTAAACCAAGGGGTCGGGTTTCGGCGGGGTCGCAGAGGGCGCTTAGGTGCGATCTCATCGATGGCTGCCAAGAATCGGTTATTCCAATCCCTGACAAGATCATCTAATGCAGGGGTGTCAAACTCAAATTCATCGGGGGCCGCATCAGCAGTTTGGTCACCCTCAAAGGGCCGGTTGTATCTGTAGGACTCTTTATTATCATAAATTATTGTCACTGCATTCAATTATTACTGTTTTTTGTAATAATTTAAGTAATAACTAAACATACAAATATTGCCAAACACTGTTTATTACACATATGGCAAACACAAGGCATTTTATTTCATTTAAACCCAACCATTACCCCAAGGAGCTAAATGAGACATGCATAGCTTCCCTCCCCACCCCACTTCTAAAAACCCAGTGATGTAGGTTAGATGCCAAGCTCAAGGTCACCCAGGGAGCTGCCTGGCTGAGTAAGGATTTGAACCGTGGTCTCAGCCCAAATCTCCACCCCACACTGGCTCTTTGCCCAGACCAACAGCATTGCCAGCTGGGGCTTCCTGGCAGAGGCCAAGGCCTCACTTAGCAGAATGGTCAGAAGGACACCCCACATCCGGTGGCATGTTGAAGTGTGTATGTGTGTGTTTGTATTTATATGTATGTATGTATGTATGTATGTATGTATGTAAATACACACACACACACACGCAAATATATATACACACATACATATTTATACACACACACCCCATCTCAAGAGCAGCCTCGGCCAAATTAAGCTGCTAAGTCTCTGCAGGCTAGCCCAAGGTCACCCAGCAGCTGCATGTGGAGGAGTGAAGACTCGAACCCGGTCCCCCAGATTAGATTCTACCGCTCTTAACCACTACACCACACTGGCTCTCTAATATTTTTACGTGTTGCATGAGTGAGCAAGCCATGGCGCAATCCTACGCCGCGTGTTACTTTATTTTCATACCGCTGCCTTCAGGTAAACGTAGCCCAGGGCGGTTCACCGTGTTTTATCCAGAGGCCGCCCCACTCCCCTGAGTTCCTCGGGGCTTACTCTCGGGTAAGTGTGCTTAGGATTGCAGCCTAAACCTAGACCTGCGCCCCAGCTGCTCTGAGGCAGCGGGAGGAAGAGAACGGGGAAAGCCCCTTCGCCCTGCAAAGAGCGAGGCCGTGCAAGAGGGCGGCTTCTCCTCCGAAACCCGCATGCGGCACATGGCCGGGCTGATGGGACCCCGGAAGGCGGCTGCTCCTTCTGGCTGCTGCCAGAAACAAAGGGTGGAGGCGGCAGCCCCACAGCAACCCTGGAAGCGCACCTACAAAGGCACCTGCGCCTCTGCAAGCAACGTGGCGCGGCTGGGCTGCACGGAGCCCGCGGCGGCTGGTCGGGCGGGTGGGGAGGCGGAGTACCTGCACCATGATGGCCAGGCGGAGCGAGTCCTTGGCGATGTTGTCGCCGCATTTCTTGCAAGAAGCCCGGCCGCTCTTGGCGTACTCGGCCCAGTACAACTTCTCTGCAGGCTCCGCCATAGCTGCGACCGAAATCAGCTCGGGCTGAGGAGGAGGAGGAGAAGGAGGAGAAGGAGAGGAGGCAGCGGCAGCAAAAGAACCAGCCGGATGGCTTCTTACACAGCCAGGCTCCCGCCCCTCCGAGCCGAGCGCAGAGCGATCGAGCCGCGCCCTCTCCAAGCCTTTTTCCTTTCGGCGATCGATTAGCCGCGCCGCGCCCAGGAGTCCCAGGTCTCGAGAGCGACCCCCACAAACATCCAGGGAGGATGACGGGGAATCGTCACGCTGGCGGAGTCGTGAGGGAAAGGACGCTACTAGGTGGTCGGCGTGGGCGTTCTATGGAGTTGCCCTCGGCGTTTAAGGGCGTTTTCCCTCTCGCTGTCTCTTAGAATGGGTGGCGGCACGTGCTTGTTCCCTTTTCGGTAGGAAATCTATGGAGTAGCTGTGCCGTGACTTAAAAGCCCTTCCGGATGGAATGCTGCTAAATTCAGGCTGTTGTCCTACGCGCGCATGTCCCTGGGAGTAAGAACCCATTGGGGTCTACTTCTGAGTAAACAGGCATAGGGTTTTAGAGCAGAGGGCAGGCAAGCAGCGGCCCGTCCGCGCAAAACGCACTGCGATCCACGCCTCTCCGTCAAAGGAGCAGCCCGGAGGCCCCCCCGCCGCACGCGCGTACTCACCATGAGGCCCTCGAAGCAGAGCGGGTGGCCGAAGGGTCTCGGGTTCTCCAGCAACGAAACTTGCCTGCTTGCCTGCTTGCCTGCCTGCCTTCTCCCTCTCAAGGCCAAACGCCGAAAGCCCACTCCCCGCGCGCCGCCGGCTTAACGACGGAAGGCGGAGCCACCAATCCCCGCGCGGCGATCGGAGACGCCGCAGCCAACCCCAGAGCTTCGCGCCTCGGCTCCCCCGCCTACTTCTCGCGAGCGGCCACGCCCACCGCTCCCTCCACCAATCCGCCTTCCCGACTCTGTCCCTGGCGGGAAACAATAAGCACTCCGAGTCTTCCTCTCTCCGCTCTGCTCGCGCGCGCTGACCTTCGCCGCCCACGCCAATCAGTGCGCGCTCACGGGCCACATGACGAGGTCTCGCGGGCCGCATTTGGCCCGCGGGCCTTGTCTCTGACACCTGTGATCTAATGAGTTGCCGGGGGGGCAGGGTCCCGCAAAGCCTGACGGAATCTATCAGGATCCATCAGCCTTCGCGGGCGAGCCAAAATAGGCTCGCCACCCAAGCAGGGGAGGAGCTGAAAGTCAATCTCGGCTCTCAGGGCATAGTGATCAGACCATGGCACTTCCACAGATGGGAGCATGATCACATCTATGCCAGCACCAAAAATCAAATCCAGCGTGTGGCCTGCTTGATGAGTGGGGCCCAAAACAAATTGGGAGAGCCCTAGTGTCGCCATGGAAGTCATTACGTCCAGAGCCTGTGAGGAGGGAGTGGCATCGGCATGGACGTTGAAGTCTCCCAGAACCAATAGGTTTGGGAACTCCAAGGCCCAGCCCGCCACCACCTCCAGCAGGTCTGACAGGGTGGCTACTGGTGCGCTAGGTGGTCGGTACACCAGCCAGACAGCCAAGCTCTCCTTGGAACCCCACATATGGATATGGCATTAATGTTACCAAACCCTCAGTAAAAAGATACACGTCAACCACAAGTTGCTGAAGCTCAGCTTTCAATTTCAGGTGTTTTCAGTTACACCTGTGAC
This sequence comes from Darevskia nairensis, assembly GCA_034642065.1. NCBI lineage: Eukaryota > Metazoa > Chordata > Lepidosauria > Squamata > Lacertidae > Darevskia > Darevskia nairensis. The sequence goes on along the minus strand of JAWWNI010001204.1, from coordinate 171,213 downwards.
CCAGCCTAATAAATCTTTTGTACAAGTTTTTTGTTTTGTTTTTTCATTTGTAAGACCTGATGAAAACAGTTTCGGAGACATATAAAGCAATCTAGGTGTTGAGATAAAACAGGCATACCTCTCTTCAATCCCTGTTTTGTTTTGGGGGGGTTTATGAAATAGCATTAGTTTTTTATTTATTTAATCCTTTACAGCACCTGGAGTTCTCCTTGGGTCATGGGCATGGGATATTGGTTTATTTCATTTCCCAACATTTATACCCACCCACCTCAAGGCTTTATACTTCTTTTATACAAGAGGTATAAAACAATAAAATTATTGGTATAAACATCTTTTTTTAAAAAAATCAGATGAGTGCAAAACTGAAAATGGTCTAAAACACCCATTAACATGTGTGGGCAGAAAAGCAAAAATTATGCAGGCAGAAAGAAGTATAATAGCACTTGTCTGCTTACCCCAGCAACCTCACCTTAACACAAGCATTTGCTATCTACTTCAACCACCACTGAAAACAGAACTGAATTTTTAATGCCCGTTTGTTTATATGCAGTGAAATTCTCACTCACCTGTAAAATCTGCTTCATTTGTGTCCAGATTGAAGTTCAGCAAAATTAATTGGAAATGCCTTTTGTCTTTCAATTTCTTTTTTTTTTAATATAATCTTTTATTTTCTACACATAATTCAAACAAACAAACAATAAAACATACACAAACACTAACTAAACACAAACAAATACACTACAATACCATTAATAATCTTATCCTTAATCTTTAACATTATATCATGATGACTTCCTCCAATCTTTCCCTCTATGTCGTTTCTCCTTATTCTATTATCTACCGGCAATTTCTTTATACTTTAACTTATCATTTCTACTTATGTTCTACTTATTTTAATTAAGTTCCTTAAATCTAAAATAATTTCCAAATTTTTTCATATAGCCTTATCTTTCCTTTTGATTATAGAAAAAAAGAAAAACTTAACTCAAATATTACTTAACATTTACTTTATACAATATCTAGCATATTATTATTCTAATTATCTTCTATAAACTAATTTTTACATTGGGATTTGTATTATTTTAACTCTATACTTTATAATGTTTTTTAAGATAGTCTTTAAATTTTCTCCACTCTTTTTCCACTGCGTCGTCCCTCTGGTCGCGGATTCGTCCAGTCAGTTCAGCGGTTTCCATATAATCCATCATTTTCATCTGCCATTCTTCCAAGGTAGGCAAGTCCTTTGTCTTCCAATATTTTGCAATGAGAATTCTTGCTGCTGTTGTGGCATACATAAACAAGGTGTGGTCTTCTTTTGGTAGCACCTGGTGAACCATTCCAAGGAGAAAGGCCTCTGGTTTCTTCAAAAATGTGTTCTTGAACACCTTCTTCAACTCGTTATAAATCATATCCCAGAAGACCTTCAACCTTGGGCAGGTCCACCACATATGGTAGAATGTTCCTTCAGTAGTACCACACTTCCAACATTTGTTGTCCTGCAAATGATAGATTTTTGCCAGCTTCACTGGGGTCAGGTACCATCTATAAATCATTTTCATTATATTTTCTCTTAATAGTGTACATGCTGTAAATTTTATGCCTGTTCTCCATAGTCTTTCCCAGTCTGCCATCATAATATTATGTCCAACATCTTTTGCCCAGTCTATCATTGCGGATTTAACTAACTCATCTTGCGTATGCCATTCCAGCAACAAATCATACATTCTTGATAAGGTCTTGGTCTTTGGTTCTAATAATTCTGTTTCCAATTTTGACTTTTCCAATTGAAAGCCAATCTTTTTGTCCAATTTGAAGAGTTCATTGATTTGATGATATTGTAGCCAATCACGAATCCTTCCTCTCAATTGCTCAAAGGGTTTCAACCTGACTTGTTCACCTTCATGTATTAACATCTCGGAATATTTTAGCCAGTTTTCTTCCATATTTGTTCTTTTATAGGCCTTTGCTTCTGCAGGTGACAACCATCTGGGTGTTTTCCTTTCAAGGAGATCTTTATATTTCATCCAGACTCTAAAAAGAGCCTTTCTTATTATGTGATTTTTAAATCCTTGATGTGCCTTTAACTTATCATACCATAGATATGCATGCCATCCAAATTTGTTGTCATATCCTTCCAGGTCGAGTATGTCCGTATTTTCTAACAGGAACCAATCTTTCAGCCAGCAGAAGGCTGCAGCTTCAAAGTAAATACTTAACTCCGGCAGGGCAAATCCCCCTCTTTTCTTATCATCTGTTAATATCTTAAATTTGATCCTGGGTTTTTTCCCCTGCCAGACAAATCTTGATATCGTCTTCTGCCACTTCTTGAAAGGTTCCATCTTGTCAAGTATTGGGATTGCCTGGAAGAGAAATAATAATTTAGGCAGCACATTCATCTTTATAACTGCGATTCGGCCCATCAAGGACATTTTCAAATTATTCCAGATCTCCAAATCCTTCTTTATTTCATTCCAAACCTTTTCATAATTGTCCTTAAACAAATTTTGGTTTCTTGCTGTCATATTAATACCCAGATATTTTACTTTTTTTGCAAATTGCAGGCCTGTTTCTTTCTCCAGATTTTCTTTTTCTCCTTGTGTCAGGTTTTTCCCTAAAACTTTGGTTTTGGCTTTATTTAATTTAAATCCTGCTACTTCCCCAAAGTCTTGTATCGCCTCCAGTGCTACTCGAGCACTGGAGTCTGGATTCTGTAATGTCAAAACTAAGTCATCAGCGAAGGCTTTTAACTTGTATTCTTTGGCCCCCACCGCCACCCCTTTGATATCTGAATTATTCCTAATCATATTTAAGAGTACCTCCAGGACTGTGATAAACAGTAGCGGGGAGAGGGGACAACCTTGTCTTGTTCCTTTCTGGATTTTGATATTATCTAATACCACATTGTTAATGATGATCTTGGCTTTTTGGTCTGTGTAGATCGCTTCGATGCCGTTCATGAAACCATTCCCCACCTCCATATGCTGTAGGTTCTTTTTCATAAATGTCCAAGATACATTATCAAATGCTTTTTCGGCGTCCACAAACATCAGGATTGCTTTACAGTTCTTGTTTTGTTCTAGTTTTTCAAGGATATCCACCACATTTCTTATGTTAGTATTTAAGTGTCTTTCCGGTAAAAAACCGGCTTGGTCTTGGTGGATAACCTCCTTTAGAACCTTCCTGAGTCTGCTAGCCATAATATTTGCAAAGATTTTATAATCCACATTTAGGAGGGAGATAGGTCTATAATTTTTCATCAATGCCCGATCCACATCTGGTTTTGGTATCAAAGTTATATATGCGTCCTTCCAAGACTCCGGTGCCCCTCTTCCCTTCAATATCTCATTGCACACTTCCATTAATGGTTGGATTATCCAGTCTTTCAATGTTTTATAATATTTGGCTGAAAGTCCATCTGGTCCTGGGGCTTTGTCCAGTTTCATATTACTAATTGCCATTTCCACCTCATTTGATGTTATTGGGTGGTTTAGGGGGCCTTTCATAATTTCTGGGATTTTCTGTAGGCCATTTTCAGCTATATATTGCTCTATTTTATCTTTTTCCTTGGTTTCTTCTTTGTACAACTGTTTGTAAAACTTTTCAAAATTTTTCCTTATCTCCGAAGGGTTCACTACATTGTTTCCATTAACATTAATACCTGTGATGGTGTTCAATTTCTGCCTCTGTCTCAATTGCCACGCTAGCAATTTTCCACATTTATTAGCTGATTCAAAAGTCTTTTGCTTCAACATTCTAATTTTCCATTCAATTTCACAATTAATTATTTTAGAGAATTCAACTTGTAACTGCTTTATTTCTTTTTGTATTTTAGTGTCTTGGGGTTTGGTCCTCAATTGTTTCTCCTTCTCTTTCAATTGTTGCAGAATTAAATTCTTTTTCTCTCTTTGCAGCTTCATTTTGATTGCCTTTTGTTGTATTAGGAATCCTCTCATCACAGCTTTGCTTGCGTCCCAAATTATTCTTTTTTCCATTGTCGTATTTAAGTTTATTTCAAAAAAGTCTTTTATTGTTTTCTGGGCTTTTTCACAGATAATTTGGTTTCTTAACAATGAATCATCCATTCTCCATCTAAAGGAACCCTTCGGTGTTAGTCTTAAGTCCAGTTGTACTGGATTATGGTCAGAGCATGTCCTTGGATGTATTTCAGTCTGAAGCATCCTGGGGGTTAATTCCCTGGATGCCCATATTTGGTCTATTCTACTCCAGGCTTTGGTTGCCTCACTGTAAAAAGTTGCTTCCAAGTCAGTTGGATTCATTGTTCTCCATGTATCTATCAAGTCTAGGTTATCTGCCATCTCGAAGAAAGTTTTTGGTAGCCTTCCATCATTTGTGAATTTTACTCTTTGCGATCTGTCCATAAGCGTAGAGGCTACCGCATTAAAGTCTCCTAGAACTATTATTTTGTAATCCATATATTCCATCAGCCTTTCGTGGATTTCCTTGTAGAATTCAGATTTTGCATCATTTGGCGCATACAGTCCCAATATTAAAAACTTTTCGCCTTCTACTATTATTTCTATAGCAACAAATCTTCCATCTTCATCCTTGAATTTCAATTTGGGATTATATTTCTCTTTGGCATAAATTACTACTCCTCTTTTCTTCACTTTTGCTGATGATATAAATTCCTGGCCTATTCTTTTGTTCTCAAGAACTCTCCTGTGTAGTCTTGTTACATGGGTTTCTTGAAGGCATATAATGTCCAGATTTTGCTTCTTTAATATATGAAAGACCTGGTTTCTCTGCGGTCGAATGTTCAAACCGTGAACGTTCCACGTTAAAATCTTCAAAGCCATCTTTATAGTGCAGTTCCTCCTACTGCTCCCTCTGCTTCTTCCTCTGGTGTTGGTGCTGGGCTTCCTGTTAGGATTCCAGGGAATTCGTCCAAATTATTCTGTATAAACTTAATTTTATCCTCTTTTGATTTGATTTTGATAAGTCTTCCTTTGTATCCAAAAGCTAGGCCTTGTGGAAATTCCCACCTATAGTTGATCTTCTTTTTGCTTAGAGCCTGTGTCAAATCAGTATAGCTGGGTCTTAAGTCCAGGAAGAATTTGGGGATGTCTTTATATAGAATGACCTTCTTTGCTTTGACCTCAAGGTTGTTTTCGTAATGGAATTTCAAGATTTCGTCTCTTTGGCCCTTAGTTTGAAATTCAATTAAGCAATCATTGACTGTCTTGGAATTTTTCCTGTCCTTTGGTCCAAAACGATATGCTCTGACGATGTTGCTTTCCAATTTTTCCCGGTCCACTCCCCAAAATTCTCCAAAGGTCTTGACTACGTATGCTTTTAAGTCCCCGCCTTCTGGAAGATGTCTTAATCTCAGATTGGTAGCCCGTTGCCTCATTTGCATGAAGGCAAGAGAAACCTGTGTGTTGTAATGGTCTCTAATATGGGTCTGTTCCAAACTTTGAACCTGAGACTCAACTTTGCTGACCTTCTCCTTGGTTGATTCCAAATCTTGTTGAAACTGTCCAATTTGATCCAATTGTGTTTTAATACCAGCAATGTCTTGTCTGAGGCCTTCAGTATTATCTTTAATCTCTTTCCGTAATGCCTCAAAATGTTCAAGTAATTGGCTCATAACTGCAGGTTCCACTTGTTGGGATAATCTTCTTTTTTGTTCCTTGGAGGATCCTTCTGTTGATTTTGTAACACTTCTTGTCATCACCCCTCTTCCAGCTCCTCCAGACATTTATTTCCAGTATTTCAATATCTCACTAATTCTAGGTCAGCTCAGTTAGGTAGCCCAGGCCTCAGTTGCTATGGATATAAACTTTTCTACAAAAGCACAACAGTTCCCATAGCAGCTGTTACCTTTATCACCAGCCTTAACCCAAACAATTGCTGCTCAAGGTCACTTCACAACAGGCGCTTCCTGCCAGAGCTTGCTTACAGAGGGAACAAAGGATTATTGCAATTCACACTGTTCTAAGATGTTACTTTCACTTTTAAGAAGGACAGCAATTCTGCCTTTTCACAAAGATGTAAGAAAGTTGCAAAGTCAAGTAAATTGTAATCCAAAAGGGTTGTAGCAGGTACAAAGTTAACAAATGACAAAAGTTAGAAACAGTAACAACAGTAGCAATAAGTAGCAGGTTTTAAAGTGTTTTCTTCAACCCCTGTACTGCCCGGCTCATCCACAATCCAGAGGTGACAGTGGGTCTAATCCAAACGGTAATATCGTTGTGAATCAATATAATCAATTTCCTCCAGCCCTCCTACAGGATTTCCCTGAGAAGGTGTTTTGACAGCTGTCAAATGCCAAAATTCAAAAGCACAAAGTCAACGTTCTGAATGCTTATAGATAGCGACTTGCCTAAAACAGTCACACAGCAGGGAAAGGTGGACCTCCTTTTTTCAGCCTTTCCCGTGGCCAAATTTAATGTCCAAATTAAAAATAGAGATGATCAAAGTTACTCACGGTTCCAAATGGTTCAAATCAGTTCTTTTAAAGGGAGGTGTTCTGCGCTCGCTGCAGCCCGCTACGCTGCTTCGCTGAAGCGGCCGTTCCCGGAGCCGCAGTGCCCAGACCTCAATCCGCTCTCCCTTCTAGGCTCCCTAACGGGGTCCTCCGAAGGAGGGGAGAGGTCCAAATGGGCACCGCCGGTTCGCCCAGCCTTCAGGCCGCCCTGCCTGAAGTTTCACGGAGGTCCGTCGCACGGTGACGGAGCCTCCAGCCGTTCTTCAGCCGGTCCCCCCCGCTGCTCGACGAGGACCCAGCTAGCTGCGGCGGCGCGAGAATTTCAATTTCTGGTTCTCTATCCAATCTTGTGCCAACTACAAGAAAAAGCAAGCTTTGGCTTAACACAGCAGCTATGAAGAGTGCTCTTCCATCCACTAGACTTTACAAAGGGGTGATCCAGACATCAATGCTTTATGTACCGGTAAGTGAAAAATTAATTCATGGGCTCTTCCATCCTGAGGAGTTGTGTCCCCACTCAACACCACTATGAAGGCCTTTTGGTCTCAATGGGAGAGTCTAGAGCTCACGGATGACATACTGTACAGATAATGGGTAGAAACCACTGGGGCTGGGCAAGGTGGCAGCTAGTTGTGTCACAGAATCATAGAGCTGGAAGGCACCCTGAGGAGCTTCTAGTCCATACCCTGCAAATGTAGGAATATGCAGGTGTCCCATATGGAGATCAAACCTGCAACCTTGACATTATCAGCACCACACTCTAACAAAGCTAAAGAAGCTGGGACACTCTGGTGTAGCCAAGACCCTTGGTAGAATAAGGGAGAAATTCTAGTTGGTCAGGGGCAGGCAGGCTGTAGAGCAGGGGTAGGCAACCTAAGGCCCACGGATGCTCCGACAATCAGTGTGTTTTTACATGAGTAGAATGTGTCCTTTTATTTAAAATGCATCTCTGGGTTATTTGTGGGGCATAGGAATTCATTCATTTCCCCCCCAAAATATAGTCTAGTCCACCACATGGTCTGAGGGATGGTGGACCGGCCCATGGCTGAAAAAGGTTGCTGACCCCTGCTGTAGAGAATTGGTGCCAAAGGTGTGGTGCCTGCATCAACCACCAGTGGAGTCGGGCCCTGGGCAAAGTGGCTCCGACACTATAGCTAACATAGCCACCTTTTTGCTCTGTTTGGTGGGAATTTCTCTTAGGTTTCAAAGATGGACATGAAACGATCTTTCCTTACACCGCCTAGAGAAACATGATGTCATGATTTAAAATTGGGTGTCATTACTTCTTATGGTTCTTCTATCTGCCTTGACTTGTTTTAGATATGTCAAGTTATTATTATATTATTGTTGTTATTGTTGTTATTGTTCACTTGTTTTGCTTACATAATGGTCTGAAAATCAATTAAAAATGTGTTTCTTTAAGACAGGTGGGCCTCCCTGAAACTAGCCAAAAGATTACAGTTAAAAGTGGCCACCAGACTACAAAGAGCTGAGGGAGACTTTACTTACTGTTTCAAAGGTATTTAGCATCATTAAGGGGAAGAAAGTATTGAAGTAGTCATTGTAATCGTTAAACATGGCAGGAACAGTAGCCACAATTGCTTGCAGGAGGTGACTTGGTGGCCCAAACTGATCAAACTGTGCAAACATGTCATAGTTCCACTTCAGGATCTCTCTAATAAATACGGCAGGATTTCTCTGCTGGGCATTCACGCTGTTTGCTTGTGTGAAGCGTGGATTCATTTCATGCCAGGAAACAGCTCTGGAGGCAGGCAGCACCCCACCATTATACACATTAGAGTTATTTTGCACATTTAGCAACTGAGGGACGTTGTTCGAATTCTGCGGTTGGAGAATGCTGTTCGGCACGGGGATTTTGGACTGCAATGCATTCCCCTTTGAGGTGGGGAGCTTGAAGGGATTCGATTTGCTCTTCGGAACTGCTGGGGGCTTTGGGGTGCTCTCGAGCTCCTTGGTGAGGTTCGAGCTCCGGGAAGAAACGCTGAAGATTTTCACCGTGGAGAGCCTAGGGAGTGCAAAAGTCTTGGCGGACGCATTGTCTTGTGGGCCACCAGCAGAACAGCTTGTGCTGTGAGCCCCTGCTTCAGCTGCTCTTTCGGAAACTGCTTCCTTGCATATCTCATTAGCATCCTGTAGTGGGCTTGCAGATACACTGACTTCCATGTGTGGGGGGTTACTGCCACTTTCTATTTGTGAACACAGCTCCATGTCCACTGGATCCAACTGTGTAAGAAACAAGTTGTCATCTTCAATGGTCTCATTCAATTGTGGCTCTCCCTCTTTCAAAGCCACATCCTCATCACAAGAGCTAGAGGAGGAGGAATCGATAGAGGTCAAGGGACTGATTTTACTAGCTCTAGCTTCAAGGACTGAGGAACTTGGGTTTCCTCTTTGAGTGTGCTGACCCTTCCCTCTCACTTGCGATTCATGTTCCACGTTTGTGGGTGAGGTATTCATTGGCTCTTGCCCCTGTGCACTGGATTGCTTCTCACGGCACACAAATGTTTTATCTTTCCTGCTCTCTCTACTAGTGTTCTCTTGGTTTTCATCCTCATCTGAAGAATCAGAAATCATAATTGTCTGTATTGGTCCCTTTGCTGCCTTAGAAGGCAACTCGTCCTCACTGGAAGACTGAGATTGAACAGAGCCTATAACTTTCTCGCTCTTTTCTTGCCTAGATTCAACAGGGAAACTAGTTTCTTTGGTGTAAGCAATGAATGTGGCTTTACTGTGGACTACGTCAATTTGGGAATCTGTTGCTGTGCTGGTTGAAGTGACAGTGACTGCTGCTGCAAATTTTTTCCTCAGATTTGTCCTCACAATGCCAAGTGGCATCTTATCACTCGAGTCATCATCACTGCTTTCTTCAGAATCTTGCTGTCTTGTACTAAACTCCACCATCAGGTCCTTGTATTTATATTCCTTACAGGCCAACAGACCAAGAAAAGCCTTGCTTGAGCCTGCCCCCGATTTGCAGAGCAATGGATCTGATGTGTTGCCAGCGCTACCTGCAACAATATCACTCTTCGGCCCTTCCTGGCTTTTCCTTTGGTCTCTAACTGACTGCTCCTCCTCTGTTTCTGGCTCCAGCGTGGTGCTTCTTCTACTGTTTTCAATCAGCTGTCTCAACTTCAGGGTGACGTCAGGTCTCAGAGGTTTCCTTTGGCTTGTAAGGTCATTCTGACCAACACTTTTCTCCAAAGCATCACTGCTGCCATCGTTTTTTGTCATCACAGGTCTGGAAGTGCTGGGTCTCTCCGCCTCTGTCTTGATGTTCTCAACTTTTATGTGTGCAAAACCCCAGTCAAAGTCTCCCTTGTTATGGGCCCCTAGTGTCTGGTGACAGCTCATGTTTTTTTGAACATCTGTGTATCTGTTTGCTAACATGGAGCCTTCCTGTACTTGGCCTTCTTGGCAGACTTCATCCTTCCCTGCCACTGACAAGTAAGGTGGGTGCTCATTGCACATGTCTTCCTGCTTTTCAGTTACACAAGTGGGAGGGCTCTCCACGGTGGGGGATGGAGTTCCTAATTTGATCCACATGCTCCATATGATATGCTTCAGAGTACCCTGCAATTCTTGAGTCTGCTGGGAACTCAGCTCCCAGTTCATGCGGTTACGGAGAAGCAAGTTGAGTTCAATAAAGAACTGCTTACAAACGGGAGTCTTTGCATCATGTAAGCCTTCCTTCAGGATATTACGAATCAGTTTCATGCAGAAAGTCTGCACAGACTCTGTTTCCAGAGATGGTGATGTAGCTGTGCTTCTTAAGCAGCTCCTGGCCGCCCTTCTCTCAATGCCAGCCATGAACACTGCACGTGGAAGCTTGGCCCATGCTACCACTGTCCGCACCCATTTTTCTGCGCTGACCCACAGAGAACTCAGGCACTTTTTGTTAAGGTGGAGTTGAATCACGATCACCAGGACCCAAATATAGAACTGAGATACTTTGTCATAAGATTCAGCAAAGTTCTCGGAGACATCCGTTTTTAAACACAGGTGGTTCATAACCTGTACGCTGTAGCCAACCCCCAGGTCCCTGAGGCCCATAAGGGAGTGGATGAAAGGGATGAGCCATAGAAAAGTGCTGTTGAGCAACCGTATGTCTTGGCCAAAGCCAGTCTGGAACGCATCGATTAATTTTCTCATATCTTCGTACAAGTCAGGGAAGTAATTAGGACAAGCAGCATATTTCTGCCCCGTAACCTGAAACAAGAAATTACTGTTTTAACAGCATGTTCTCCATTCTGACGCTCGCCCGCCCCCTGCATATACAGCTGCCATCCTCCTCACTTTCAATGATTTTACTGTGACAGAAAAGGGAGTTTGTTGCGCTTCAGATGTTGCTGGACTCAAAATCCCATCAGCCTCAGTCAGCATGGCCAATGATCAGAGACGATGGGAGTTGTAGTCCAGCATCATCCAGAGTGCAACAGGTCTACATTTTTTGAATGAAAAAAACAAAGTTTTCAGGAGGCTGAATTCTGTTGCCAGTAAGAAACCACCCTTCAAACAAACACCAGGATCCAGCCTTTGAAAATGAAAAGTGTTTATTCTAGAGGACAGATGTGGTTTGATTCTTCTCTCCAGCTATACTCTAGAGCTGCCCACATATTTCAACCATGGAAGGAGACAATAAATTAGATCAACATGCAAGTTACCTTCTGTGGCTTTTCTAGGCGGTAGTCATACACCAGTTGGCTGCAGGTGACCATTTCATCTTCACAGTCCAATAGCGGCACAGAGCTAGTCCTTCGAAAACATTAAGAAAGCAAAGCATTTAAAACAAAAGCTATTTATTTAAATGTGTAGTGTACATCATTCTTAAAGCTCAAGACTGCTGGGGGGGGGAGGGACAGAACAGAATAATATGTAATCAAGGTCAATGTTATTTCCTCCCCTGACCCTGAGTCCCAAAGACTATGCAAATAATTATGGTTTTACATTTGTCACAAAGAGTACTTAAATTGCTCTCAGACTTAAACTGACTGCCTTAGTGAAAGCTAATTCACTTAAGCCAGAGAGATCAGGGTTTCACTCAAATTTAACTCTAAACCACAGATGGTTGCAAAGAAGAAATCTCCATTTTTCTTCATCTTGTTTGAGTCCACTTTGAGCCTTTAGGACTCCATATTATGTATTAGCTTTAGCATATGTGTATGAAGATTAACTAAGCTCTTCTAGTAAGGAAAAAACATTGTATTTAACTAAGAGGTTATGTGCACTTGGTACAATGAGGTATATCCTATATAATAATCTTGCTGTGTCCCTGCGTCCACTTTCTGTGTGTCACGGAAGTGCGCTACTGCGCATGTCCGGGACCCACACGGACGCAGGGATTGGAGCGGGCGGAGAGGGGGGCGTGTCCACGAGGCAGCGGCGGCGCACGCGCGTTCTCAGTTGCGCCAGTGCCGCTGCCTCGCACGGATGCAGAGGGCCGCCCCATCCTCGCCGCCGCTACAGCCGCCCCCGGGGGAAAGGAAGAAGGGGGAGGGAGCCCCTCTCCACCCCCCAGCGCCCGCTGTTCTGCCTCAGTGGGGCGCTCTTTCTCCCTTACGGAGCCGAGCTGCGCGGGAAGGGGAAGGGCGCCGGACGCGCTGGCCGCCTTGGCACCGCAGCTGCACCCGTGAGGAGAAGGCGGAGGTGGCGGAGGTGGCGGCGGTGGCGGCGAGGAGTCGCGGCCGGTACGGCAGCGTAAGGGGACGTCGCTGCCGCTCTTTTCTTCTGCTCTCCGCTCCGCGACTCCCTCTCCCGGCCGCCGCTCTCCGTCTCCCCTCACTGCCTGCTGCGTCCCATGGGCTCCTGGCAGCACCTGCTGCCCTGGGCTTGGCCAGGGTGCTCAGCCCGAGGGCCCGGCCGCCGCGGGGTACCCCGCGCTACCGCCTCCTTCTCCTCGCCCCAGCCCAGCACAGCAGTAGCGCGTCTGGTGAGTGGCAGAGCAAGGAGGGAGATAGACCGACGGACGGACGGACGGGCGGCAGGAGGACCGACAGGCAGAGCGAAGCCTTCACCCCCTCACCCGCGCCCGTTTTTAATGGGCTTAATTCACTAGTTGTATATATATTTTCTGTAGGAACCACGTTTCATAAAATTAGTAAGTGCCACAATGCATGAACACAACACAACACAAATCCAATCAGAAATTAAAATTAAAAAAAAAATAATTAATTTTTTTTTAAATTTTTTTTTAAAAAAGTGTCACCCCCCTCTGGGGTGGAACCCGGGGCGGCCCGCCCCCCCGTTGCTACGCCCCTGCCTAGGGCTTGCCGATCAGAAGGTCGGTGGTTTGAATCCCCGCAACGGGGTGAGCTCCCATTGCTCGTTCCCTGCTCCTGCCAACCTAGCAGTTCGAAAGCACGTCAAAGTGCAAGTAGATAAATAGGTACCACTCTGGTGGGAAGGTAAATGGTGTTTCTGTGTGCTGCACTGGTTTGGCAGAAGAGGCTTAGCATGCTGGCCACATGACCTGGAAGCTGTACGCTGGCTCCCTTGGCCAATAAAGCAAGATGCACGCCGCAACCCCAGTCGTCCGCAGCTGGACCTAATGGTCCGGGGTCCCTTTACGCTTTTAACTAATATAGTTACATGTTGATGGACAATTCCCATCAGCCCCAGCCAAAACGGCCAATTGCTCAGCAAGAATTGAAGGATATCACACTGGCTTCCAAAATGCTGTATTATAAAAACAATAATAAAAGGATAAAGGACTGACCTCTTGCACCTTTGGCGAATATTCTCCATTTCTTTATTATAACTCACGCTGTTGTTAATAGTTTGAAATGCCTCAGTTGGATCAATGTGCTGCCCCCACACTTTGGACCCAAGCTTATCCAGGATCACCATGAAGCAGTGGAGTGCAGGCCAGAAGGGACTGTTACTTTCATCTGAAAGAGACAAGCCAAAACACTCTGAGATGGGAAATAACATTTAGTCAATGAAAACACAAATTAAAAAATGAAAATGAAGGGAAAAAATAAAAACCCAGTATCAAGCAATACTGAAATTGCCATTAAATCAGTGAGCAAGTTTGTTTGTATTCAAATTATGTTTTACTCAGAGTAAACTTCAAATGAAATGAATGAACCTGGCTAAGTTAAGGAACTGGCTTGATGCTGAATCCATGGACAACCTGTAGTCCCTGCAAGTATTTCATGCTGCCTGCTGCAGCTGATCAACTGTCCTCTGGCAGCAAAATTTTGCTGCCTAGGGAGGTGGAATGCCCACATGTTTGGAGCAGGAGAGTACTACCGGTACTGTATTAAACTGAACTGAGGAGAGAGTGTTTCAACACCAAACTAAAACATATTCAATTAGAGAAAATACTAAAAAGCAATGTATGTGTGCAACCACACAGCCAATTACGCAAACTACCCTAGGGTGCATAGGATCCCCTCTACCCCCTACAGAAAATGAACCTTCACTGGTGCTCCAATGTCACATTTCCGTGCCCAGGGGCGGGGGGGGATCCTTGGATAGGATGTACCAAAGCTGCTCATACGAGCAGGTCCAGCCACAGACCTATCAAGGAAGTAACTTAGAACACCCCTCAGGTTCATTCCCTGGTAAGGAACTCACTCACAAACAAACAAACAAACAAATAAATATTTATAGCCCACCCATCTGGCTGGGCTTCCCCAGCTACTCTGGACAGCTCCCAACAGACTATTAAAAATAAGATAAAACATTAAAAACTTCCCTAAACAGGGCTGCCTTTAGATGTCTTCTAAAAGTCAGAAAGTTGTTTATTCCCTCGACATCTGATGGGAGAGCGTTCCACAGGGTGGGCTGCCTGGTTCCCTGTAACCTCAATTCTCGCAGTGATGGAAGCGCCAGAAGGCCCTCGGAGCTGGACCTCAATGAACGAATTCCAGCAAGACAATACCCTTTATTAAATTTACTGCAGTAAAGTACAATCCCATAGAATAGTGGGTACTGTGCTAATCACAGGTTTCAAGGCAGCTTTTATACTTCTCCATGCACAGCTTACATGGCGCTAAGTACATAACCAGTTCCACATGGTCCATTCTACATCAGCCATGACATGACACGCTGGTCAAGATCTTCCTACAGGTCATCCTCCTATATAATAAAGTGCAAGTGTCTCTGCGTCATGTCCGTGTGTCCGTGGGATTGCGCTACTGCGCATGTGCCCCACGGACACAGGGACTGGAGTGCAGAGACTTCGGGCGGCCGGGCGCAGCGGCCGTTACAAGTGGCGGCGGGCGAGCGATGTCAAGCGAGAGCCGCTCGGTCAGCTCTGCGCGTGTCCCCGATGCAGCTAGGGTAATAGGGACGCTATGCGCAGAGACTGGATGCGAGGCCGGGGGCTTCACACACAACAAGGGCGCTGGTGGGCCGCCTCTTGCGCTCCTGCCCCAGCGGGGCCACCCGATCCCTGCGCTCCGGGAAGAAGGCATGCTTCTGCTCTCCCCTCCTGCACCTGCTCCCAGGCACAAGGCCTCAGCTGCGGCTGGCTACCAAGGTGGGCCTGCGAGCCAGGTGACCTACATTGTTGTGAGCTGCCAAAGAGGAAGCGGCGCCGGGCTCAGATTGATCGCTCAGCAGCAGCAGCAGCAGCAGCAGCAGCAGCGGGCATTGAGGATTCCCTAGCTCTCCCTACCCCTGAGCAGGCCACAAGCAAGTGGCGAGCTAACGCTGGACGCGATCCCTCGGCCAGTGGGGAGGAGGGTGGTTGTTCTAGCGCCCGTTCATTTAGCGGGCTTACAGTCTACTAGTTTTACATAATAAACTAACCTTCCATCAGGACAGTAACATCACATCAGGTTAATCTCTAATCTAATCAAACAGACACTCTTTCAATATTCCTAATTTTGATCTATATAGTTTTCTAATCTAACCATGTTCAAGCTAACTAATACTTTCCAAATAAGGATATGCACTGACTTATTCTACTTATTCATAATATCCTCCCTGGTATTAAAAATATTTTTTTCCTTATCAGGCTCATTTTTCATGGAATGGCCCATGTATATGTTGTCTTCTGTTTTTGTGTGTGTTTTTTTAAGCACTACTCAAAGGGTAGACCTTCTATGGAGCTTAAATATTGAAGTGGACCTTTATTTGCTGTTGGTGGTAAGGGGCAAATCTGATTATTTTTTATGTTGATGGTTTCTTGCTTTTTTGTTGCTTTTGAGGGAAAGGGGGTGGGTTTACATGTTTTATCGCAAGCATAATACTTTTATCTACACTGTGTTTCACGCAATTTGTAAAACTACCCACACTGAACTTTTTATTCAATTTTTCCAAAATTTCCATTTTTTCCAGAAAAAAACGGGGGGGGGGGGACATTTTTTCCCCCTCATGGCTTCAAAATTTCTGGAAATTTGACATCTCTAGGACTATGTTGACTTCTTTCCTCCCTGCTGATTCTGTCCAGTCTCTAGCACTGGGTGACAACTGGTTCTGCTATTTGCTGGGGCTGGAATCTCTGCCCACCCCACTGGTACCACTAGCTTCTACTGTCTCCAGGGCCATAGGCACCACCGGAGGGTCATATGAAGTCTTATCATCTGAGTTCCTAGGAAATTCTTCTGTGTCCTTGGCTGTCATTATACCCACTGTATCGAACACACAGAGGTACGGTGGGCAACTCAGCATTTAGCCATAGTCTCAGGTTGAAAGGTATAACACCTTTTAGGACCTGGGCCTTCCTGGGCCTGAGGAGTGACTATCCCCAGCCAGGTACTGAGAACAGATGGAAAAGGTGCCCAAAGGGTTGAAGGACTGGAACAGTCTTTACTTTGGACACTCCCTTTGCCGCCGCCACCAGCTCCCATGTTTTTGGGCAGAGTTATCTATCGCTAGGATCTTCAACAGGCGGGCAAAACTCTCAGCAGAAAACAAGTGTGAGGCCCTATTTCCCGCCAAAACCTGAGGTACCTTGGGCACTGGGCTCAGAAAAGAGCAGGCCCAAGCAATGCCATCCGAGGGACTGGGACTAAACCAACTCCTGCACCCTGGGCCAATGCCTACCGGATTCACTGACAGAACTCAGTGTGAAGTGTTATGCTGTCAATCAGTAAATGAGGGGGTGATGCAAGGCCCAGCAGCTCTCAGTTCTCTCTGCTGGCTGTTCCTTTGCAGCCTCTGCTGGCTCCTGGGATGCAGTTCTTGGCAAGCCTGAGGGTACACCAAGGGAGACCAGCCCACTGCTGTGGGTAGCCTCTGCTCCTCCGGCCTCCTCATCTGAGAAATTGGCTAAAAATGGAGGCTGCGAGCCCTCAGAGGCAACTCATGCCTTTTTGTTGTTGAATTCTCTGTAATTAAATGTGCCTCAAGGAAAGGAAAGCTTCTTCTCTGCGACCTGGGCCTGCACAGCAGCAAGGCAGGAAGGAAACAAGGCAATGCTGTCCCCACTGAGGTAAGATATGTCCAATCTACATATTCCTGCCTGTGGAGCAAGTGTGGAAGGGGGGGGGGACAATCCATGTGAGGATTCCCTCTCTGCTGCAGGAAAATGCCAATCAACACAACAGCGCTTATCAGCAAACAACAGTAAGAATAAAGGTCTGCAAACCTCATGACTTTAACAATCAACTGTGCTGAAAGAAGATATTACATTGCCGGGAAATATGAATGAGCCAAAGCACATGGGGAGGGGGGTAATGTTTTTAAACTGAATTTCTATTGACGTATAGCCTGAATAAAGTATCAGCAGCGTGAAGCTTAATGTCTGAGTTGTCGCCCAGAAACACAGGAACAAACTTGCTGAGCAGTAACTTGGTTCTTTGTAGCTTTATTATTTACAGCTTTATACAAGTTACTACTACACACATCTCCAAACATCTCCACATAGCTCTGAACTCTAACTCTCCTACTCTCCAACAACTAGGTTACTGTGTCATGCTGCTTAAGTGAAAACTCCTAGCCAATCAGCAACCTGTTGCTAGGCTCCTATCTCCAGGCAAAACTGCTTAGTCACTTAATCATTTCCTGGCTTCCTGCCAGTTCACTAATTGGTTCACTCCCAAGCTGCAGTTTCTCATGGAAAAACTCAACACCCCCTCACAGCTTGTAGAGTGAGATTAGCTCCTGAGCATACACAAAATATTATTCTCCAACTTTGATTATCAGACTCATATTTTGACACAGCATGTTCCAATTTACCCATGACAATGGCTTTGTCATTATATCTGCAACATTTTCAGCACTTTGCACATATTCACATACAATGTTGTTATTTTGCACATTAAATCTTACATTCTGGTATTTCAAATGAACATGTTTTGATCGACTTTTGAATTGTTCTGTCCTAGACAACGTAATACATGCCTGGTTGTCAATACACACTTTCACAGGACAAACATTTTTAACACTCAAATCCATCAGCAATTGTTTATAGAACTCCAATTCATTACACAATTCACTTAACGCCGCATACTCAGCTTCAGTTGAAGATAAACTTATTAAACTTTGCTTTCTGGATTTCCAGCCGATCAATGCACCTCCTAGCAAAATAACGATACCAGTAACAGATTTCCTATCGGGTAAATTTCCCCAATCACTGTCTGAGTAACATTTCAAAACTTCTTCTGCTGCTGCACTTAGCTTCAAAACACTGTCAGCAGTATGTTTAAGATAACGTAAAATTCTCTTAACCGCTTTCCACGCACTAACAGAAGGATTGGATACCTGTCTGCTTAAAATTCCAACAGCGTAGCTTATATCAGGGCGTGACCATTGTGCCAGATACATTAAACTGCCTATAGCTGACTGATACAGCTCTGGACTTTCAAACTCTTGACTTTGCTCAGAATGCATACTCTTAATAAAACCAGTTTCCATTGGCGTTTTTGCTCCTTTGCAATCCCGCATGCCAAATTTTTGTAACAACTACCTGATTTTATTGCTTTGACTGAGCAAATAAGATCCATCATCTGCCCGGCACGCTTCCACTCCTAAATAGTTTGTAACAGGACCAAGATTTTTAACTTTAAACTTCTTTGCCAATTGAGTTGCAAACTCTTTGACCTGTTTATTATTGTTTCCCACATATAAGATATCATCCACGAAAATTAAACAAAATTCCTGTTTGTCTCCGGACCCTCTGGTATACAAACAATTGTCAGCAATACAGCTTTTGAAATTCAGCTTTACAAGCATTTCATCTAAACAAAAATTCCAGTTACGCGCGGATTGTCTTAATCCATATAATGCTTTATGTAACCGGTAAACATTTCCAGTTTTAGTTTCAAATCCTGGTGGTTCAGCTAAATATAGCTCCTGGTCCAAATCAGCGTTTAAATATGCCATCTGGATATCGAAATGATTAGCCAATAGTTTACGCTTTGCAGCAATAGCAAGCAAAACTCTTAAACTTTCGCTCCTGGCTGTGGGCGCAAAAACCTCATCAAAATCAATACCAGGCCTCTGTGAAAATCCCTGTGCCACCAGACGCGCTTTATATTTGAACCCCCCTGTAGCTAAGGGTTTTAGCTTAAACACCCACCTACAACCAACCACCTTGGCACCTTTAGGTGGTGTTGTGGAAGTGAAAACCTTGTGCTCTTGCAAAGACTGCATTTCCTCCTGCATGGCCTCTTTCCAGCACAAAACCTGTTCTTCTGGAAACTTTAAAACATCACTGTAACTCTGAGGTTCTACAGTTACATTGCAAACTTGAGAAATCCCAGGCAAAAAACGCTTTGGAGGAACTCCCTTGTTTTTCCTCTCTGACCTTCTTGGAGTTAAATTACTGTCCTCCTCAGAATCATCCCCCTCAGACTTTTGCCCCCCTTCATTAGAATCACCCTTTGAAGCTGGCGAAAACTGTCTGACTTCAGTGGATGTTGACATTCCTGGTTTCTCATCCTCCCCCTCAGAAGTAACAACTTCTGGCTGAGTTTTACTACCAGAAACACTCTTAGAAACACTTTTAGAAAAATCAAACCACACTTCAGTGTTAGCATGGATTTTCTCCCAGCCGCTGTGCTCGCAAAAATTTGCGTTCCTGGATACAATTATCCCAGCACTTCCAGCTGCAAACCGCCACCCTTTTCCTAGATCTTGGTAGCCTACAAAAATGAGCTGTTGTGACTTAGCTTCACCTTTCTTCCTCTGAGCTTTGGGCACATGAACAAAAGCTTTTATTCCAAACACTCTCAAATGATCTACTTTGGGCTTCTTTCCAAACAATTTGTAATATGGTGTAGTGCCTATCGCACTATGGAATAATCTGTTTTGCGTATAACATGCACACTGGACAGCTTCCCCCCAAAACAAATGAGATAAGC
The DNA here is from genome assembly GCA_034642065.1 of Darevskia nairensis. Taxonomy (NCBI): domain Eukaryota; kingdom Metazoa; phylum Chordata; class Lepidosauria; order Squamata; family Lacertidae; genus Darevskia; species Darevskia nairensis. The sequence goes on along the minus strand of JAWWNI010001204.1, from coordinate 151,491 downwards.
CCGAATCTGCAAGCATTGATTGCATCATTTCTTGCAACGATCGGTTTTTCCGTTCAGCCAATCCATGTTCCTCTGGAGAATGAACATTTGTTTTCCTATGCCCAATTCCACGCTTGCTCAACCATGCTTGAAACGCATTAGACATAAATTCTCCACCTTTGTCAGTCTGGATTTTAAGAACTTTGAGAGAAAATTGACGCTCTACATTGGCAATCCAACTTTTAAACTTGGTGAAAACCTCTCCCTTTTGTTTCATTGTGTACACCCAGCAAAATCTGGTTGCATCATCAATGATCGTTAAAAAAGAACGAGAATTGCCTCTACTAGCTTTAAACGGACCAACTACATCGGCATGCACAAGTTGAAATGGTCTCTCACTGATCCTTTCACTTCTAGGATAGGGACCTCTGTAACTTTTAACCTGCTTACAAACATTGCAGTCTAAATACTTGTTACAGCTTTGTAGATCACAACCATCACTCAGTTTTGGCATTTTTATGACACTCTGCCATCCAATGTGACCTAGACGTCGGTGCCATAAATGCAAGCATTTCTGATGAAATTCCTTGTTTTTATGACCAACCTGCTTATCAGTGCTGGCTAAAACAGACTCTTGAACTCAGACATTGTCTTTTAGCATAAACACTCCTCCCTCTGGCCAGGCTTTTCCCAGAACTTTACCATCTTTCTGTATCTCACAGTGACCATTAATAAACTTCACAATAAACCCTGCCTGCATAAGACATGATACAGATAATAAATTATTTTTCAACGAAGGTACACACAACACATTGTCCAACTTTGTGCGCAGACATGGAACAGAAACAGATCCTGCAGATCTAACTTCTGACTTCCTCCCGTCCGCAAGCACAACCGCCTTGCTTGGCATAGATGTCTTCTCGATGAATGATGCCTCAGACGTTACCAGATGCCTTGAACAACCAGAATCGACAACCCACGTGTTGTATTGTTCATCTTCTGGACAACTGTCCACTGCAGTGACAAACTGTGCTGTTTGCTTGAACCGACCTCGCTTCTTCGGCTGACGACGATGCTGACAATGGGAACCTGCCACTTCTGGACACTCCTTCCGCAAATGTTTTGTTGACCCACAGCGGTAACAACGCCTCACCGCAAATGCTGACTCCTCGCTGACAGCCTCCTGGGAACGCTGTGACGGCTGCTTCCACTCACTGCCAGTGTTTTTAACAGACCGACTGCCTGTTGAAACAGTAGAAGTTGCTTGCTGCCTGCACTCCCTTTTCTGCCATTCCTGAAGTAATCTATTAGTTACATAGTCCAGTGTCAACTCCCGTTCTCGCATTGATTCAAGCGACAGAACAAGATTGTCCCAACTGTCAGGGAGCGAACTTAAAATTATGCAGACCTTCTCATCATCCGGAAGATTACAACCTCTCTCCTGCAGAGCCACAAACTTCATCTGCAACCCATGGAGATGGTCCTGCATAGACACTCCCGGTTGAAGAAGAGATTTATATAGAGCCTTGCGAATAGACAGCTTTGAACCCGCCGTCTCCTGCACATGGAGATTTCGCAGAGCAACCCACACAGCCTTAGCAGTGTCATACTCACGAACGTGTGGTAGCTGCAAATCGTCCAACGCCAACACAATCGTAGCTCTTGCCCTCTGGTCTCGCTCCTGCTCCTCCTCATCAGGCTTTAAAGGAGGTTTAGACGCCGCACGCCAGAGACCTTCCCTCTGCAGCGTAGCTTGCATCCGCTGAGACCACAGCAAGTAGTTGTGATTGTTCAAACGCTCAAAAGGTAACGCAGCTGGATAAGCCATGTCTGTGTCCAGTCGTCCACTAGCCTCAGGACTGCCGCTGATGCTCCTAGCATCGATACCACGACACTCTCCCGCCGATTGTTTCAGCACGCCCTTGCTTCAATGACTTGGAAGACCACCGCAGCTTGGCTCACCACCTGGAACAGTTCTTGCAGTCTGGGCACTCAGAATCTCGAACCCATAACCTATTGACGTATAGCCTGAATAAAGTATCAGCAGCGTGAAGCTTAATGTCTGAGTTGTCGCCCAGAAACACAGGAACAAACTTGCTGAGCAGTAACTTGGTTCTTTGTAGCTTTATTATTTACAGCTTTATACAAGTTACTATATACAACTACACACATCTCCAAACATCTCCACATAGCTCTAAACTCTAACTCTCCTACTCTCCAACAACTAGGTTACTGTGTCATGCTGCTTAAGTGAAAACTCCTAGCCAATCAGCAACCTGTTGCTAGGCTCCTATCTCCAGGCAAAACTGCTTAGTCACTTAATCATTTCTTGGCTTCCTGCCAGTTCACTAATTGGTTCACTCCCAAGCTGCAGTTTCTCATGGAAAAACTCAACAATTTCTCATGTAGCAACCAAAACAGAAGTATTATGGATAAAGGAAGGCAAGTTACAGATGTCAATTTTTGCAATTTCAGTTAGAAATAAGGTGCATCCAAACAGATTTCTATTCCTCCTCAGAAGAAATCACACCTAATTCTCCAAAAAGAACCCCCCTAAAACCCATTTGGTGATATCAAACTTCAGTTAATAATCTAGACCCCAATGAAATCAATGAACTTTCATTAACCAATGTGTCTAATTTATGACTTGGTTAGATCTCACCTAATAACTGCAAAACACATAAGAAAAACAAACCTTCAATGACATTTGAGGTCTGTTCCTTATAAGCATAGAAACTAGTGGTCAGCCATCATACACTATAGCATTTGAACATTAAATAATTTATTTGACATACAAGTTTTATGGCTATTCAGACTATTTTTAATTTACTTTTATCACTGCCATCAAAGATTATTAATTACCATCCATGTCTTTCTTAAGGGTACTTATTATGCATTGCATGAAGTCGTTCTGTTTGTCTGGGCTAAGCAACAAAGAATCCATGGCTTGCTCATCCAGCACCATCAGCACCATACATATACCTACAACAATGAAAGTTAGAAAGTTCAGAAACTGTCACTGGGCATTGCCTTAACTCCCAATCTTAATCCATAACCAAACTAAAACCTACTTAATGTAATTGTGCCTGCTTACAGTCCTCTCAAACTTTAGACTGTTTGTGTCCTCCAGAGTTTGGGAGCACACCATCCCTGGCAATAGGCCATATTGACAGGGGCTTAAGGAGGTGGAGTCCAGCAACATATGAGGAGCTACCCCTGCTTTACATTACACATCCCTTGGGACAGGAACCTTTATTTTAGAATTTAGCAAGGAGCCACAATTATTGTTTACAGATCCAGAAGGCAGAATTGTCATAATTAAAATAAAACATCTAGGAGAAACAATCCATATCACAGGAGTATATGCACCAAATGGAAAAAAGTAGAATTAAAAAAAAAAGAAAAGAAACCAAAATGATGGAATATGTAGAAGGGAGAATGGTGCTGAGGGGAGACCTAAATGGGGTCCATTTTGGAAGCACTGCTGGCATGAGGCCCTCAGAGCATTCATTATGAGCCACCCAGAGTGGCTGGGGGGACCCGGCCAGATGGGTGGGGTACAAATAATAAATTATTATTAATTATTATTATTATTATTATTATTATTATTATTATTATTATTATTATTATTATGTGGTTCTCACCAAAAGGAGAAAAAAAGTTTAGCTATTCTGTACCACAATGCTACTACGCCCAGTGGAATGGGGCATGCCTAAATCCCTTTACCCTTCAGACCATCTCAGCTTGCTTCTACTCACCTAGCCAGTAGTTTTTGTAACTGGTAATATCGTACAGGTGCTCCGGCAACAAGATGAGATTACCCTTCTCAACTGTTGTGGGGCTATAAACATAAGTGTTTTCAAAGAGGTTCAGCTCTATAACTCTGAGCAAGCAAGTGAGCACTTCCTGGATGTCATAGTAATCATCCCTGTCCACCTTTCCCAGACTCCTGGCTGTCAGAATGGCCCATCGACGGATCTGTGGGTTTGAAGGGACATTATTAATTACTATGGTAAGGAATCAGAGCAGTCATTGTTATGGAAAGTGGGGCAGAAGCCAAGTTGATGTGAAAGACAACTGTTACCAAGTCTAAGCTAAAGGTTCACATTCCAAACCAGACAGTGTAGACGTCTGTTTCAGGGAAAACTTACTTGAAGGCTGTGGACTTCTCCACAGCCTCCTCACTTACCAATCATCCCAGAAAATGAGAGACAGGGATATTTTAACAACAACCTATCAAAAACAAATAAAAAACCTGGGTGGAATCACTAAAAATAGAACTGTGTTAGTTTATAACAGTGTAGAACAGCTGGGATGTTACTTTAGGTTGAATCCAGTGTCAGTTCTCCTCAGAGTAGGTCCATTGAAATTGATGGGCATGACTACGGTAACTTAGGACTGTTAACATCAATGGATCTCTTCTAAATAGAAGTTAGATACAAGTCTTTTTATACCTCACCCTTTAGCCAAAACAGATCTCAGAGATACTTAACAAAAGGTAAAGGTAAAGGTATCCCTGACCATTAGGTCCAGTCGTGACCGACTCTGGGGTTGCGGCGCTCATCTCGCTTTATTGGCCGAGAGCTGGCGTACAGCTTCCAGGTCATGTGGCCAGCATGACTAAAGCCGCTTCTGGCGAACCAGAGCAGCGCACAGAAATGCCGTTTACCTTCCCGCTGCAGCGGTACCTATTTATCTACTTGCACTTTGACGTCCTTTCAAACTGCTAGGTTGGCAGGAGCAGGGACCGAGCAACGGGAGCTCACCCCGTCGCGGGGATTTGAACCGCCGACCTTCTGATCGGCAAGCCCTAGGCTCTGTGGTTTAACCCACAGCGCCACCTGCGTCCCTTACAAAAGTTAGGTTTTGTTTATTTCTTCTCACCCAGGGTAGCCCCCCAAGGGTCTTAACCAGGCAGAGATTTCTGTTGCCAGGCCCTCAGCCTGATTAAAAGAACAAGCTTCCTAGAAAGGTTTGGCTGCCTCAATATTGCATTAATGCAATGTGCTCTGTGTGGCGCTTTCCTTGTGCTGCAGTTAGTGCAGAATGGTGCATTATGGCTGCTGACAGGTGTGAGACCTTGTCAGCATATAACACACATGCTCACAGACCAACATGTTGGTTTGTTACCAGGCCAAGATCAAGGTGTTTCTATTAGTATATAAAACACAGAACAGGCTTGTTTGCTATTTCCCAGAACTATGAAGGAAAGCATTGTTGAAACTGTTGTTTTCTCAAACTTGTTAATGTAATTTGAAAAATACAGATTTGTGTCAGGCTTTTGACAAAGTCTCCCATTATATACTTGTGAAGAAGCTGGTAAACTGTGGGCTGGACGAGGTAAAGGTTAGGTGGATTTGTAGCAGGCCGAATAACTGAGCTCAAAGAGTGCTCAATAATGGTTCCTCATCATCCTGGAAAGAAGTGACAAATAGGGTGTTGCAGGGTTCTGTCCTGGGCCTGTTGTTCAATGTCTTTATAAATGAATTGGAGGAAAGAATTGAGGGGATGCTCATCCAATTTGCAGATGACACCAAACTGGGAGGGGTAGCTAATGCCGCAGAAGACAGAATCAGGAATCAATATGACCTTAACAGATTGGAGAACTGGGTCCAAACTTCCAGAATGAATTTCAATTGGGACAAGTGTAAGGTTCTCCACTTTAGGCAGGAAGAACCAGCTGCACAAATATATGATGGTAGGACACCTGGCTTGCCAGTGGTACATATCTAGGGGTCTTAGTAGACCACAAGCTTAACATGAGTCAGTACTGCAATTCAGCAGAACAAAGAGTGAATACTATTCTAGGCTACATCAACAGAAGTGTAGTGTCCAAATCAAAGGAAGTACAGGTACAACTCTATTCTCCCTTAGTTAGACTACAACTGGAATATTGTGTCCAGTTGTGTGTGTAGGGCACCCAGCCATTTCCCCCCAGTAACTTAGACAAGACTCATAATTTTGGTTTGGGTTTATGGCAATAATTTGGCCACAACTTTTATTGAATACAAATCAAGTGAGTGGTTGCATAGGCATTGGTTCTCGCTGTCCGACGGGACAGAGCTGACCCTAGTCAGCAACCGACTAGCTGTCCAGCGGGACAGAGCTGACCATTGGGCAGCACTGGGAAACCATTAACTGGGGAGGGTTAAGGAGGCTGGGGGCATGGTAGCCTTCCCCCTCCCCAGGGGTTCACAGGGGCTCAAGCTTTTCGGCCCTGCAACCTACCGGGTTCGGACAAGCATTATAGAGCCCCTGTCTTCCTTTAACGGAATTCCCATTACTCACAGCACTTCATGGAGGCTACTGGCCTCCCATGCCACTGAACCAATGCCTAACCGCCACCAGAGCCAAAGGCTCACCGCCAAACCACTCACTGACCCAGTCAATTTTTGAGGGCCCCCCCTACAGCCCCCAACCACAAGTCATTTCCTTCCGGGGAAAGGTGAACACCATCTGGGCGAAAGACAGAAACATTCCTGAAAGAAATATTTGGGTGAGCAATCTCCAACCCTCCCAATTCCAAAACCGCCCAAATTGCAGCACTGTTGGTGCGCCTGCGTGCCCTTTCCACCGCCACAGCTGAGCGCGCTCCTCTCCAGGAGCAGCGCTGCAGCAGGTGAGACCAAAACAACTGCACCTGTGGGAATAAAGAAGCAATCTCCCTCAAATCATTCTGAATCTTGTAACGCAGTGGTTTACACGGAGTGGCAGGTAAGTCATTCTCGCCCAGTTGAATAATAATAGCATCTGGCAGACCCACCCAGGCCCTCTGGGAGCAAAGCAACGGTATCAACTCCTCCCACAGCATACCCCTTTTGCCCAACCAACAAACAATAACATTGGGGGAAAGTCCAAAGTTGGGCATAAGCCCTGCCTCCCGAGCTCTGGCGCCGGCCCAGTGAACAATGCTGTGCCCGACAATCCACACTCGCACGGGTGCAGGACCTGAAGAGCAGAGAAACAACAACAATTAACTTCAACATTAACGACGTACATAACCCTTATATGCATTCGACTTCCACCGCCCCAATTCCTTGATCCTCTCGGTGGACAACCCCCAACGAGCAGCAGATGTAGCCGCGCCAATTCTGAAAGAATGGGGGGCGTAACCCGCCGCTTCATGGCCACACGCCGTAATTGCCTTTCGCATTATCCTGGCAAACTGCTGCCTGGTCAAGGGCGAGCTATCCTCATGAACCAGAAAAGGGCCATTCCCCGCCGGGCGCACTGCCAAATAGCGCGCAGTGTCCTTGACTGGGCAAGGCCCAGACCCACCCATGGCTGGCAACCGGATAACCACACCCCGGCCCAGTTGGTCGGTCTTAGAATTCCTGACTGTGATGACTACCTCTGAAAGAGAGAGATCTACATCATTTAGCAACAAACCCCGCGAACCTGCGAGGTGGGAAGCCTCAAGAACCACCTCCCCAACCCTCAGCGCCCCGTAAAAGGCCAGGGAAAAGGCCGCCGAGAACAGGCGCGCTTCAAAACTACGCGAAGCTTGGTTCGCATCCTGGATAAAAGAGCAAAGGAAATAGGGCGCCTGGCCTGGGCTTGCGATGGAGCCATCCTAGCCCACCCCTTCAAAGTCTGCCGAATGTAAAAGGTCGAACAGGGGTCCGTCTCAAAGAAAAGCTTGACAAAAAAGGAGATAGCTGCTGCCTGGATCCTGATGGTCCGGGGAGCGTGGCCTGACGCAAAAAGGTGCGTCAGATATTCTAGCGCCATATCCAACGTCGGGGGCGAGGAAAATTGACCCACCCCAGACCGGCCCAAAAACTGGAGAAAATCAGCCCAAGCCTTTTTATAAGAGCGGTAGGTGGACGGGGCAACAGAAGAGGCTACTCCCTGCATCGCTAGTTGCCTCCAAGGCTCCACAAGCTGTCTGGAAAGTGCTCCGGATGCTCTCGTGCCTCCGGAGCCAGGGCTCTGAACCGGGCCATCTGAAAACGGGATAGAGCATCGGCAATTTCGTTAGACAGGCCCGGGACAAAACGTGCGGAAAAAACAATATTAGCCCGCAGACATTGAAGCACAAAGGCTCTAAGAAGCGAAGATACCCTGGGGGAACGCGATGATTGTTTTGCGAGGACGGCTACTACTGCCCGATTGTCCGTCCAGAAGCAAATACGCCGGTCCTTGAATTCCTCGACCCAAATATGCACTGCCACTGCAATGGGAAAAAACTCGAGAAAAGTCAAGTCCCGCGTAATCGCCTCCCCTTGCCATGCCTCCGGCCAGGGCATGGCACACCAGCGACCTAGCCAATATAGACCAAAGCCCAAAGAGCCTGCGGCGTCAGAGTGGACCTGGAAGTCATTGCGGAGGTTCAAAGTGTCCTGCCACAATGAAACCCCGTTGTATTCCTGAAGGAATAACAACCAGTTCCGCAGGTCCTCCTTCACATCCTGGGGCAGACGTACATGGTGGTGAGGTGCTCGCAAGCCAGCAGTGAGTCTTGCCAAGCGGGAGCAAAAAGGCCTCCCAGGCGCCACCACCCTACAGGCAAAATTCAGATGACCCAACAACGACTGAACCTGCCGCAACGTCACCTTGGTGAGGGGTAGCACTTCCTCAATAACCCTCCTCAAGGTAACAAGCTTTTCAGCCGGCAGACTGGACGTCTGAGCTACCGTGTCAAGCTGAATGCCTAAATAAACCAACTGGGTAGCTGGGCCCTCCGTCTTGGCCGATGCCAAAGGTACACCCAGCTCCTCAGTAAGTGCCGAGAAGGCCTGCATCAGGACCAGGCATTCGCCTGAGTCACTGCTAGAGGCTAACAAAAAATCATCCAAATAATGCGAAACCCCTTGCAGGCCTGTCTTTTGGCGCAGGGCCCAGTCCAAGAATGTGCTGAAAGCCTCGAAAGCTGCACAGGCTACAGAACAGCCCATGGGCATAGTCTTATCAAAATAATAAGCCCCTTCAAATTGAAAACCTAGCAGCCAAAAATCCTGAGGATTAATTGGCAGTAAGCGGAACGCAGACTCAACATCACATTTTGCCAGCAGGGCCCCCCGGCCAAATTTCCGAACCATTTTTACTGCATCATCCAGTGACGCATAGCGCACCGAACAAAGCTCTGGGGGAATTACGTCATTGACCGATGTGCCCCTGGGGTGAGACAGATTGTGGATCAATCGGAATTCACCTGGCGCCTTCTTAGGCACCACTCCCAGGGGAGAAAGATGCAGTCCCGGAAAAGGAGGAGTAGCGAAAGGGCCCGCCATGCGGCCCAGACCCAACTCCTTCCCTATTTTCTTCCTGGCCACATCCGGCAGCTCGCGCACTGATTTCTGATTTACAGGCTTGCCCGCCACGGGAGCTGTTGATACGGGAATCCTGAAACCCTGGGGAAAACCTTCCCTCAGATACTGAGCTGCTTGCTGATTAGGATATAGGGCTAGCCAATGAAGCAACGTGTCAGGGACTGGCCCGAGCCAGGAGGGGTGGCGGAAGGGACAGAGAAGCCAAGCAGCCACCATCGGACACCGGAGGAGGTGTTGCAAGAGTGGGAAGAAGAGGAGGCGGCTCCAAGGCTGTCACCGGAGATAGGGAAGGAGGTGTGGAGAAGTGAAAGCGAGGGGCTGTCGCCGCCTGTGCTGTCACCTGGAACGGAGGGTCTTGGAGAGCCAATGAGGTTAGAGGAGGAAATGGAGACGGAAGGGGAGCAGGGGCTCGAGGATCATGGCAGTGCCTCGACAGCAACTTCCAGGGAAGATGAGAGTGAAAGAGAAGGGGCCAGCGCCGCAACGGATAGGGTTAGAAAGCGGAAGAGGAGGAGCGAGAGGCGGCGCTGGGGTTTTGCCAAGCTCTTATGTTGGGGCGAAAATCGAAAGTCTTTATTCGGGGGATCTGACACAACGGAGTCGGATGATGAACTGTGATGATTGTATAATGGACTTGTAAATAAAACCGTTAGTTTAGTAAACCCGCCCAAGGCGTGCTTACTCTTGAGGAGGACACACATCCACCTCACAGCATCCCCCGAATCAACGTAACCTCCTCAAGGAGTGAAAAGGTGCCGAGATGAGCGCTTCGGAAGATGAAGCGGCAGCCCCTGGTCCAGCGGCTGGCAGAGGAGCGACCAATTGGGAAGCTAGAGCGAAAGAGCTGGAAAGAAGGTACGAGATTGCTCAGGCTCAGCTCCAGGAGGCGAGGCTTCACGCCGGGCAAGGGAGAGGGACCACAGGAGGGAGGAGAATAACTTCCATGGGGGGCAGATTCCATGGCCGGCCAGAGGATTACTTAGGCTTCAAAACGGACATGATGTATGCCCTAGAACTGCATCAGGAAGAATTTAAGAATGAAGCCGAGCAAGTGGGCTTTGTAATTTCGCATTTTGAGGGCCCTGCGAAAGATTGGGTGCGCCCCTTAATTTTGGCCAAGAATCCTGCCCTCCAGAACATCAAAGCCTTCTTTGAAGGAATGGACATTGTTTACACAAGCCGGTCTCAGCGGGAGATCGAGGCAAGGCAGCTTTTAACGCTAAGGCAAGGAAACATGACTGTTCGAGAATACCAAGCCCAATTCTCGCTGCTTGCACACCGTTTGGGGTGGGACTTGAAATCCGCCCCGATGCTTGCATTGTTCAAAATGGGACTGTCGGATGAAGTCCAGGATGGGCTGGCAAAATCGGGGCCCCTTGACGACTTAGACAGTTTAACACAAGCGGCCATGGCGATTGGGGTGCGTTTGGAATTGCGAGACAAAATGAAGCGGGAGGGCAAGCAAGGGAGGTGGATCAACTTTCGGTTCCCTCCTCCTGCGGAAAGACCCTCTGGCGCGCTCTCACACCCCCAACAGGAAACGCCGATGGAGATAGGAGGAGCCCGCGCGCGCCCTTTTTCAAATGCAACGGCAGTTAAGGGCAGTGACGCGCAGGGCGGGAAGGGAACCAAAAAGTGTTATGTATGCCAAAAGAGTGGACACTTAGCCAAAAATTGTGATCAAAAGAGGCTGTGGCAGGGGATGGCTGGAACGGTCTTGAGGGAGGGGGCAGAAGAAGTTCCGATGGCGGGAAACGAAAGTGCCTGGCAGCAGAGCAAGGGGACCAGCGGCCAGGCGGACCAGCAGTAAAGCGTCCCCACAGCGACACGCCCCCAACAATCCCTCCCGCCCAACCCTCCCGTTCCCTCCCCAACGCACCGAAGCCTGGGATCGTGATGGACGTTACTCTGGAGTTGCCCAATGGCTGTTCTATGCAAATCCCGGCTTTGATTGACAGCGGAGCCAGCACGGACTTCTTTGATAGGGATTTTGCTCTTCAGCATCAGATTCATCTCTTGCAGGTGGATTTCCCCCTCCAGGTCACCACTATCGATGGCAGAGAATTGAAAGGTGGGGGCGTCACCCACAGCACCCCCCCCCATGAGAATGCAAATAGGAAGGCACTCTGAGGTAGTGGCCTTCCACGTCACCACCTTGGCAGGTCCGCCCATCATTTTGGGCATGGGATGGCTGAATCAACACGATCCCATCATAAGCTGGGGTCAGCGCTCTCTAACGTTTGGATCTACGTACTGCATGGAACATTGTTTGCAGCAGTTATACTCCCCAAAGCAGGAAGCAGTAGCAGTGTTGCAGGCAGGGGAGGTGACACTCCCTGAGCAGTATGCACAGTACCAGCAGGTGTTCAGCAAGAAGGCAGCAGACAAACTGCCCCCCCACCGCCCCTACGATTGTCAAATTGACCTGATACCAGGAGCGCAGCTCCCCCCAGGCAAGCTCTACACGATGTCAGAGCATGAGATGGCAGATTTGCAGGACTTCATTGACAAAAACCTGGCCAGGGGTTTCATCCGGGAGAGCAAGGCAGTGGGGGAGAGTCCCGTGTTTTGGGTGGCCAAGAAGAATACGCAGGAGAAACGCTTGATATGTGATTTCAGGATCCTAAACTCATTGACCTTGCCCATCTCCTACCCCATGCCTAGAATTGATGATCTGCTGGCAGCAGTCCGCAAGGGCAGGATCTTCACTAAGCTGGACCTAAGGGGGGCGTACAACCTCATCAGGATCAGAGAGGGGGATGAGTGGAAAACCACCATGTACACACCTCTTGGAGCCTATGAATACCTGGTCATGCCTTTTGGACTGCAGGCAGGCAGCCAGTGCTTCCAGGCATTCATGCATCACGTGTTGGGACCCCTGCTGTTCAGACACGCAGTCGTGTATCTTGATGACATCTTAGTTTACTCGCAAAACCTGGAGGAACACGTGACGCACGTCACGGAAGTACTACGCAGGCTCCAACAGCACCAGCTATGTGTTAAGCTGGAGAAGTGCCAGTTTCATGCCACGGAGGTGGACTTTCTGGGCTATCGTCTCTCGGATAAGGGCATAGCCATGGACATGGACAAGGTAGAGGCAATTCTGAAATGGGAGAGCCCTAAAACCAAGAAGGACGTGCAAAGATTCATCGGTTTCGCAAATTTCTATAGAAAGTTTCTACCGGACTTCGCTCACATGACGGCCCCCATCACAGACTGCTTACGGGGGAAGAAGAAGTTCCGGTGGACAGAGGAGGCTCAGCTCGCCTTTGACGCCCTCAAAGAAGCCTTTGCGTCGGAGAGACAGATGCTGCAGGTAGACCCCGCCAGACCCATCAGGATAGAAACGGATGCGTCGAATCAGGCCATTGCAGCGGTTCTGCTCCAGCAAGACGCGACGCTGGAATGGAGGCCTTGCGCGTTTTACTCCAGGAAGCTGAGTCCTGCAGAAGCTCGCTACGCGATCTGGGACAGGGAGCTGTTGGCAGTGGTAGCGGCTTTCAAGCATTGGCGCCACTTCTTGGTGGGCGCGCAGCAACAAATCCAGGTCTACACGGACCACAAGAACCTAGAGTACTGGCGCATGGCCAGAATTCTCAACCAGAGACAGACGTGATGGGCAGAGTTCTTCGCGGACTTTAATTTTCACATCCAGTATATTCCAGGTGACCAAAACGTCAGAGCGGACGCCTTGTCCAGGAAACCTGAGTACCTAGAAGAAGAAGGGCCTCCGGTGGCCAGAGCGATCTTCAAGCCTGAACAATGGCGGTGTGGGGCGACTTTGGGGGGTCGGGAAGAACTCATGCGCCTCACGCAGGCCGATGACTTTGCTCAGAACAAACTGAGGGAAATCAGGGAAGGGGCGCCCAGGGCGAAAGGGTTCCAGGAAAAGGAGGGATTGCTGTTATTCAAAGGGGCACTGTATGTTCCAGGGGAGGAGATGCGGGCCAGAATACTCAGGCAGTTGCATGACAACCCCACCGCAGGGCACTTTGGGCAGTTCAAGACCACGTTGCTGGTCACAAGGGAGTTTTGGTGGCCGAAGGTCAGGCAGGAATCCAGGTGGTATCCCCCTCCCTGGAGTAGAGACGAATGGGGAGCGGGGTGCTCATCCTCATCGTCGTCGACCAGCGCAGACACCACGGTATTTCTGGGACCCCGCTCTCCACCAGAAATGGCAGAGGAAGTGGAAGGAGGAGAATGGGATCACGCAGGAGACCTGGGATACTTTTGGGACACTCCCGCCGAGCCACCTCAGGGAGGGAAGGGGGGCTTCGAAGGGGGGATGGATGTCAGGGACTGGCCCGAGCCAGGAGAGGTGGCGGAAGGGACAGAGAAGCCAAGCAGCCACCATCGGACACCGGAGGAGGTGTTGCAAGAGTGGGAAGAAGAGGAGGCGGCTCCAAGGCTGTCACCGGAGATAGGGAAGGAGGTGTGGAGAAGTGAAAGCGAGGGGCTGTCGCCGCCTGTGCTGTCACCTGGAACGGAGGGTCTTGGAGAGCCAATGAGGTTAGAGGAGGAAATGGAGACGGAAGGGGAGCAGGGGCTCGAGGATCATGGCAGTGCCTCGACAGCAACTTCCGGGGAAGATGAGAGTGAAAGAGAAGGGGCCAGCGCCGCAACGGATAGGGTTAGAAAGCGGAAGAGGAGGAGCGAGAGGCGGCGCTGGGGTTTTGCCAAGCTCTTATGTTGGGGCGAAAATCGAAAGTCTTTATTCGGGGGATCTGACACAACGGAGTCGGATGATGAACTGTGATGATTGTATAATGGACTTGTAAATAAAACCGTTAGTTTAGTAAACCCGCCCAAGGCGTGCTTACTCTTGAGGAGGACACACATCCACCTCACACAACGGCTGTAATTTTATGGGAGTCGGGGCCAAAGAATGAACACAATCATTTGGAGGTGCCTGCCGTAGGCTGGGAGGGGGCCAATTTTCCAGACTGCTGACCTCCCCCCCTACCCCCTCGAAAGGGCCGATTGCCCCGGGGACAAGCCAAGGCCTGATGAGCACCTCCGCACTTTTCGCAGACGTGAGGGAAGTTGCAAGGAGACCTGGAGCAATTACCCTTTTGATAACTCCAGCAACAAAACCTCCTAGTCGCCTTTGACGGCTGTGACTTGGAGGCCCGCTGCTCAGGAGCCCGTTTCGTGATGTAGGGGGCCACGTAGGTGGTCCAGACGTCTACGTCCTTCCTATCCCATCTGGCTGTGGTAATCCTGCTGGCCCTAGTCCTAAATTCCTTATCATAAACCAGAGCAGCGAGTTCGCCGGCAGCGGCATAAGCCAAGCGAACTATGGACAAATAAATAAAAAGATGAAGAGAACGCTGAGGGTAACAAGCGCAAACTACGCTGGCAAATATTTGAAAGCAGTCCAACCAGCGTTCAAATGACCTATCTTTCCTGCCCGAAGACCGTCTCCTGGAAGAAGAGCCCGACCCGTCACCCTCGGGGCGGGACTCTTCCCTGGGTGCCAGTTTGAATATGTCAACGTAGCGACCCTCCAAGGTTCTATTGCGCATTCTGGACGACAAATGACTCCCAGGGATGACGTCCCTGGTCCTATTAGTGGAAACCTTAACCTCTGGAACAGGTCGCCCGTGTAGATACTCAAGAGGGGCCCCATACCTAGCCCTGTGTGAATTGGCACGACGTTGCCATGCCCATTTCGGCAAACCTGGCACCAATTCCCCATACCCCCAGTACAGCTACAATTCGTCCTCCGACTCAGAGTCCAAGGACCGCGAAGTACCTGAACTGGATTCCGACGTCTTGTGACGCCTCCGTTTTGCGCGGTGGGCACAGCAGTCATGCCTCCACCGATGCCTGCCCCCTGAGGACGCCTTGGCTGGAACCGGCAAGCTGTCGTCAGGCGACGTCTCGGAATCAGGCTCCCGTCGAGACAATTTCACGGCTGTCGCGGACACCCTCCGAGGAGAAGCAGTGCCCTCAGTTGCTGAAGAATCCGAGGAGCTCAGCCGGCGGGAGTAGGTGGCATCCTTGGACACGGGCGAGGAAACGCGCCGCTGTTTTCTGGCCTGCGAGCGTCGTGCCCACCGTCTAGGCCGCCCAGCCACCGGGGACCCTTGACCTGGCGCAGGACTACCATCCTCGGAATGGGCATCACCTGCCGTCGCCTGGCGTGAAGTACCTGGGGATGCTAAAAAGGACACCATGCGTAAGCGCCCTCCCTTACCCTTCCTGGGTGTCCGTTGCTGCCTCGGGGCACCCCCCTGAGCACTGGCACCCTTCGCAGAGCGCCCGCTGGCCAGCTTCCCTTTCCCCTTCCCCGCCCCCAGGCCCTTAGCCTTTCTTTTGGCAGCCACCAACGCGGCGGCCTGAGACAGGGGAAGATTCTCATCTACGCTGGAAGAATCAGTCACGGCGGCCTCCTGCCGGACAGAGTCAGCTGGAGCGGTACCCTGAGAAGAAAGAAGTAGATCCAAGCTTGATTCAAATCGTGCCAACGCAGCAGGATCACCCGCCAGGCTGGACCTGACAGTGCTAATCCTCTCCAACTGCGCAGCCGATTACGAAGATCGCGAGGGCTGCGCCCCATCGTGACTGGCTCCTTTTTCCGGCAGTGCCACGGCCACCTGCTGAGCACCCTCCATCTGTGCTATCCTGGATACAGGCAAAAACAGATTAGTCACTGGCAAATGGCCAGGCCAGGAGCCCAGGCCAATTAACAGAAATTAAATTAAATTGACAAAAAACAAAATCAAAATAAAATAAAGTAAAATAAAATAAAATCAAAAGCAATAACTAAACTGTATAACACTCAAGCAATCAATGGAATACCAAACAAAAGAAGGAAATAAAACGAAAATGAATTAACCAAACTGGAATTAACGCACTAAAAATAAAATCAAAGTAAAATCCACACTGTAACAAAAATTAAAAATAAAACAAAAAACACCCTACAATGTAAAGTGATTCAAAAGAAATCCTTGCCTAGCTAAAGAAAAACCAGGCCGCAAAAATGCTAAACGGCCACAAGCATAACAAGGAAAAAGAAAAGAAAATAAACGTTAAAATTAAATAAGATGAAAAAGAAAAAGGGGAGGCTGCAATACCAGCGACCACAAGAGGGCGCCTGGGGACCAAAGAAAATTTACAGTGTCGAAAAAAGGTGTGCTAGCACTCAACAGCCTGCAGGTGGCGCCCAGCTCCCAAGCAAGCAGCAGAGGGAAGCAGGCAACAGGGAGGAAAATGGCGATTCGCGCCAATTCCAATCCCCGTCGAGGGGCAAGCCAGGACCTCCGGGCAAGCAGAGGACGAGGCAAAGCACACGCCTGACCAGCGAGCCCCCAGGAAAAACGCTGGAACAAGCAGCCCACCGCGGGGAAAGCGACCAAAACCACCCCCGAGAGCTCAGGCGCACCGGGCGGCACAACACTGGCCTGCACGGACGCGTGGATTCCGCCGCGCCTGCCCTGCGCTCAGGCCAGTCACCCTCTTTACGGAGCCGGGAGGTTCGCCGTTGAAAATGGCGCCGCGGCAACGGAAGGCCGCGGCGCAGGCGAGGGCCAGGAACCCTGTCGGAGGGAGAATCAGCCCCCACAAAACGACTGACTGGGGGGGCAGGCCTCCAAAGCCCCCCAACACAACCCCCGGTAAGGAAGCTAAGGCCCAAAGACACCAGCCCAGCCGGGCAAGGGCTCCACAGAAGGCCGCGACCATCCGGGATTAGCGCGCTGGGCCTCCGCGCAACACGGAAAGCCTCCAGCCAAGGTAAGGCGCCACCAACTCGGGGTGCTAGGAGCTTCGGAAGCTCGGGGTGACAACCGGCCTTCCTGGGGAAGCCCACTGGGGTCCCCCAGGTCAGAAAAGAAAAACGGAGGCGGGCGGGGGGGTGGGGGGAGGGGGGAGGGAAAGAAATAGGGCCGGGGGACCAAGGGTAAGTGCTAAGCGGAATAGGAACTCTAGGGTAAAATGGAAAACGAGGCAGGACAACACCCCCAAAGCCACTTGAAAAGTAAATAATACTCAGAGGAACCAGGCCACAGGAGAAACCGAATACTGCTGTATCCAAAGCACTCCAACCGCCGAGATCCGAAACTCAAGCCAGAGTGACCACTGGGTCACATGCCTAGGCTATATAAACTGCTGGGCTGTCAATCACTATGCTCGTGGCCACAGGCCCCTCCCCAAACCTTAAGGTAAAATGGCTTCTTGCCCACTCCGCAACATCCGCTCCCTTGGGAACTCTTTTTTCTGGGCACCATAATTTTAAAAGGATATTGACAAGCTGAAATGTATACAGAGGGCAACCAAGATGATCAAGGGGCTGGAAACCAAGCCTTATAAGGAATGGTTGAAGGAACTAGGTATGTTTATGTGAGAGGGATATGTGTCCTCCTCAGGAGTAAACTCGCATCAGACGGGTTTACTAAACTAACCGTTTATTTACAAGTTCAAGTCAACAGAAGTTACAGTTCCTCATCCGACTCCGTTGTGTCAGATCCCCCGAGTAAAGGCTTTCGATTTTGTCCCCAGCATAAAAGCTTGGCAAAACCCCAGCGCCTCCTCTCGCTCCTCCTTTTCCGCCTTCTAACTGTTGGAGATGAGTGGGAATGTGGATGAGGGAATATTGATTAATATTTCCTATCCCAGCTTGTGCTAACAAGCTCCAAACTAGCAGAGTTTCTCATCCCCAATAAAGCGCAGTAAAACGTGGCGTTTAAGTTCCTATGAACTTCTAGAACAAGGCAGATCCTGGCATATATTTCCCCTGGTTCCCTCTTAAAAGTAAATACACGACACATAAGCTTATAAAAGTATAAAGCTTTTACTTACAGACATTCCAAGCTTCTACAGTCTGAGAAAGGCAGGCTAGCTTAGATTAAATGTATGTACATGTGGACATTCTCCTTAAGGGAGAAGGGTCCACTTGGGCCCTCTCGGCTGGAAGCCAAGAGAGCATCATCTCTTGAGGTGTTGCTTGCTCGAAGTCCAGGTGGGAAGAGAGAGAGAGAATGGCTTCTGACCTCTGTGATTCAGGCAAGGCCACTCCCACCTCTGGTCACACAAAGGAAATGATCCTCCTCCAGGCACAGGAAACTCTTCCTGGAGGACCAAGACCCCTTGTGTACACTCTAGGAATGTTGTGATTGACTGCACCAGTGTTATACATCCCACACTAACCCTATCCGTTGCGGCGCTGGCTCCTTCCCTTTCACTTTCGTCCTCCCTGGAAGTTGCTGTTGAGGCTCTGGCAAGATCCTCAACCCCCTGCTCCTCCTCCGTCTCCATTTCCTCATCTCCTCGCATTGGCTCCCTGAGACCCTCCGTTTCCGGTGACAGCACAGGCGGCGACAGCCCCTCGCTCTCACTTCTCCACACCTCCTTCCCTATCTCCGGCGACAGCTTTGGAGCCGCCTCCTCCTCTTCCCAAGCTCGCAACACCTCCTCCGGTGTCCGATGGTGGCTGCTTGGTCTCTCTGCCCCTTCCGCCACCCCTCCTGGCTCGGGCCAGTCCCTGACATCCATCCCCCCTTCGAAGCCCCCCTTCCCTCCCTGAGGTGGCTCGGTGAGAGCGTTCCAAGAATATCCCAGGTCTCCCGCGTGGTCCCATTCCCCTCCTTCACCTTCCTCTGCCGTTCTTGGCGAAGAAAGGGGCCCCAGAAAAACCGTGGTGTCTGCACTGGTCGACGACGATGAGGATGGGCACCCCTCCTCCCATTCTCCTCTACTCCAGGGAGGAGGATACCACCGGGACCTCAGCAGCTCCTCTTCCTCCTCAAAGCTCCTGTCCACCCTCCCAGTGTCATCCTCAGCCCCTCCTATGTCCCGACCACTATTCCCACCACTTGACGGCGAGAATCCCCAGAAGTCCCCCTCCTCCGAATCCGTGGATTGGAACACCTCTTGCAGGTCCCACCAGTACGGCTTCGGCCTGTCTGGGTACAGTTCGTGGAATTCCCATACTAAATGCTCCCTAGTGACATTCTCCGCTGGAATCCACGCGTTCTCCGATGCTGGTTCCCCTTCCCACGCCACTAGGTACTGCAGCTCCTCCCCCCGCCACCTGGAGTCCAGGATCGCCGTGGCTTCATTGAACTGCTCCGCATCTATCAACGGCATTTCCTGCGACCCCTGCTGGTACCCCTGTTGATACCTGTGTGGTTCTCTGAACTTGGATAGGAGCGACCTGTGAAAAACCGGGTGTATTCTCATGGATTCCGGCAGTTGTAACCTGAATGCCACGGGGTTGATCTGCTCCACCACTTCAAAGGGCCCCAGCCTGCATTGCCGCAGCTTCTTGCACCTGCCTGGCATGGGCAGTCCCTGTGTGGATAACCAAACCCTATCTCGCACTTGGATGGTTTCTCCCTCCCTGCGGTGCTGGCCTGCTGCCCTCTTGTAAGCTGCTTTCGCCCTTTCCAAGTTGTCTTGGAGCAATTGGTGTAAGGCTTGCAACTCCTCTGCAAATTGCTCCGCAGCGGGCACGTCCCCCCCTTCTCGTTCGCCCTCCCCCACTGGGAAGGCTCTTGGGTGATTGCCGTAGTTCGCCTGAAACGGGGACATGCCTGCGGAGACGTGCTGCGCGTTGTTGTACGAAAACTCAGCAAGCGAGAGCTTATCGCTCCAATCGTTGTGCTACTGAGAGGCGTAACAACGCAAGTACTGCTGCAGAACTGAATTTACACGTTCTGCTTGCCCATTGGATTGGGGATGGCGTGCGGAGGACAAATTCACCTGCACCTGCAAGATCTGCATGAGCTTGCGCCAAAAACGGGAGGTAAATTGAACGCCGCGATCCGAAATCACTCTCTCTGGCAGCCCATGCAGCCTGAACACATGCTGCACAAACAGCTTGGCCGTGTCCTCTGCCGACATCACCTTGGGACAGGCAATGAAATGGGCCATCTTGGTCAGGAGGTCCACTACTACCAGCACCGCCATTTTCCCTTTGGACGGGGGGAGATCGGTGATGAATTCCAGGGAAACCGCCTCCCAAGGCTTGCTGGGGGTGGGGAGAGGCTCCAGCAGCCCAGCGGGTCGTTCCCTCTCCCCTTTGGCTCTTTGGCAAACCTCGCACCCCCTGACGTATTCCTTGACTTCCTGCCTGACCCTGGGCCACCAGAACTCCCTTGTGACCAATAACATGGTTTTGAACTGCCCAAAGTGCCCTGCTGTGGGGTTGTCATGGAGTTGCCTGAGAATTCTGGCCCGCATCTCCTCCCCTGGAACATACAGTGCCCCTTTGAACAACAGCAGTCCCTCCTTTTCCTCGAACCCTTTCGCCCTGGGTGCCCCATCCCTGATTTCCCTCAGTTTGTTCAGAGCAAAGTCATCGGCCTGCGTGAGGCGCACGAGTTCTTCCCGACCCCCTAAAGTCGCCCCACACCGCCATTGTTCAGGCTTGAAGATCGCCCTCGCCACCGGAGGCCCTTCTTCCATGTACTCCGGCTTCCTGGACAGGGCGTCCGCTCTGACGTTCTGGTCACCTGGAATATACTGGATGTGAAAGTTAAAGTCCGCGAAGAACTCTGCCCATCGCATCTGTCTCTGGTTGAGGATCCTGGCCGTGCGCCAGTACTCTAGGTTCTTGTGATCCGTGTAGACCTGGATTTGGTGCTGCGCGCCCACCAAGAAGTGGCGCCAGTGCTTGAAAGCCGCTACCACTGCCAACAGCTCCCTGTCCCAGATCGCGTAGCAGGCTTCCACAGGGCTAAGCCTCCTGGAGTAAAACGCGCACGGCCTCCATTCCCGTGCCGCGTCTTGCTGGAGCAGAACCGCTGCTATGGCTCGATCTGATGCATCTGTTTCTATCCTGATGGGTCTGGTGGGGTCTACGTGCAGCATCTGCCTCTCCGACGCAAAGGCCTTTTTGAGGGCGTCAAAGGCGCGCTGAGCCTCCTCAGTCCACCGGAACTTCTTCTTCCCCCTTAAGCAGTCTGTGATGGGGGCCGTCATGTGAGCGAAGTCCGGTAGGAACTTGCGATAGAAATTTGCGAAACCGATGAACCGCTGCACGTCCTTCTTGGTTCTAGGGCTCTTCCATTGCAGAATGGCGTCTACCTTGTCCATGTCCATGGCTATGCCCTTATCCGAGAGGCGATAACCCAAAAAGTCCACCTCCGTGGCATGAAACTGCCACTTTTCCAGTTTGACACATAGCTGGTGCTGCTGGAGCCTTTGCAGTACTTCCTTGACGTGCGTCACGTGTTCCTCCGGGTTCTGCGAGTACACTAAGATGTCATCAAGATACACGACTGCGTGCCTGAACAGCAGGGGTCCCAACACGTGATGCATGAATGCCTGGAAGCATTGGCTGCCTGCCTGTAACCCAAAAGGCATGACCAGGTATTCATAAGCTCCGAGGGGTGTATACATGGTGGTTTTCCACTCATCACCCTCCCTGATCCTGATGAGGTTGTACGCCCCCCTCAGGTCCAGCTTAGTGAAGATCCTGCCCTTGCGTACTGCCGCCAGCAGGTCATCAATCCTAGGCATGGGGTATGAGATGGGTAAAGTCAAAGAGTTCAGGATCCTAAAATCACAGATCAGGCGTTTTTCCTGCGTGTTCTTCTTGGCCACCCAAAACATGGGACTGCCCCCTACTGCCTTGCTCTCCCGGATGAAACCCCTGGGCCAGGTTTTTGTCAATGAATTCCTGCAAATCCGCCATCTCCTGCTCCGACATAGTGTAGAGCTTGCCTGGTGGCAGCTGCGCTCCTGGTAGCAGGTTAATTTGACAATCGTAGGTGCGGTGGGGGGGCAGTTTGTCCGCTGCTTTCTTGTTGAATACCTGCTGGAACTCTGCATACTGCTCTGGGAGTACCACCTCTCCTGCTTGCAACACTGCTACTGCCTCCTGCTTTGGGGCGTATAACTGCTGCAAACAATGCTCCATACAGTACGCTGAGCCAAACGTTAGGGATCGCTGACTCCAACTTATGACGGGATCGTGTTGATTGAGCCATCCCATGCCCAAAATGATGGGCGGACCTGCCAAGGTGGTGACGTGGAAAGCCACTACCTCAGAGTGCCTTCCAATTTGCATTCTCATGGGGGGGTGCTGTGAGTGACGGTCCCCCCTTTTAATTCTCTGCCATCTATGGTGGTGACTTGGAGGGGAAAATCCACCTGCAGGAGATGGATCTGATGCTGACGCGCAAAATCTCCATCAAAGAAGTCCGTACTGGCCCCGCTGTCAATCAATGCTGGGATTTGCATAGAACAGCCATTGGGCAGCTCCAGGGTGACTTCCATCACGATCCCAGGCTTTGGTGCGTTGGGGAGGGAGCGCGAGGGTTGGGCGGGAGGGACTGTTGGGGGCGTGTTGCTGTGGGGACGCTTTAATGCTGCTCTGCCTGGCTGGCCATCCCCTTGCTCTGCCGCCAGGCACTTTCGTTTCCCGCCACCGGAGCTTCATCTGCCCCCTCCCTCAGGACCGTCCCTGCCATTCCCTGCCACAGTTTCTTTTGATCACAGTTTTTAGCCAAGTGTCCGCTTTTTTGACACACATAACATTTTTTCGCCGCTTTCCCGCCCTGCGCGTCACTTCCCTTAACTGCCGTAGCATTTGAAAAAGGGCACGCGCGGGCTCCTCCTATTTCCATCGGCGTTTCCTGTTGGGGGTGTGAGAGCGCGCCAAAGGGCTTTTCCGCGGGGGGAGGGAACCGAAAGTTGAACCACCTCCCTTGCTTCCCTTCCCGCTTCATTTTGTCTCTCAACTCCAAATGCACCCCAATCGCCATGGCCGCTTGCGTTAAACTGTCCAAGTCGTTAAGGGGCCCCGCTTTCGCTAGCCCATCCTGAACTTCATCCGACAGCCCCATTTTGAACAATGCAAGCATCGGGGCAGATTTCAAGTCCCACCCCAAGCGGTGCACAAGAAGCGAAAATCTGCCTTGGTATTCTCGAACCGTCATGTTTCCTTGCCTCAGTGTCAGGAGCTCCCTTGCCTCAATCTCCTGCTCGGACCGGCTCGTGTAAACGATGTCCATCCCTTCAAAAAAGTCCTTGAGGTTCTGGAGGGCAGGATTTTTGGCCAAAATTAAGGGGCGCACCCAATCTTTAGCGGCACCCTCAAAATGCGAAATCACAAAGCCAACCTGCTCAGCCTCATTCCTGAACTCTTCCTGATGCAGTTCTAAGGCATACATCATATCCGTTTTAAAACCCAAATATTCTTCAGGTTTGCCATGGAATCTGCTGCCCATGGAGGGTATTCTTCTCCCTCCCATGGCCCCTCTCCCTTGCCCGGCATGGAGCCTCGCCTCCTGGAGCTGAGCCTGAGCTATCTCGTACCTTCTCTCCAGCTCCTTTGCTCTAGCTTCCCAATCGGTCGCTCCTCCACCGGCACCGCGATCGGGGTCTCCCGTTTCATCTCCTGAAGCACTCATTTTGGCAGCCTTTCACTCCTTGAGGAGGTTGCGTTGACTCGGGGGATGCTGTGAGAGGGATATGTGTCCTCCTCAGGAGTAAACTCGCATCAGACGGGTTTACTAAACTAACGGTTTATTTACAAGTTCAAGTCAACAGAAGTTACAGTTCCTCATCCGACTCCGTTGTGTCAGATCCCCCGAGTAAAGGCTTTCGATTTTGTCCCCAGCATAAAAGCTTGGCAAAACCCCAGCGCCTCCTCTCGCTCCTCCTTTTCCGCCTTCTAACCCTATCCGTTGCGGCGCTGGCTCCTTCCCTTTCACTTTCGTCCTCCCTGGAAGTTGCTGTTGAGGCTCTGGCAAGATCCTCAACCCCCTGCTCCTCCTCCGTCTCCATTTCCTCATCTCCTCGCATTGGCTCCCTGAGACCCTCCGTTTCCGGTGACAGCACAGGCGGCGACAGCCCCTCGCTCTCACTTCTC
The DNA here is from genome assembly GCA_034642065.1 of Darevskia nairensis. Classification (NCBI taxonomy): domain Eukaryota; kingdom Metazoa; phylum Chordata; class Lepidosauria; order Squamata; family Lacertidae; genus Darevskia; species Darevskia nairensis. The sequence continues at coordinate 127,419 of JAWWNI010001204.1, read as the reverse complement.
CACACCTCCTTCCCTATCTCCGGCGACAGCTTTGGAGCCGCCTCCTCCTCTTCCCAAGCTCGCAACACCTCCTCCGGTGTCCGATGGTGGCTGCTTGGTCTCTCTGCCCCTTCCGCCACCCCTCCTGGCTCGGGCCAGTCCCTGACAGTTTAGCTTGGACAAGAGGTGACAGGAGAGATGACAGTCCTCTTCAAATAAGGGTTGTCATGTGAAAAATGGAGCAAGCTTGTTTTCTCCTGCTTGGAGAACTTGAACCAATGACTTCAATTTACAAGAAATGAGATTCTGACTAAACATAAGGAAGAACTTTCTAGCAGTGAGAGCTGTTTGACAGTGGAAGAGACTCCCTTGGGAGTTGGTGGACTCTCCTTCCTTGGAGGAATTTAAGCAGAGGCTGGGTGGCCACCTGTCATGGATGCTTCAGCTGAGATTCCTGCATTGTAGGGGGTTGCACTAGGTGACGCTTGGGGTCCCTTCCAACTCTACAATTCGATGCGTAAGGACTTTCTTTCATTTGACCAATGATTAAGGCAGCTTAATCCTCATTCAAGCCTGGGAAGCAAAACTGAAAATGAAGAAGGAAATTAAAGCAGCTCACCGTTTCATTAGGGTGTACCATGAGCAAATAGACCCCTGGGTGTTTCCCAAGCACCTGGCAGGGGTAGTTGATGGCCTCCATTTTGCAAACAGCCCCCACAAACAGCGTGCCTACAATTCAAAAAAAGAGAAATTATGGAATAACCATAATTTGAAGGGAAATGATCCTTGCATAAGATGAAAGCCTTTTTCAAAGATTCATAGAACAGGAATGAACTGTGGAACCCTCTGCATAGTGTTCAGATCAACACTATGCAGACGGTTTTATTCTATAAAGTTTCTTAAGGGAGATACCTGTCGTGTCCCCAATGGTAACTGTAGCTAGCTGTCAAGAACGCACGCCACTCCGAGAAGTCAGCGGAAGATGTCTTGAAGTTTATTGTACAGCACACAGAGAAACGTGGAAAGTCCGTAAGGATTCTGAGGAGGCCATCTCAGAATCCCTCTTAAATACATTTTGCTGGGTGACTCCCAATTCCTCCCTCCCTTCTGCCCTAAGGGTCCAGGGGCAATCCTCTTCCCCACCGGGGATGGCTTGGACAAAAGAGTTAACTGCTCCGGTCTGCCCGTGCCATTCATGGGTGTCTTTTACATTGTTATTGCGATGCTGATGGTTCCGCCACGCCCGCCGCTGATGGCTCGTTAGCGGTCGTTATCACCCATCCTGGGGTTGTTTACCCTGCAGGGCATGCCTGGGCGAGGCCGGGCCTTCCTGCGCTCGGTTTAACCCCTGCGCGCCTGGATCTGCTGTCGCCCCCTTTCCTGGCCCGCTGCATGGTTCCCCTTCCTGGCGCCTGCATGGCGCGACCCCACTGTCTAGTCGGGTCGCGACAATACCTGTCTAGCATTTTCATGAAACACCCCCCCCCCACACACACACACACAAACACAAAGGAGAGATTTGACAAACCTTCCCTAGGCACCTTGTTACTATATGGCTGAGCCAAAACAAATCCACAGCTTGTCCTTCCAGCAGAGTTAATACACAGGTGCCTGCAACAAAAAGAATTCTACCCTCCTGTTCTTAGTAAACAGCAGGGATGCATGTCTTGAGGAAGTCAAGTGAGCAACACCACCCAGGCCACAATTTCTGATCACTTGTTATGGTAACAGAATATACATAAAATAGTAATAATAATTTTGTGTACAAGATTTTATGAGAAAAGAAATAGTACAAAATAGCCCAGTCAACATACCACCTCCTGGTGTATCCTGAGAATGCAACCACGAAGTGATTTGTCACAACCTGTTTCAGTAGCTGCTTTCAAATACTGTAACTACTATGCAAGGGAAAACCAGATCAAGTTCAGGCGCCTCGAGATACTCACTGAGGTCTTTATGAAGCAATAGGTAAGGGTATTTCAGTATTTCCAACAATGGCACTCTAAGTTTTTTCTCAAAGTCGGAATCCAGGCATTGCACCTTTCTTTCCTCATCATTGTCCAGGATAAAGATGTCATCCTCTTCCTTCACCATTGATTTCTCAAAATGGGCAATAAGACGAGTGGTTTCAAGCTTCCACAGGATCTGTAATTTGAAATTAAATTAACTACAGAATTCTAGAACAGAGATTGCAGCAACTAACTCTGCTGCCCTAAAAAGATGCTAGCTGAAAATAGAATCTACAGATTATTATTTATTTTAAAACATTCCCACTCTTCATCCCAAAAGGTTCCCATAGCACCAAACACGCAAGTAATGAAACACTTAAAAGATCTAAAAACAGTACCAAAGGAGATACAGACTGGAAAAGATCTCTATTTAAAAGGCTTAAACGGGCAAGTAGTAGCAACCAGAAATGATTTGTTTTTGTTTTAAGTATCACAAACAATGACTGCATTCCAGAATATGGAAGTATAACTCACAATGATATAGCATAAATGAAATCCAAACTACATTATGCAAAATCACTTATTCTTGAGACAATTCTGCCCCTTGTCTTCCTCTACCACCGCTACCCTACTTGGTATGTTAGATTTCCAAGTAATGGAGAAAAAGAAAAAATTACAGTTACCTATTCGTAACAGGAATTCAAGAAATAGATTTGTACAATCTCAGGTGTAAATTAGCATAAATCAGTCTAGTGTAGGAACACTAGGAAAAATTAATCTGGTTGAAAAACAGTAACTAAAAGTTAACATATTTTGTTTGAGCTTCACCAGAGAACAAAGAAAATAAAATGAAGATGGCAACGGGCAAAGCTACTTGTCCTTGAGCTCTGTGGTCTGTTTTAATTTGATTTTATTTTGAGCAGTTTTGAAGCCAGTTAGCTCAGCTGTTAATGTTAATTGCAACATACAGGCAAGGAAAGTATCTGTTTTAATTTTACGTGAGCTTAAAAACCATATATTTTAATTGGAGGACAGGTGCTGGGAAAACAGCTGTTTTGACTCTGATTAGTCAATAAGGAATGTTTAGAATCTCATTTGAACTGAAGGAGATTCTATAGTTTTAACAGTTTCAATATGGTTAGGTAAAGGTAAAGGACCCCTGGATAGTTAAGTCCAGTCGAATTTGACTATGGGGTGTGGTGCTCATCTCCACTTTCAGGCCGAGGGAGCTGGCATTTGTCTGCAGACAGCTTACCCAGGTTGTGTCCAGCATGACTAAACTGCTTCTGGTGCAACCGAACACTGTGACATCTACAATTATTTTATTTATCTATTTATTTATCTATTTATTGATTTATTATTAAATAAATTACTCTAAGACCAAGATTGTGATTTTTGGCAAATACAGCCATAGGTGTAGATGGTGCTTGGATGAGCAAGCTATAGAATAAACTCGCTGATTAGATACCCGGATCATGTAATCTTTAATGAAGTCTGCTCTTGGAAATGTCATAGGAAGGCCATGAAAGTCAAAGCACAGAAAACCACAGGAACATGGATGAAGTTCTATCACAATAAGGGAGGGCAGCTGAATGAACCTGCCTTAAATATATTTGGTAGCAACTACTTACTCAAATGCTCTATGGCATGGAAATTGGGGGCTCTGATTTGAACTCTACCGGTATTAAAGTTTTGGAATCATCACTCATTATCTGTTAGCCTGCCCCTTAGAGACCCAAGAGATCGCTTTCTAAAACCTTTGTTCATAGAAGCAAGTAGGTAAACCCCAGCAGAAATGGTTTGATTTCTTTTGGGTGACAATAGTTTCATAACACAGAGTAGCCCCTCTATGGTTTTAAACATAATCAAACATAGTAGTAGACAGACAACCTCCCCACTGGTAGTCATCACCTTAGACATCCTCAAGACCTCTGAATGTCTGAAATGCAACTACTTGCAGGCAGTCGTTTCTAAAATGCAATTTGGCCCCAAATTCATACAAATTTTGTAACAAAACTACTCTGAAGCTTCCACTACAGTAGATATAAACGATATAAATTCATCCCCAGTGGGGATTCAAAGAACAAAGCAAGGCTGTCCAATCTCTCCTTTTGTTCACCCCAGCTTTAGAACCATTAGCTATATACTTCAGAGCAACACCAGATGTCAAGGAAGTCCTAACTGGAAAACAAAACTATACGACTGGACTATTTGCTGATGATTTAATGACAATGACACCTGACCCTGAACACGGGAGCAGCAATACTTTGAAAGCTTCACAACTTTGCAACACAATCAGGTCTGAATTCTCAAAATCTGAAGCTTTATGCTTCAATGTACCACCCAACCAAAAAGCTTCCACAAAACTCACAGGCATTAGACTCTCTCACACAAAGCTTAGCTATTTAGGAATAATTATAACAAGAAACCTTAACAGACTCTATTGACAAAATATCCTCCTGTATAGTGGACAATTCTTCAGAATTTGAAAAAAAAAACAATAGAGCAAACCCCATTTTATCCTCCTAGACAAATTAGCAATGGTAAAAATGATGATTCTACCAAAACTGCCATTTCTGTTCCAATCACTAGCCCACTTGGATCTCACTCAACAAAAGTGAAAAAAAACACAAAAGCCAATCCAGAATAAATGCCAAACTCCCAGTAGAAGGAGGCAGGGGCATCCCAAACTTGATACTATATTTTATTGCTAACCATGTAAAACATGCCATCCCTTTTATTTTAGATGATACCTCAAAACAATGGCTTCAATAGTAGGGTTGCCGTATGTCCAGGAAATCCCATACATGTCTGTCAGGGGCTGGCCGGGTTCTGAAACAGAGCCAGAGGAAACAGCTGACCTAGACAGGGCTCAGCTGATGCCTGAAGAGTTATTGAGGGTCTGGGATCAGGAACAGGCACAGCCCCTGCTGACGCCAGAGGGGATAATGAAGCAATGGGAGGAAGCCCCAACCAGGGATCCAGCACAGCCAATGGGAAGGGATCAGAACATGGATACCGGGGAGGAGTTGGGGCTGAGTGAGCCTGCCAGAGTATCAGACACCACCAGCGTGGATGATGAAAGTGAAAGAGAAGGAGCAGGCGCTGGTCCGCCCAGGTCGAGGGCATGGAAAAGGAAACAAGAGAGGCGGCGCCTCGGTTTCCCGAAGCTCCTATGTTGGGGGCGGAGTCGCAAATCTGCACTTCAGGGATCTGACTCGGAGGGGTCGGATGCATAGCTGTAACGTCTGAACTGCTTAATGCTGTAAATAAAGCAATTAGTTTAGTAGACGGTGTTTGTGGATGCTTACTCCCGAGGAGGCCACACATCCTTCTCACAGCATCCCTGAAGTCTTCGTCACCTCCTCAGGAGTAGAGCAAAGCCAGCATGAGTAACGCGGAAGAAGTCGCAGCGGCAGCTGCCCAAGGAGCCGGCGGTGAAGGTGGACCCACCTGGGAAGACAGAGCTCGTGAGCTCGAGGTACTGTACCGAATTAGTCAAGCCAGGTTGGACGAGGCACGGATTCACGCTGAGCAGGGCAGGAGCGCGCAGGCGGGGAGGCGGATCACCATGCTAGCAAGCAGGTTTCAGGGCAAGCCAGAACAGTACATAGGTTTTAAAACGGACATGCTATATGCACTGGAACTGCAGAAAAACTCCTTTAAGAATGAAGCAGAGTAGGTCGGTTTTGTGATTTCGCATTTTGAATCGGCTGCTCGCGATTGGGTGAGACCACTTATCATGGCACAGGACCCAGCGCTTCAGAGAGTAAAAGAGTTATTTAAGCAGATGGACGTTGTTTATACGAGCCGTTCAGAACAAGAATTGGAATCGCAGGAACTCTTGCTTTTGAGACAAGGAAATATGACGGTGCGTGAATACCAGGCAAGGTTTTCGCTGTTAAGCCACCGTCTGGGATGGGACACCAATACACCTCAAATGATAGCGCTGTTCAAGTTAGGTCTGGCGGATGAGGTAAAAGACTCTTTGGCGAGGGGGGGTCCCTACAATGACATGAAAAGCCTCACAGAAGCAGCGATGGCAATTGGAATTAGATTGGAGATCAGAGACAAAACCAAGAAGGAGGGGAAGGTGGGAAGGTGGTTCAACTTTCGCATTCCCACACAAACAGAGAAACCGGTTGGCGCGCAAACGCACATCCCGGAAGAAACGCCCATGGAACTGGGAGGAGCGCGCGCGCGCCCTTTTTCAAACGCAACGGTTGCCAAGGGGGGTGACGCGCAAGGCGGGAAGGCGCCCAGAAAATGCTTTGTGTGTCATCAAATCGGTCATTTAGCCAAGGGGTGCAGCAAGAAAAAGGTGTGGCAAGGCATGACGGGGGCTGTAACCGGAGAGGGTTTGGGGGGGGGATTTTATTTTATTCTATTTACTTTTTTGTGCATGGAAGACTTGGGTTTATGTATAGAGTGTCCTGGGAGATTGAAGTGCTCTCCTACTGGTTTCTCTGTCTTGTGATTCCTGATGTCAGATTTATATCCATTTATCCTTTGGACATAAATCTGACATCAGGAATCACAAGACAGAGAAACCAGTAGGAGAGCACTTCAATCTCCCAGGACACTCTATACAAAATCTCAAAGTAGCTGTCTTATTGCAAAGGAATTTCAGAAATAGACTGGAAAGAGAAGTTGCTGAATTGCAACTCATTACCAAGCTTAAAACCATGGAGAGACCTGGTCTGAACAAAGACATTGGATTCTTATCTCATTATACATGACAAAGCTTTTTTAACCTTCTCACCCCTTGCTTTTTCCTGTAAGACTAATTGCAGTCGTTAACAGTCATCAACAGGTTTACCACAGCTATCAGCCTTTCACCCATTCCCGCCACCCCTCTGAGTAATACCCCTCCCCACCCTCTCACTATATATAAGGGTCTGGTGACTTCTGTTTCAGTGTATCTGAAGAAGTGTGCATGCACACAAAAGCTCATACCAAGAACAAACTTAGTTGGTCTCTAAGGTGCTACTGGAAGGAATTTTTTTATTTTGTTTTGACTATGACAGACCAACACGGTTATCTACCTGTAACAGGAAACTATACATTGACCATCAATGATAAATCATATGTTGTAGATATTACTGCACATTTATTATGCTATTTTTGTGATAAACAAATGACATGTGATGACTTTGCCTATTTATATGCATCATTTATTATTCCAAAGCCTAGTAAAAAGTTATTCAAAAAAGAGAGTGACATGTCAGAATGTACCGTATATACTCGAGTATAAGCTGACCCGAATATAAGCCGAGGCACCTAATTTAACCACAAAAAACTGGGAAAACTTATTGACTCGAGTATAAGCCGAGGGTGGGAAATGCAGAGGCAGAGGCTGGTGGAGGAGGAGGAAGGAGCAGCCCAAATTCTAACTGAAATGCACTCTGGGCTCCACCCAATTCATGGCAAACTAACTACTGAAGATGGTTTCAGAACCAAAATCTAAGAGTGTTATTATTTCACTGAATGGAGCTATTAAGAAATTTGACATGTGGGTTTGCAATTTTTAAAAGGTAAAATAAGTTTTAAAAGACAGAAGCAGTGTTTGACATCAGTGGTTTTCAACTGACGGCTGGCACTCATCAGCCAAACAGTGTGCCTTAAACCTAGTTGCCAGAATGATGACAATGGCTGCTAGGACAGTGTGACACAAGTTTTTTGTTTTTTTTTTACAGTATTTATTTTTTATACACAAATAAATGTTAAGTATGAATGGGTAGGAGAATTCTACTCATTTTTGCTACACATCCTAAGTATGACTTCTGCCCTGAATGCAGGCAGGCTGCTTGAATACCACTGATGTCTTGATGCAGATTTTGGATACCATGAATCTGGCAGGTGTCAGCTGAGCAAGGAAGCTCTGTCACTTTACATGGGAGACATTATTTACTGTGCACACATTCATAACTCAGTGTGCATGGGTACAATCCAAGATAATACTTCTGCATTTCAGGACAGAAATGCCCTCTCTACATTTTTTTTAATTAACAAAATGTATATACCACCTGATTTAAATGTCAGATGGGCAGCATACAAATAATCAAATTGTAGTAGTAGTAGTAGCAAAAGCATCTAAGCAGTTAAAATTATCAATTAAAACTACTAAGAACAAGCAATTAAAAGCATTTATGGGGGAAATTAATACCACCAGCACCACTAGTAGAAAATAACCTTGTGCTGGGATCTCAATGCTTAAATTCATCAGATGCAGCCCTTCAAATCAAAACATATTTATGCAGGGAAAGCTGCATGCCTGTTGAATATCTTCTTCACAGGTGGCTGTGGAGGCTCCAGATTCTGGTCATTCTAGGTGGCTTTCCTAACCCAACCTGGAACTTTCAGCCTTTGAGCTAAAAAGCCAGGCATTTGCCCATATATTAAAAACACAGATAAATAATTGTATTTATATATTGTATGAGCTAATTGCAATTTCATTGGGATTCTCTCTGGGCAAAAGGTTGCAGCCTACCCTGCGCATAAATGCTTATCAGGATCAGATGTGCAGTGAGAAATGAAAAGGAAGCTTGGAAGAGGAGGGGGAGGAGGGGATGGGAAGGCAGGAGTGGGAGGTGTTGGGAGGGGGGGAGGAAGAGGAGGGGGCAGCCAGGGAAAAAGCCCAAAAGGAGAAAGTTGCGAAGGGGGAGATATCGCACAGCTTCCCTCCCACCCATCCATCCCGGTTCCTGGGAAAAGGTGCCCTCCTCGCCTGGAGGTGTTGGGAGGGGGGAGGAGGAAGAGGAGGGGGCAGCCAGGGAAAAAGCCCAAGAGGAGAAAGTTGCGGAGGGGAAGATATCGCACAGCTTCCCTCCCACCCATCCATCCCGATTGGCGAGGCTGAGGGACTTTTCTGAGAGACTCCGAGCCCTTTCTCGCTGCTCATCCCTCCTGCTGCTCGCTAGAGCAAGCAAAGGAGCCGCGTTTGGGAGAGGTCCTGTGCCTTTCCCCTCTGTCCCCTTCCGTGGGCAAAACAAAGCAAACAAAGCGACAGCCTCTCCGGAGCTGAGTCGGGCTGCCGCTTTGCTTGTTTTAAAGGAGAAGCCCATGGAAAGGCAGGCAGGCAGGCAGGCAGGCACGCGAGTCCAGCTCAGCACCCAGGCTGTCGCTCCTCCGGTGGGGAGGAGAAGTGGCAAGAAATGGGTTCTCGTCGCTTCTCCCTCCCCCTGCCTCGCCTCGCCTTGCCAACAGCTGCGAAAGGCAAAGGTCCTCCGGGGGATCGGAGAGGCGCAGCGCAGCGCTTCTCTGATCCCCGTCCTGTGCCTTTCTCCTCTGTCCCCTTCCGTGGGCAGCTCCTTTAAAGCAAACAAAGCGACAGCCTCTCGGGAGCTGAGTCAGGCTGCCGCTTTGCTTGTTTTAAAGGAGAAGCCCATGGAAAGGCAGGCAGGCAGGCAGGCGGGCGAGCGCGCAAGTCCAGCTCAGCACCCAGGCTGTCGCTCCTCCGGTGGGGAGGAGAAGTGCAAGAAAAGGCTTCTCGTCGCTTCTCCCTCCCCCTGCTTCGCCTTGCCTTGCCGACAGCTGCGAAAGGCAAAGGTCCGGGGGATCAGAGAGGCGCAGCGCAGCGCTTCTCTGATCCCCGTCCTGTGCCTTTCTCCTCTGTCGGCGAGGCGGGGTGGGAGAAGCAGCGAAAAGCCTTTTCTTGCCGCTTCTCCTCCCCACCGCCTCGCCTCACTCGAGTATAAGCCGAGGGCAGCTTTTTCAGCCCAAAAAATGGGCTGAAAAACTCGGCTTATACTCGAGTATATACGGTAATGAGCAAGAAATCTTCTTAAGGGTTCAATATGTGGGATGTTAGCATCAAAAATGCGTATGTAAAGGGTTAATTGCAAGAGCTGTAGAACTCTATGACAGTTAGTAGAACAGTCTTAACTGTTACAGCACCAGGTATTTTGTGCTACTGTCTGCCTTGGTTAGTTGCTCTGTAACAGTATAACCTATGTAAGACGCATTAGCAATTTAAGAAACATCCACCTGCACTGTATATTTTAATCTGCAACTGCAAGTACACTAAAGTAAAAGTTATTTGTTATTTAAATTTTAAAAGAAAGCGTCTTGCATAGTTTTTATAGGAGGGAAAAGAACTAATTAAAGGGTCAAAAGACCTAGGGCTGTCTTCCGTATATACTGTAAATGGGAACTAGAGTTTAATTACAACAGGATAAGCATTCAAAAGTATAAAACAAAAGGACACGGCAGAGGAAAGAAAAAATCTGGGCATGGGGGGGGGAACCCTCCAAAGTCTCCAACTTCAGCCAAAGCGTTGGAGCAAAACAGCAGTCAGTAGGCTTGGTCTTTATTATTGAAAGAACTGTCACGACAGGACCCCCACCCACCACAAGAAGCAAGATGGAGGTCCCGAACAGCAAGAGACCCCAACTTTTATCAGTTACTAATCCCCAAGCTACACCCCCAAGACCAGGCACCCCCAAACTTTGGCCCTCCAGATGTTTTGGACTACAATCCCCATCATCCCTGACCACTGATCCTGTTAGCTAGGAATCATGGGAGTTGTAGGCCAAAACATCTGGAGGGCTGAAGTTTGGGGATGCCTGCCTAAGACTATATCATTACTACATCACAGATACATCAGAACTACATCACAAATTGGGAGGGTGGGAGGAGGTAATTGAGTATTTTGACACCCTCTTGAACCCCTCCCAGACACACATTCCAGTAAAACAAAGGAGTGTTCAAGGCTTCCTGGCCTTGTTTTAGCCCAGCCGAATACATTTCCAGGTGCTGGATCCTTTGTGAGGAAAATGTCCATAGTCTGGCAGGTTTAAGTGGTTGCATCCCCACTGGTAGGGCTATGGTTAGGGGATTATGGCCTAAATTTTGATGGGATTAGTCATCAATTTGTGGTCGGAAGTCTTCCATTAACACCTAGGCAGGTTGCTGATACAGAGTGTAGCAGGAGCTACAGCGGTCCTGCAGTACCTGTTTGGCCGCCACAAGGGGCGCTGTTTGGTTACACTGATTGGCCAAACCAGAGAAACCTATTTGTCAATCCAGCAAGGGAAACGGGTGCTGAGGAAAGCAGGTTTTTTCTAATGTCTGGCGCCATTATCTACGGGGGCCATTTCAATAAACGAATAAAGGGACGAGTCCAAATGTGTGCATGTGAGTGTGTAGTGCTTGTGCAACTGTGTGGGAATATTTCTGCAACACTGTGCAATTCAGATTTTGAGTTACACCAAAGGACAGAGACAAAACAAAGCAATGAACACCATTTGAAAGTCTAAACAGCAAAAGTTAATCTTAAATTTGTTTTCAGAACTAAAGGAACAAATGACTATTTTTAAGGAGATAGAGACAGAGCAACAAGGCAAAGAAAAGGATTTGCAGACCACTTTTTTTTTTTACACAAAGAAAGACTCAGTTCCAAAGTGAATCAACTGCAGATAATTTACTTCCATAGTTGCTGTAGCCACCTTGTGAATTCAACTTCAAAACCCCTACAGTGGATTGTATTCAATGTGAGCTGGTCCCCGTTAAATTAATGGGCATGAGTGACTAACTTAGAGCCGAAAGCAGTGTTCAGCATTTGGAAGATGGTTAGAGATTTGTTTGGCAGCCCCAACATTTTGTTGTTGGGGCTTTAAAGTGCTGCACATCACATAGGGTAGGGGGGATTAGTCACCTGATAACATCACTGTTGTCAGGTGACTGCCCATCTCTCCCACCAGGTGAATTGCACTCCCCATCTCTAAACCAATAACTACTGGACTTCTGCCTACCTAAATCTGCTTTGACTGTCTCTGTCATCTGTTAACCCCAACACAGCCAGGATATGGTGGCCTATAAATGAAAGCAAATTACCTCATGTAAGGATGGCATCTCTTCCTTCACCTTATGATACTCATCCACACACTCCAAACAGTAACAAAGGTCTTCATTGGCTGCAGCAAATTTATCTGGGGGCAATGAAGAGGAGGCATAGCTCTTTAAGGTGGTGGCAATCGAATTAACAGGGGTGCACCAACAGCACATCTCCATTCTGCAGATAAACACACAAATAAGGAAAAGGTTACCGTAGAAAAATTATTGTTTTAATTATTTGGAAACACAGAAATGACCTGAGCCAAGTTCAGTAACACAGAAAGCTGCCTTATACCAAGCCTGGCATAAGAACATAAATGAGCTTGCCAAATCAGCCCAAAGGGTTTCCAACCGGGGGCAATTCTAAGCCCTACTTGGAGATGCTGGGGACTGAACCTTGTACTGTCTGCATGCAAAGTGGGCGTAGCTCCATCACTGAGCTACAGCCCCTCCCAAGTTACCTCAGGGGGAAGCTGCCCTACACAGGTTCATATCTGTACATACAAGAACTGCCAATATTATTTTGTGACCAAATGACTTAATGTGCCAATGTAACTTTTACCAACACACACTCCCCGCATACATCTATCTCCCAGCTTCCTGCCTGACAAGGCAGCACAACATCGGTTGTTTTAAAGCATAATATTTACCAAAAAGAGATGGCTCCCTGCGTCAGAGTTGTGGCTGGTTCTCAGAGACAGGGAAGAGATTAGCACTTTGGTGACTATCACGGTGGCCCTGAACTAAATATGCTTAAGACTGGTACATCAGCCGTCTATTCTGCCAGACATTAAGATGTACTGTAAATTGATTTGATTACATTCATTCAGTCATGACCATCACACACCCCCAACCCCACAAAAAAACCATCCAGGGTCAAAATGAGCAAGGAATCTGCCAACACTTGAAGATAAGAAATGCACAATAATAATAATAATTTATTATTTATATCCCGCCCATCTGGCCGGGTCTCCCCGGCCACTCTAGGCGGCTTCCAGCATACATTAAAATACATATACATGTTACAGATTAAAAACTTCCCTGAACAGGGCTGTCTTCAGGCATCTTCTAAATGTCAGATAGTTGTTAGTACCTTTGACTTCTGATGGGAGGGCGTTCCACAGGGCGGGCGCCACTACCGAGAAGGCCCTCTGCCTGGTTCCCTGTAGCTTTGCTCCTCGCAATGAGGGAACCGCCAGAAGGCCCTCGGCGCTGGACCTCAGTGTCCGGGCTGAATGGTGGGGGTGGAGACGCTCCTTCAGGTATACAGGACCGAGGCCGTTTAGGGCTTTAAAGGTCAGCACCAACACTTTGAATTGTGCTCGGAAACGTACTGGGAGCCAATGTAGTTCTCTCAGGACCGGTGTTATGTGGTCCCAGCGGCCACTCCCAGTCACCAGTCTAGCCGCCGCATTCTGGATTAATTGCAGTTTCCGCGTCACCTTCAAAGGTAGCCCCACGTAGAGCGCATTGCAGTAGTCCAAGCGGGAGATAACCAGAGCATGCACCACTCTGGCGAGACAGTCTGCGGGCAGGTAGGGTCTCAGCCTGCGTACCAGATGGAGCTGGTAGACAGCCGCCCTGGACACAGAGTTAACCTGCGCCTCCATGGACAGCTGTGAGTCCAATATGACTCTCAGGCTGCGCACCTGGTCCTTCAGGGGCACAGTTACCCCATTCAGGACCAGGGAGTCCCCCCCACCTGCTCGCACCCTGTCCCCCAAAAACAGTACTTCTGTCTTGTCAGGATTCAACCACAACTCTGTTCGCAACCTATTATGCTCCCAGGACAAACCAGGCAGTCTCACACCCTAGTTTGTGCTCAGGAGGAATATTAACACTTTTATTAATATTTGCCGAGGCCTTTGAAATGTAGGCTACCGCAATTTAAGGAAGTTTTACAATGAATATTAACTGCTATTATGTCCAGTAGTTTGGTTAATGTTTTAGCTCCAAAGCTTCCTTTTGGGGAGCAGAAGCAGCTTATAAATTTGGAGTGATAAATCAACTGCACAAGATTACAAGGGAAGGGGTGCCCAAACTTCAGCTTTAGTTCTGGAACCTTAATACACAAACTATTCACTGCTTCTTGGATAAGCTTGCTTTAAGGCAATTAAATTTTCCCCACAATAAAATAAAAATGTCTACCCCAAATACACATTAAGCAGATGAAGACTAGCCAAATCTGTTACTTTGGTTTTTTCCCATTTGCTTTCACTCTGCCAAATTTGTTTTTTTTCTTCTTCTTGGCTTACTCACAGATTACTTTCTAATACCGGTACCACTGTCCCTGACTTTGTTCTTTGTAACCTGCTACCTCCCAATACATTTATTTTTCAGGCATACTGCACAAATCAACAAGGTGGCAGTCACATCTGTAAAACAGCATAAAAGCAAGCACCTGTTCAGTAAAGTAAACAAAGGATATACAGTGATATGCAGTAACAAATGAACTGAGTGATAAAATTATGAATTTGGCTATATTCATTCAATGCAGGCATTTGAAACAAAGTGCTGACGGTGCATCCTAAATATTAATAGGGAATTCCACAGCCTAGGTGCAGGGACACTACAACTACACCTTTCATGCATTGCCATTATTTAAACAGCAGAACTCTTATCCCAAGCCATATCTCTGTATCTGCATCGCCTTTTGACTTCCTTACTCTTCCTTATGGGTAGGTATTTTTTAAGATTAAGTGTATGGGCATGCTTCGTTCTTTTTAATCATCACCCAGTGTTTAGATTTTAGGCACTTTATAAATCATTATGAAGTTATCATTTATAGATAAACTCAACTTTTGCAGAACACATCAGCATAGGAGCATAGAAAGCTGCCACATACCATGACAAGACCATTGGGTCCATCTTGGTCAATGTCGTCTGCAGTGACTGGCAGCAACTCACCAGGGTTTCAGACAGGGGACTTCCCCAGCTTTACCTGGGGATGCTGAGGATTGAACCCGGGACCTTCTGAATGCAAAGCAGTTGCACTGCCACAGTGCTACTGTACTGGCAAACAGGTCAAGGTCTTCTGGATTCAAGTAGCCAATAAAGGTAATCAAGCTTGTTTCTTAAATGTATTTTATTCAGAGAATGAGGAAGGTAAAGAGCAAAGGAAAGCAGATAAACTCAGTAGCCCGAGAATCCCCTCTGGATGGCAAAATGGTCAAATCCTGACAACAGAGGTGCAGCACTTTGACACACTACAGCTGTATTTTTCTGTGGATTTTCTTGTCTCACCCCATCCCCACTCTTGGAACACATTAATTGCCTGTTCCTTAGGTTAATCCTCCCGTGGCCTTGACAATATTTATGCTGAAGGCAATGAAGGTATCTATGTGACTAGATACCCCACTACCCATATATATGGGGAGGCACCCACTGCCAGATGGTTCTGTTGAGAGATTCAGCATAGGCTTACCTAAGAAGTCAACAGCTCAACATTCTCAGGCTGTACCCAACAAGACAACAACAAGAACCCACCGACAGCATTATGAATCAATACGGGGAACAAACCACAATTCCCCCCCCCACGCCCGCAGGCAAACAAATCTCACTACAGCCAGCTAAAGACAACCAGCCATACCCACCCTCCTCCACCTCTCTCAGTACCAAGGAAATATAATACAGTAAATGGATAGAAAGGGAAACGACCCAAGTGACGCTGACATAAAAACCACACATACACCAAGTATTACCACCCCAACCCACCCCCTCACCCCCTCTTCTTCCCCGACTTTATTCTGCATGCAACATTAATGTCTCACTTCAAATGTAAAAAAGTCTACAACCTGAAAAAGAGAATGCATGTACTTTTGCAAACCAAGACAATATTTAATTTAAGAAAATGTTATTTCAAAAGCATTACTGTACTAAACCGTACCGTTGGCATAGAATTGCTACAAATAACGATGCTACAAATCTCTTCAGGGGATAAAGTTACTTCACATATAAGGAAAAAGGGGCTACACACAAGTAACTCCGGGAACCCACCGGTAAGCAGCCCTCCACCTTCCCACCTGCGCAGCGGCAGCGACCCCAAGGATCCCCGCCTTTTAGAGACTTCGCGAAAACGCGAGGGACCCCCGGAACCAATCCCTAAGTGTAACATGCGAATTACACGCACACGCGCACATTTCACGGGGACTCTCACCTGAGAGTGGGGGGAAAGGGATGCAGCAAAGGTATTTTCTAACATGCAGAACTGGAGGGACACAGAGATGCTGTGAGGAGTACCTGAAGCGGGGAATAGCAGTGCCAGCCCCCCAACCATAAGCAACTGTTGAGTTGTTGTATTACTCCTTGCCCTCCTCCCCACACCTTCGCCAGCCACTCATAAGCCTGCCTCCCCCACACACCAGCCCCTCACCTCATTCACCTCCTGCTCCAGACAGGAGCTCCTGAGGCAAGGAAGCTGCCACAGCCGGCCCGCAGGCGCGGACAACCTTGCTGCCTCCGGGCTCTCGCTCTCTCCGCTCGCTCAAGCTGTTCCGCCTGGCACTGGCCCCGCCCACCACGCGGCGGAAGCTTCTCTCTCCAGCGAAGAGGCCGACCCACCCTCCGGGCCTCCCTTTTCTAGTCTCTTGGCCCCGCCTCCCTGGCTCCGCCCACAGAGGTAGATAAGTAAATGAGGCAAGCGCGTGCTCAAAACGCCTTCTCCCCCCTCTCCCGCCACCCTGTTGTTGTTCAGTCGTGTCCGACTCTTCGTGACCCCCTGGACCAGAGCACGCCAGGCACGCCTATCCTTCACTGCCTCTCGCAGTTTGGCCAAACTCATGTTGGTAGCTTCGAGAACACTGTCCAACCATCTCATCCTCTGCCGTCCCCTTCTCCTTGTGCCCTCAACCTTTCCCAACATCAGGGTCTTTTCTAGGGAGTCTTCTCTTCTCATGAGGTGGCCAAAGTACTGGAGCCTTAACCTCAGGATCTGTCCTTCTAGTGAGCACTCAGGGCTGATTTCTTTAAGAATGGAGAGGTTGGATCTTCTTGCAGTCCATGGGACTCTCCAGAGTCTCCTCCAGCACCAGAATTCAAAAGCATCAATTCTTCGGCGATCAGCCTTCTTGATGGTCCAGCTCTCACTTCCGTACATTACTACTGGGAAAACCATAGCTTTAACTATACGGACCTTTGTTGGCAAGGTGATGTCTTTGCTTTTTAAGATGCTGTCTAGGTTTGTCATTGCTTTTCTCCCAAGAAGCAGGTGTCTTCTAATTTCGTGAGTGCTGTCACCATCTGCAGTGATCATGGAACCCAAGAAAGTGAAATCTCTCACTGCCTCCATTTCTTCCCCTTCTATTTGCCAGGAGGTGATGGGACCAGTGGCCATGATCTTCGTTTTTTTGATGTTGAGCTTCAGACCATATTTTGCGCTCTCCTCCTTCACCCTTAATAAAAGGTTCTTTAATTCCTCCTCACTTTCTGCCATCAAGGTTGTATCATCAGCATATCTGAGGTTGCCCTCGCATCTATCTATCTATCTATCTATCTATCTATCTATCTATCTATCTATCTATCTATCTATCTCACTGCCTATTGTTGTTTAGTTGTGTCTGACTCTTCGCGACCCCATGGACCAGACCACGCCAGGCCTATCCATCTATCTATCTATCTATCTATCTATCTATCTATCTATCTACCCCCTCTGCCAACCTTAGGGTTAGGGCTGGCCAATCTTCAAGACCCAACCCCTCCTCTCTTTCAGAATATGGAAATCCTAAAATAACACTCCACCCTTTGTTCAATCATCATCTCAACCATCATCTTGACATGCTCAGCATCATCTCGAAAAACCATCCTCTTGGAAAAAAGTCATCGGGGGGGGGGGGAGTTTTATCCTATATCGGGCTTTTTGGAAGGTTGTGGATATAAGCCACAGGCTGTATTTCCATGGTTGGAATATTTTTTTGGGGGGGGCCACGAACCCAACCCGACAGAGCTGATGGCCGCTACCTTGTCGTTGATCCAGTCCATGACGTCCTCGCACTCCAGTTTCTGGGCCTGCAGGAGTTTGACGCCCTTGTCGCGGGTCTTCTCCAGAAGCAGCTCCCAGAGCCGGTGGAGCTCCTGCATCCAGGTCTGGAAGATATATAGATAGATATAGAGATAGATAGATAGATAAAGATAGATATTTTATTGTCATTGTACGTAGTACAACAAAATTGAATGCGGGGATTTGAACCGCCGGCCTTCGGATCGGCAAGCCCTAGGCTCTGTGGTTTAACCCACAGCGCCCCCCGCGTCTCTTAAAGGTAAAGGGTAAAGGGACCCCTTGACCATTAGGTCCAGTTGCAGACGACTCTGCGATTGCGGCGCTCATCTTGCTTTACTGGCCGAGGGAGCCGGCGTTTCTCTGCAGACAGCTTCTGGGTCATGTGGCCAGCACGACTAAGCCGCTTCTGGTGAACCAGAGCAGCGCACGGAAACGCCGTTTACCTTCCCGCCGGAGCGGGGCCTATGGATCTACTTGCACTTTGGCGTGCTTTTGAACTGCTAGGTGGGCAGGAGCAGGGACCGAGCGACGGGAGCTCACCCCGTCACAGGGATTCGAACCGCCGACCTTCTGATCGGCAAGCCCTAGGCTCTGGGGTTTAGACCACAGCGCCACCAGCGTCCCTTAATCCTGTATAGGGAAGGTTTTTAAATGTTTTATTATGTTTTTATGTTTGTTGGAAGCTGCCCAGAGTGGCTTGGGCAACCCAGAAAGATGTGTGGGGTATAACTAGTAAAATTATCATGATGAAATGGGACATCCCTAGTTTCATCCCAGAAATGTTGGAGGGTGTGGGTTTGTAGACCTTGTAGTTATGGAGAAATGCTTTTCCAAAAACGGACCCAGAAACTGCAGGTGGTTTTCAATTGTACAGGACTACAGCAGGTTAGTGGTACAGGAGTATTTTTGTTGAATATTGGTGAAACCTTCTGATCGGCAAGCCCTAGGCTCTGGGGTTTCACCCACAGCGCCACCCGCGTCCCTAAATTAAAGGAAAAGAAAGGGGAAATTAAAGGAAACGAGAGGGCAAACAAGAGGGCCGACGCAAGGCAACGATAGGGCAAACAAGGGGCATTCCAGGAGAAAGGGCAGACAGAAAGCACGCTGGCACCCACACCCTCACACAGAGGCAACCATCTACCTACTCGCAGGTGAGCCCCCACTTGGACGACGGTGACGATGGGACGCTGCGCCGTCCGGTAGGGCGTGAAAGACTGAACCGTCGAAACGCAAGAGGTTACGGCGGCCGAGTGGCAGGGACACCCCCCATTTCAGCGCCCCAAATTCACAGGTCTCCCGCTGTTTGGGGAACTACCATATTTTCCCCTCTATAAGGCGCACCTGACCATAGGACGCACCTAGTTTTTCGAGGGGAAAAGGCCCATTTTTTTGAGGATCGGCTCCAATTTCTGCAGCTTCTTTTGCAAAGGAGAAAAGCCCCATTTTTGAGGATCAGCTCCAATTTCTGCAGCTTCTTTTGCAGAGGAGAAAAGCCCCGTTTTTTGAGGGTCAGCTCCAATTTCTGCAGCTTCTTTTGCAGAGGAGAAAAGCCCCGTTTTTTGAGAGTCAGCTCTAATTTCTCCAGCTTCTTTTGCAAAGGGAAAAAACCCTGTTTTATGGGGTTTAACTCACAGTTCTGCAGCTTCAGGGAAGGGAGCCATTTCTAGAGTTTCCAAACAGATAATCTGATCAGCCAGTCACATGTCGCTGGGAAACAGCCGCCCTCTGCAATCTCTCTCCCTTATCTCTCTCAGCTGCTCAGTGGGCTTCCTTTCAACACCCCCTTCGCTCTCTCTTTTCTTAAAAAAAAAAAGCAGGATCTGCTTTTGCCCCTGGGCAGTTCAGCTCCAGGGACCACACATTCGCTCCATAAGACGCACAGACATTTCCCCTTACTTTTTAGGACGAAAAAAGTGTGCCTTATAGAGCGAAAAATACGGTAAATAATTTCGGTGGATTACTTTTTTAAAACTCAACAATATTGGGGCCTTCCTAAAGAAAAGCTAAGCAAATTTTTTTTGGGGGGGGGGGTTGTTGGGACGACTTATGAGCCCATACATCGGTTCGCATACACACATGCACTGTCACGTATCTCGCTGTGCAGGGATAAGCACAGGAGAGGTCAAAAGGACAGGGGCGACGCGTTGGCAAGTCCTGAAGTCCGTGAAGGAGACAGTGAGGCTAACACTTCCCTCGAAGGGACAATAAGTGTTACCAGAGGTGTGACACCTGGATCAACAGTGGAGAGAGCACGAGGAGGATGCATGGATGGAGTATGCTGGAGAAGCACGTACCTCATGGTGGAAGCTGGGGGATGTCACCTTACCATATTTGGGGTGGAAAGTTTGCCTTGTTGGGGTATTCATTATGTTAATGACTCTAATGTTTATGCATGCTGTCAAACTCAATAAAAGGGAGCTCCGAGAAAGATCGGGGTCGCTTTCCCGTTACAACTTAACCTGTCTCATCAAGAGTTCGTCATTTCGCCGCTTCCGCAGGGGGACCTTTAAAAAAGCTCCACAATTTTGGTAGATTTGTTTTTAAAATCTTGACAATGGGGGGCTGGGAGAAGCTCCATGATTTCGGAGAATCCCTTTCAAAAACTCTAACCGGGTTAGGGTCTTCTTGAAAAAGGACATTTTTAGTCATCTTCAGTTGTTTTGACTTTTGCCCAAATCCCAGACCGTTTGGGGAGAAACGGGCCCGGGTGCGTATTGCGGCGCTTGTAGCACTTGATCCGACGTTTTGGGGCAAAACGACTCTATAACGGGGGGGACAGGGATAAACCCTCGCTGGGGGGGGGGGACTTACCTGGATGGTTTCCCCGGCGAAGTGGCCCTCGTTCATCATCAGGTTGCCGGTCTCATCCAGTTTGACAATGGCGCCCACGTTGGCTTGCACTTCGGCTTCAAAGGCTTGGTGCTTTTGCAGCTTGCCCTGGAAAAGGGAGGGAGATTGTGGCAGGTCAGACTAAATGACCCTGGGCTCCCTTTCTGGCTCAACAAATACAATTCTCGGCCGAAATTCTACGATTCTCAGCTTAGATTCTTTAATTCTTGGTCAAGATTCTCTAATTCTCGGTCGAAATTCTATGATTCGCCAGTGAGATTCTCTAATTCTCAGGCGAGATCCCTGCATTGCGGTGGGTCAGACTAGATGACCACAGGGTCCCTTCCAGCTCAATGACTCTATAATTCTCCGTCACGATTCCATAATTCTCAGTCGAGATTCTCTAATTCTTGGTTGAGATTCTGTAATTCTCAGTTGAGATTCTATAATTGTCGGTTGAGATTCTATAATTCTCGGTCGAGATGCCTGCATGGTGGAGGGTCAGGCTGGATGACCCTTGGGCCCCTTTCCAGCTCCATGACTCTCTCCTTCTCCCTTTCAGCGGCCCTCCCTTACCTGCAGGTTGCGGGTCAGGCTGGATGACCCTTGGACGCCTTTCCAGCTCCATGACACTCTCCTTCTCCCTATCTGCGGCCCTCCCTTACCTGCAGGTTGCGGGTCAGGCTGGATGACCCTTGGACCCCTTTTCCAGCTCCCGGTCTATCTCCTCCCTTTCGGCGGCCCTCCCTTACCTGCAGGTTGCGGGTCAGGCTGGATGACCCTTGGACGCCTTTCCAGCTCCCCGTCTCTCTCCTCCCTTTCGGCGGCCCTCCCTTACCTGCAGGTTGGGGGTCAGGCTGGATGACCCTTGGATCCCTCTTCCAGCTCCCCAACTCTCTCCTTCTCCCTTTCGGCCGCCCTCCCTTACCTGCAGGTTGTGGGTCAGGCTGGATGACCCTTGGGCCCCTTTCCAGCTACATGATTCTCTCCTCCCTTTCGGCGGCCCTCCCTTACCTGCAGGTTGCGGGTCAGGCTGGATGACCCTTGGGCCCCTTTCCAGCTCCATGACTCTCTCCTTCTCCCTTTCGGCGGCCTTCCCTTACCTGCAGGTTGTGGGTCAGGCTGGATGACCCTTGGGCCCCTTTCCAGCTCCATTACTCTCTCCTCCTCCCTTTCGGCGGCCCTCCCTTACCTGCAGGTTGCGGGTCAGACTGGATGACCCTTGGGCCCCTTTCCAGCTCCCCGACTCTCTCCTTCTCCCTTTCGGCGGCCCTCCCTTACCTGCAGGTTGTGGGTCAGGCTGGATGACCCTTGGGCTTCTTTCCAGCTCCCCGTCTCTCTCCTTCTCCCTTTCGGCGGCCCTCCCTTACCTGCAGGTTACGGGTCAGGCTGGATGACCCTTGGGCCCCTTTCCAGCTCCCCGACTCTCTCCTTCTCCCTTTCGGCGGCCCTCCCTTACCTGCAGGTTGTGGGTCAGGCTGGATGACCCTTGGGCTTCTGTCCAGCTCCCCGTCTCTCTCCTTCTCCCTTTCGGCGGCCCTCCCTTACCTGCAGGTTACGGGTCAGGCTGGATGACCCTTGGGCCCCTTTCCAGCTCCCCGTCTCTCTCCTTCTCCCTTTCGGCGGCCCTCCCTTACCTTCAGGTTGTGGGTCAGGCTGGATGACCCTTGGGCCCCTTTCCAGCTCCCCGTCTCTCTCCTTCTCCCTTTCGGCGGCCCTCCCTTACCTTCAGGTTGTGGGTCAGGCTGGATGACCCTTGGGCCCCTTTCCAGCTCCCCGTCTCTCTCCTTCTCCCTTTCGGCGGCCCTCCCTTACCTTCAGGTTGCGGGTCAGACTGGATGACCCTTGGGCCCCTTTCCAGCTCCCTGTCTCTCTCCTTCTCCCTTTCGGCGGCCCTCCCTTACCTTCAGGTTGTGGGTCAGGCTGGATGACCCTTGGGCCCCTTTCCAGCTCCCTGTCTCTCTCCTTCTCCCTTTCGGCAGCCGTACCTTACCTGCAGGTTGCGGGTCAGGCTGGATGACCCTTGGGCCCCTTTCCAGCTCCCCGACTCTCTCCTTCTCCCTTTCGGCCGCCCTCCCCCCTTACCTGCAGTTTGGTGGGGTCCTTGTAGCTCTCGTCCGATGCCACCTGCAATTTCTCCTGGATCCACTTTTCCAGCTCGTCGGCGTCTCGCTGGAAAAACTGGAAGCGGTACGAGTCCTCCAACTTCTGGCGCCGGATGGTGGACAGCTCCTTAAAGCGGTGGTAGCAGTCTAGGACCTGCTGACGGCGCTCCTGGATGTCCTCGGCCATCTCCAGCACTTTCACCCCGGAGAGGTCCATGGTCTGGAACGCAAGAGAGTTTCTCCCATGAAAATATAGATAGATGATAGATATAGATAGATGATAGATAGAGAGAGAGAGAGAGAGAGAGAGAGAGAGAGAGAGAGAGAGAGAGGGATGAAACAGATAGAGATGTTATAGATATGATAGATGGATAGATAGATAGATAGATAGATCGATCTATATATGCTTTCCTCCTTTTTATGGGCTCTTTTCTAAACTGCAAACCAACTTTCAGGAGGGGCAGATTCCTTGCCAAAAAGCTCCGGGAAGGGGCAGATTCCCTGCAAACAAGCTATAGGAGTGTCAAAAATGTTTTGGGAAAGGGTAGATTCCCTGCAAACCAACTTTGGGAAGGGGCAGATTCCCTGCAAACCAACTTTGGGAAAGGGTAGATTCCTTGCAAACAAACTTTGGGAAGGGGAAGATTCCTTGCAATCCAGCTTTGGGAAGGGGCAGATTCCCTCCAAACCAACTTTGGGAAGGGGCAGATTCCTTGCAAACCAACTTTGGGAAGGGGCAGATTCCCTGCAAGGGGCAGATTCCCTGCAAACCAACTTTGGGAAGGGGCAGATTCCTTGCAAACCACCTTTGGGAAAGGGTAGATTCCTTGCAAACCAATTTTGGGAAGGGGCAGATTCCTTGCAAACCAACTTTGGGAAGGGGCAGATTCCTTGCAAACCAACTTTGGGAAGGGGCAGATTCCCTGCAAACCACCTTTGGGAAAGGGTAGATTCCTTGCAATCCAGCTTTGGGAAGGGGCAGATTCCCTGCAAACCAACTTTGGGAAGGGGCAGATTCCCTCCAAACCAACTTTGGGAAGGGGCAGATTCCTTGCAAACCAACTTTGGGAAGGGGCAGATTCCTTGCAAACCAACTTTGGGAAGGGGCAGATTCCTTGCAAACCAACTTTGGGAAGGGGCAGATTCCTTGCAAACCAACTTTGGGAAGGGGCAGATTCCTTGCAAACCAACTTTGGGAAGGGGCAGATTCCCTGCAAGGGGCAGATTCCCTGCAAACCAACTTTGGGAAGGGGCAGATTCCTTGCAAACCACCTTTGGGAAAGGGTAGATTCCTTGCAAACCAATTTTGGGAAGGGGCAGATTCCTTGCAAACCAATTTTGGGAAGGGGCAGATTCCCTGCAAGCCAGCTTTGGGAAGGGGCAGATTCCCTGCAAACCAACTTTGGGAAGGGGCAGATTCCTTGCAAACCACCTTTGGGAAAGGGTAGATTCCTTGCAAACAAACTTTGGGAAGGGGAAGATTCCTTGCAATCCAGCTTTGGGAAGGGGCAGATTCCCTGCAAACCAACTTTGGGAAGGGTAGATTCCTTGCAATCCAGCCTTGGGAAGGGGCAGATTCCCTGCAAACCAACTTTGGGAAGGGTAGATTCCTTGCAATCCAGCCTTGGGAAGGGGCAGATTCCCTGCAAACCAACTTTGGGAAGGGGCAGATTCCCTGCAAACCAACTTTGGGAAGGGGCAGATTCCCTGCAAGGGGCAGATTCCCTGCAAACCAGCTTTGGGAAGGGGCAGATTCCTTGCAAAGCAAGCTTGGGAAGGGGCAGATTCCTTGCAATCCAGCCTTGGGAAGGGGCAGATTCCTTGCAAACCAACTTTGGGAAGGGGCAGATTCCTTGCAAACCAACTTTGGGAAGGGGCAGATTCCCTGCAAACCAACTTTGGGAAGGGGCAGATTCCCTGCAAACCAACTTTGGGAAGGGGCAGATTCCTTGCAAGCCAGCTTTGGGAAAGGGTAGATTCCTTGCAAACCAAGTTTGGGAATGGGCAGATTCCTTGCAAGCCAGCTTTGGGAAGGGGCAGATTCCTTGCAAACCAACTTTGGGAAGGGGCAGATTCCTTGCAAACCAAGTTTGGGAAGGGGCAGATTCCTTGCAAACCAGCTTTGGGAAGGGGCAGATTCCTTGCAAACCAGCTTTGGGAAGGGGCAGATTCCCTGCAAACCAACTTTGGGAAGGGTAGATTCCTTGCAATCCAGCCTTGGGAAGGGGCAGATTCCTTGCAAACCAACTTTGGGAAGGGGCAGATTCCTTGCAAACCAACTTTGGGAAGGGGCAGATTCCTTGCAAACCAACTTTGGGAAGGGGCAGATTCCTTGCAAACCAGCTTTGGGAAGGGGCAGATTCCCTGCAAACCAACTTTGGGAAGGGGCAGATTCCTTGCAAACCAGGCTCTGCTTGCCGCTCTTCTCCCCTCCCGCCACCCTAGAGTTAGGAAAAATAGTAGAGTCGCCTCAGGCTCTGCTTGCCGCTCTTCTGCCTCATTACTCATTTTGCATAGACTTATAAAACAGTAAGCGGATCATTCGCACTGCCGGAGACAATGCGTCCGATATAGATATACACATATATAGTTAGCACACACACACCAAACTCTTCGCGCTCCTCCGCACGCACGGCGCCTGCGCGCCCTGCGAAGGTTGAGCCAAATGATAGGGAGGCGGGAACGCAGGACCTTAGCCCGGCGCTGATTGGATGGCAGAGTTTCTCGCGTCACCAGGTGAAAAGGAAAACAAAACTCCACGTGCTGCCTTGAACTCACAGCGAAATTCTAATTGAGCCTGTATTTTTAAATTCTTTCTGATCGCTCATTGATTTGGCTGCACTCTTTGTTTTAAAAGGGCGCGTTCGTGTGGATGCACTTTATTGTGCGTATTTCTCTCTGCTGTGATTCTTTTTGTAACGCTATTACAGAGACAGACGCAACAACCAACCCTGTGAGGCTTAGGCTTCGAGAAAGAGAAGCTAACCGGCTCAAAAATCACACGCAATGATCTTCGTAGCTTAGCAGATGCTTGAACATTAGCAGATGCATCCACTGTTTCGTGGGGCCGCAGTGGCACAAAAACGTGGTTCTGAAGCATGGATCCTCATGATTTCTGCACTAGATCAGCCCGAACTCACCATCAGATCAAACATCATGACCATGGGCACAGAATGCACCACAAAAATAATGGATCCAACGCTTCCTGGCGACACCGTGGCCCAAAAACGTGGTTCTGGAGCACGGATCCTCATGGATCCTCACCTTTTTTGCACTGGGCAACACCAGACTCACTGGCAAATCACACAGCATAGTCAGGGGCACAGCTTCCACCAAAAAAATACGGCCCCGGGACTTCCGGTTTCCTCGCTTATCCGGGAAGGAGC
This sequence comes from Darevskia nairensis, assembly GCA_034642065.1. Taxonomy (NCBI): domain Eukaryota; kingdom Metazoa; phylum Chordata; class Lepidosauria; order Squamata; family Lacertidae; genus Darevskia; species Darevskia nairensis. Next base: position 101,342 of record JAWWNI010001204.1, on the reverse strand, counting down.
GCGGGAGAGTTTCTCCTGAGCTTTGCCGTTCAAAAGGAGGCTTTGCCTGGGCTATGCAAGCCTCGAAACCCAGGAATAAAATTCCTGGGGACCAGGGTCCGGTGGCGTTCGTTTGGGGGACTCTCCAGCTCGGAGACCAGCTCGGAGGTCTGGAGGGAGCGGATTGAAGTCCGGAACGCGCGGATTCACGCTGGGCGGTAAGGTGAAGCCACAAGCTCCACGGTGAGAGCGGGGGAGCTTCCTGGGTATAAGTGAACTCCCGAAGCTCAGAAAGTGGAAATAAGAAGAGAACAAGCAGAGAAAAGGAAAGGAGCCGGGAAGGGAACAGAAAAGAAAAGATAAGATTCGAAAGGAACCCGCTGAGCACTGTCAAAAAAATGGCGCGGGACGCGGCGCTTTGAGTCGAGGAGAAGGGAGACAAGCTGCCGAGTAATTTTATACGTGACGGTGAGATAAATACTGGAAAGACTGGATGAGTGAGAGATTTATAAGCGGACCCTCTATCTGGAAGTCGGGGAAGCTGGGGAGACTTTACTGCATGTTTTGAGAAAAGTTTACTTCGACACCTCGACACTCCGGAAAAAGCAACATAATATCGTTCTTGGAGGGTGTGTCAATTTCGTCTTGTTGGTAAAACTGACCTTGTGATAAACTGTGTATGAATGTGACCTCGTGATAACTGTGTATGAATGTGTTAGACTGTGTTACGACTGCGCTGGTTCTTACAAGTTTGGGCAAGGTTGGGGTGACAGAACAACCTGATACTCCTTATTGTGCTACGGTGTTATAAAAAGAGAGAACGCTACTTTGTTACGTCGCTGCTACTGCCTGCAAGACAAAATAATCGGACACTTCTTTCTGCGCTAAGGTGTTGTGAGTTAAGTAAATGCCAATTTGTTGTTATTGAAGGGAAATACAAAGTTGACTGCAATAGACTCTTAGAAAAGAACAAACTCTTAGAGGAGGCTTTGAGTGAGGACAGAGGATAATTGGCTAATTGGTTACAGGTGAAGAACGGCGGTGCTTTTTCTAAAAAGAACAGCGACATAAGAACTGACAGAGCTTAACCTAATTCTACCTTCTAAGTTAAATTACTGTCTTATGCTTGTTGTTGAACCACTGAATCATTATTGTATTGTTGTATTGTTTACTGAGTGGCCTTGTATTGGTATTGATATATCGTATGGTGGGAATTAAGTGATCAAAAGCTGACATCTAGCACTACTAGGCTGACACCTAGAGGTGAAAGAGTTAATAACAGCGCAAGAGGTTAAGAGTGAGAATATATAACTAAGCAGAGACAAGATAGAAGTAAAGATGACTCACTTACATAAAGGTCCTAAAGGAACACCAGCTGAAAAAAGGCCATCAAAACCAGATGTAGAAGGTGAAACTGAAATGGCAAGAATCTTGATGGAATTAAGGGAAATAAGGAAGGAAATGAAGGAAAGTGAAAATAACATTGGGAAAAAACTGGATGGGGCGGTATCAGAACTAACAGGTCAGATAAAAGAAATTAATGGTAAGATTCATACAGTGGAGGAACAGGCAAAACGAACTCAAAAAGATCTGAGGGAAAGCAAGAAGGAAGTTGAGAAAGTTAAGAACCAAATGGATGAAATTATAATTTGGCGATAATAGAGATGAATCAGAAAGCTCAAAATTTAAAAATTAGGGGATTAATGGAAATTGAAGGGGGAAATTTAAGAGAAAGAATTTCTAAAGAAATAGCGAAATTGTCAACAATTAAGGAGGAGGAGGTAGACTATATGGTTTTAAGTGCATTCAGAATTAAGGTCAAACCCAACCCAGGAAGACAGAAAAAGTATCTGGGGGATTGCCTGGTGACTTTAAATTCAATAGAAATTCGTAATGAGATTCTGAGAACAAGTAGGGAGCAGAAGTGGACTATTGAAGGCAAACTAATAACAGTGTTCAGGGACATCCCAAATCGATTATTGCGCAAAAGAAATGTTTATAAGGAGATGGCAAGGAACTTAACGGCCAACAAGATAAGGTTTATATGGGAATATCCGGAGGGAATGTTGTTCTATTATAAGGACAAAAAGTTTAAAATCGACACAATTGCAGAAATGAAGAAGTTTGCTAGGAGATATAAAGAACTGGGAAAGATAGAGGGAATGGAGGAGGAGGGAGAATCGGAGGAAGCTGAGCAAACACAGCAGGCACAGCAACAGGAACAGGAGATAGAGGAGGTAAAAGAGGTCGAAGTTTAAAGTGGTATTACAATAAAATAAATTTATTTAATAAAGAGTAAAATGGCAGCCAAACTAATTTCTTGGAACGTTAACGGAATTAACGATAAAAATAAGAGAAATAAAATAGCACACATATTAGAGAGACAAAACGCTGACATAATATGTTTACAATAAATGCACATAGTCAAAAGACATAACAGAGTTCTGATAAATAAAAAGTTGGGGAATGAATTCGTTTCTTCAGACACACAGAAAAAGGGGTGTAGTCATATATGTCAAAGAAAAATACGAGGCAAAACAAATATTCAAGGATAATGAAGGAAGAATAATAGGTATTCAGACACAAATAGGAGGGGAGAAACTAATTGTGGTGGGAGTATATGCCCCGAATGACTCCAAGATGGAGTTTTACAAAAAGTTGGCTGGAATGTTGACAGAGTTTATGGATTATAAAATCTTAATGGTAGGAGACTTCAACAGGGTAACATCGATACAAATGGATAAATCTGAGAGGAAGAAAGCTAAATTAAATCAGGGTAAACTACCAATCTCTTTTCAGGATCTGGTAGGAGGCAATGAATTAATTGACATATGGAGGTGGAAAAATTTGACAGTGAAAGATTTTACATATTATTCAGACCCCAATCAAAGTTGGAGTAGGATAGATCAAATTTGGATCTCAAAGGAAATGACAACTAAAGTAATAAAGGCGGAGATACTGCCGAAAACTTTATCGGACCATAGAGCCACTACAATAGAATGGAGAACAAAAGATGACAAAACATTCAGATGGAGAATGAATGATTCTCTGTTAGATGATGAAAAAACATTAAAGAAAATAAAAGAACAATTAAACAGCTATTTTGAATTAAATCTAAACAAAGGAACTGATATAAATATAGTGTGGGATGCAAGTAAAGCATTCATAAGAGGGTGCTTAATACAGCAGAACTGCATACGTAAAAAACAAAGAGAGAAAAAGAAAGAAGAAATTTTGAATAAAATTAAAGAAGTAGAGAGGCAATTGACTAAAAAGCCAGATGAGTTAAAAATAAAACTAACATATAAAATTTTGCAATTACAATTAGAAGGTATAATCAACCAGGAGGTAGAATGGAAGATAAATCTTATGAAACAAAAATATTTTGAATCAGCGAATAAAACAGGAAAGTGGCTAGCCTGGCAATTAAAGAAAAGACGGGCTCAAAGTACGATAAACAAAATAATAAGAGAAGAAGAGTTACTGGACAGTCAAAAAGAAATTAAAAATGCCTTTCTCAAATATTATAAGGAATTATATAAAAAATCAAAGGAAGACAAAGGAGAAATTAAAAAATATTTGACTCAATATAAATTAAAAACTATACCTCAAGATTTGGCAGCACAATTGGAAGAACCCATAACAGAAGAAGAAATAATAGAAGTAATAAAAAAAGGTAAGAATGGGAAGGCCCCGGGTCCGGACGGGTTGCCAATAAAATATTATAAAAAACTTAACCAAGAATTAGTAATTCACTTCAAAGAATTAGTGAATAACATATTAAAAACAGGCACCATACCCAAAACATGGGAAGAAGCGTATATCACGCTAATACATAAAACAGGTACAGAAACAACGGACGTGAAGAATTATAGGCCAATATCGTTAATGAATAACGATTATAAATTGTTTACATCTATACTGGCTGAAAGACTTAAAATAATTCTGAGTTTACAAATTTATCAAGACCAAAAAGGCTTCATACCAGGTAGACAATTAAGAGACAACATGAGGAATATAATAAACCTGATAGACTACCTGGAAATAGAGATTAACAAAAAAGCAGCCTTAATTTTTATCGACGCCGAAAAGGCCTTCGATAATGTCTCCTGGCTATTTATGAAATTAAATTTGGAGGCGATGGGAATTGGCCAGATATATAGGAGAGCCATAGACGCCATATATAAAGAACAAAAGGCAAAAATTATAATAAACAATGAATTAACAGAAAGCTTCCAAATTTCTAAGGGGACTAGGCAAGGCTGTCCGCTTTCGCCTTTATTATTCATATTGACATTGGAGGTTTTCCTACAAAGAATAAGGGGGAAAAAAGAGATAGCGAGGATTAAACAAGGAAATAGAGAATACAAAGTCAAGGCCTTTGCGGACGACATTGTCGTGACAGTACAGGATCCGTTAACATCTATAAAAGAAGCCTTAAAGGTGATTGATGAGTATGGAAGATTAGCGGGCTTAAAATTAAACAGATCAAAGACCAAGATGTTGATAAAGAATGTAGATTCAGAAGAAGCAGAGCAGATGCAAAGGATAACTAATATAACAGCAACAACAAAAGTAAAATACTTGGGTGTATGGCTTACGCCAAAGAATAGCAACTTGAACAAAAATAATTATGTGAGAGTTTGGAGTGAAGTGAAGCAAAAGCTAGAATCTTGGACGAGACTTAATTTATCCTGGTGGGGAAGGATGGCGGCAATTAAAATGTCGATTCTGCTCAAAATGCTATTTTTATATCAAACAATACCCATTATTACAGGGCAAGGCCAATTTAAAGAATGGCAGGCCACAATTTCAAAATTCATATGGCAGGGAAGAAAACCTAGAATAAAGTTTAAGATATTGACCGACAAGAGAGAAAGAGGGGGCTTCTCTGTTCCAGACCTCAAATTATATTATGAATCAGCGTGTATAGTTTGGCTGGGTGAATGGTTGAAATTGAGGAATGCTGATATCTTGGATTTAGAAGGTGTAGGTAACTGTTTTGGCTGGCACGCGTACCTGTGGTATGACAAAACCCGGGTACATAGAGGCTTCCTAAATCACACGCTGAGGAAGCCATTGTATGAAACATGGGTTAAATACAGAGAATGGCTAGAGAGGAAAACACCAGGGTGGTTATCGCCACAGGAAGCATTCTCGGTTAAAAAAATTAGTACGGGTGAACATTGGCTTACATATAGAGATCTCCTAGAAGAAAAGAACAACATCTTCAGAATGAAATCTTACGAAGACATAAAAGATAGATTGCAGGGATGGCTGGAATACCACCAAATCAATAGTGTGTTTATTAAAGATAACAAACTCAAAGGATTTGAACAAGAAAAAACAATATTGGAAAGAACGGTGATTAGTAACAATGTAAAAAATCTATCTAAAATTTATGAGTTTTTATTAGAATGGCACACGAAAGATGAGATGGTGAAAAGCACAATGATAAAATGGGCGATGGATTTGGGCCATAATATTGAGTTTGAGAAATGGCATAGACTATGGAATACAGGGATCAAATTCACAGCATCTATAGCCTTAAAAGAGAACATCTTTAAGATGATGAAGATGATGTATAGGTGGTACATCACGCCTTCTAAGCTGGGAAAAATGTATAAAGTAGCGGACAGGAGGTGTTGGAAATGTAAAGAAAAAGAGGGCGATTTTATCCATATGTGGTGGCACTGCAATCGAGTTAAAAAATACTGGGACGATGTCTGTAATGAAATTAAAAAGATCTTGAGATATAATTTTAAGAAAACACCGGAGGCCATTCTTCTGGGAATGGTGGGGGAAGATATAAAAAAACAGGATGAAAAAATATTTTTGTATGCAGTGACGGGGGCCAGAGTATTGTTGGCTCAAGTCTGGAAACAGCCGTTAACTCCAACAATCGAGGAGTGGAGATTGAAGATGATAGGGTACATGAGAATAGCGGAAGTTACAGCAAAAATCCGACAACAGGGAGAGGAAATCCTTGAAAAAGAATGGGGAAAATTTGTGAGATATATTAAGAAAGAATATGGTATATAAATTACTGGCAGAGGAAATGAGACTCAAAGTTGGATATAAATAAATTCTTTATTGAAACTATTTAGTGACACAGATATACAGTTTTGATAGTAACAGTAAAATAAGAAAGTGTGGAAAAATTGGAATGTAATTGATTTAATGGTTGGGAAAAGGAAGATTACATTTTGTATGGAAATCAAAATATAATATGATGTACTGTATAAAGGAAATTTAAACCGTGTAAAGAAAAAGATACATAAAAATGACAGCAGAAAGCAGGGGGGAAGTCATGGTAAAGAAGGATGGGGGTGTCTGAAGGGGGGTGGAGGATTGTTGTGGGTGTGTTTTTCTTTTGTTTTTGTTCTTTGTACTTAATATGAGAATGGTGATTTGTAATGTATATATGTTAACTTTTGAAAACGTAATAAAAATTATATATATATATATATTTTTAAAAACGGCCCCACCGCTTCCTGGCAACACCGTGGCCCAAAAACGTGGTTCAGAAGCACGGATCCTCACGGATCCTCACCCTTTTTGCGCTGGGCCACACCAAACTCACCGGCAAATCTCACATCATAGCCAGGAGCATAGCCTGCATACAAAAAAACACTGAAACACTGCTTCCTGGTGAAATATTTAGCTTAACTGATGCTCAACATGTCTCTCAACTGAGGGAGGTGAAACAGTTTCTGATTATATTGATTATATTGTCTCCCTCTTAAAACAGGCTTGGCATACATCTTCTGAAGAACTATAGTAAATAAATTTAAACTTAGAACAGAGTATGAATTAGCAGTAAAACCATTGATACTGTCATAGGAGTTCTAACCCACCCAATCGCACCCCCGGAAGGAGAAGGAACCCTTTTGCACCCGCACCCCCACGGACAGAGAGGGGACCCCTATCCGGACTAAGGCTCAGTTCTTTCCTTGTCATGACAGGAGCCATTTTTCCACAGGAACAGAGAGGGGAAGAAAGGGGGGGCAGAGCCAGTTCATGCCTATTATGATGCGTGACCTACAGGTGCAAAGCCGATTAACCTCACCTCACACCCTCGGCTCAGCCATTTCTCCTCCCAACACTTATTGCCTTCCCTCCTGCTCAAACACTTGTCAATTTACATAAGCCGGAGACATCGGGGTGGGCCATCCGCCTGGGGCTTCTGCAATCTAAGGGACGACTATAAGCGACATCCCACCCAGTTCCCGACAAGAATAAACCTATCCCCTTTCACTAAAAGATGCTGAAAACCGCTCCTTTTCGCAGCGCACCGCCTCCTTCCCAATGCACCGTAAAAGCGTGCCCTTTCCCCTTTTCACCTTTCCCCTCCTTTCCCTTCACCTATCAACCAGGCGCCGTAAAAGCGTGCCTTCTCTCCAAAACCATCGCTCCCAGGTTCAATTCATGTTTGTAACTCATGCATTGTTATAAATGTATTCCTTTTCCTTATGTTACCTTTCTTGGTCTTTAAGTCAATGTATCCCTTTAAGTCAATGTATCCCTTCTACCTCCTTTGCCTTGGGTACTCTCCTTGTTACTTGTATATTATCTAAATTGTATCTCTATAAGTATATGGACTTTGTAGCAAAAGGAAAGCCTTTCCTTCGCTGCCTTCCCATTCATTCATAAAGACTTCATTCATTCATAAAAAGTACCCCAACGTTCCAAGAACTGTCAGATTGCTTCCTCTGCACCACAGCGCCACTGTTGAGTCTACCGCCAAAATAGCAAGGAATACACACCGAGACGTCAATTCGTAGAAAAACAACCACCTTTATTCACAGAATTAAGTATGGACATTTGCAGACTCAGGAAGTTCCGATCGCCAACTCCACCTTGCAAACATGAAGACAAACGAAGCTGTTATCCAGTCAAAAGATAATCAGGAAGAACACTTGAACACCATTGTTAAATCCACTCATATAGTATTAAATGTACTTACCTTATGCAAATCCTCTTTTCCCGCTCTTTCCGTGTCATTGTCCTGTATGAGAACAGAAATGTATATAAGTCTCCTTGTATTGTGAATCGGGGTTCTCTCTTCGTATCGCTACGTTTGGGGGCACCTCTGTTGCAACAGATCCTTGAATAAATCAACGGAAGGCTCCGCTTTGCTTTTACAGCTTTCAGTGTGGTCTCTGTTATTTCCGTATCATTGGGAAGGCTCCGCAAATTACAGCGCCTTCTCCAGGGTAAACTTCCGGAGCTCCCCCTTGGGAAACCGGACCCTATTTTCTCCCGTATTTGGTCTTTTTGCTTACTACAATACAATGTTTGGATATATTGCACTTTGACGTGCTTTTGAACTGCTAGGTGGGCAGGAGCAGGGACCGAGCAACAGGCGCTCACCCCGTGATTGTGGGGATTCGAACCGCCGACCTTCTGATCAGCAAGCCCTAGGCTCAGTGGTTTAACCCAAAGCGCCACATTGTGTTACTTCTGAGTAGATATGTATACATGGCTGTAATTCAAAACTCATTTACTGTGGAATAAGTTTGAAGTAATTTCTAATTAAAACAGAGGTGGTCACCTGTGGTCTGTCATTTCTTGTTGCACAGCAACTCCCATAGTCCCTAACCATTGGGCATGCTGGCTGGGGCAGATTGGAGTTGTAGTCCAGCAACATCCAGAGGACTATTGTTTAGCTACTCCTGGATTAAAACATGAGACTCCGTGTTTATTTTTTTTAAAATAATATTTATTTATTTTCTACACAAAATTATTAAACATACAAACAGTTAAACACACACAAACACTAACTAGACACAACAAATACAGTACATTTATAATAATAATCTTATCCTTAATCCTTAACATTATATCATGACTTCCTCCAATCTATCCCTCTATGTCGTTTCTCCTTATTCTATTGTCTACCGGCAATTTCCTTATACTTTAACTTATCATTTCAACTTTATTCTACTTATATTTAACTAAATTCCTTGAATCTAGAATAACTTCCTAATTATTTTCATATAACCTTATATTTCCTCTTAAATATAAAAAAGAAGCTTAACTCAAATACTACTTAACAATTACTTAATACAATATGTCTACCATAATATTACTCTAATTTTCTTCTATAAACTAATTTTACATTGGCATTTTTATTGTTTTAATTCTTATACTTTGTAATATTTTTTAAGATAGTCTTTAAATTTTCTCCACTCTTTTTCCACTGCATCATCCCTCTGGTCGCGGATTCGTCCGGTCAGTTCAGCGGTTTCCATATAGTCCATCATTTTCATCTGCCATTCTTCCAAGGTTGGCAAGTCCTTTGTCTTCCAATATTTTGCAATAAGAATTCTTGCTGCTGTTGTGGCATACATAAACAAAGTGTGATCTTCTTTTGGTAGCACCTGGTGGACCATTCCAAGCAGGAAGGCCTCTGGTTTCTTCAAAAATGTGTTCTTGAACACCTTCTTCAACTCGTTATAGATCATCTCCCAGAAGGCCTTCAGCCTTGGGCAGGTCCACCACATATGATAAAATGTTCCTTCAGCAGTGCCACACTTCCAACATTTATTGTCCTGCAAATGATAGATTTTTGCCAGCTTCACTGGGGTCAGGTACCATCTATAAATCATTTTCATTATGTTTTCTCTTAATAATGTACATGCTGTAAATGTAATACCTGTTCTCCATAGTCTTTCCCAGTCTGCCATCATAATATTATGTCCAACGTCTTTTGCCCAATCTATCATTGCAGATTTAACTAACTCATCCTGCGTATGCCATTCCAGCAGCAAATTATACATTCTAGACAGGGTCTTGGTCTTTGGTTCTAGTAATTCTGTTTCCAATTTTGACCTTTCCAATTGAAAGCCAATCTTTTTGTCCATTTTGAAGAGTTCGTTGGTTTGGTGATATTGTAACCAATCACGGATCCTTCCTCTCAATTGCTCAAAGGGTTTCAACCTGACTTGTTCTCCTTCATATATTAACATCTCGGAGTATTTTAACCAATTTTCTTCCATATTTGTTCTTTTATAGGCCTTTGCTTCTACCGGTGACAACCATCTGGGTGTTTTCCTTTCTAGGAGATCCTTATATTTCATCCAGACTCTAAAAAGAGCCTTTCTTATTATATGATTTTTAAATCCTTGATGTGCCTTTAACTTGTCATACCATAAATATGCATGCCATCCAAATTTATTATCATATCCTTCCAGGTCGAGTATGTCCGTATTTTCTAATAGGAACCAATCTTTCAGCCAGCAGAAGGCTGCAGCTTCAAAATATATACTTAACTCCGGCAGGGAAAATCCCCCTCTTCTCTTATCATCTGTTAAGATCTTAAATTTAATTCTGGATTTTTTCCCCTGCCAGACAAATCTTGATATCGTCTTCTGCCACTTCTTGAAAGGTTCCATCTTGTCGAGTATTGGAATCGCCTGGAAGAGAAATAGTAGTTTAGGCAGCACATTCATCTTTATCACTGCAATTCGGCCCATCAAGGACAGTTTCAAATTGTTCCAGATCTCCAAATCCTTCTTTATTTCATTCCAAACCTTTTCATAATTGTCCTTAAACAGATTTTGGTTTCTCGCTGTCATGTTGATACCCAGATATTTTACTTTTTTTGCAAATTGCAGGCCTGTTTCCTTCTCCAAATTTTCTTTTTCTCCTTGTGTCAGGTTTTTCCCTAGAACTTTTGTTTTGGCTTTATTTAATTTAAATCCTGCTACTTCCCCAAAGTCTTGTATCACCTCCAATGCCATTGGGGCACTGGAGTCCGGATTTTGTAATGTCAAAACTAAATCGTCAGCGAAGGCTTTTAGCTTATATTCTTTGGCCCCCACCGCCACCCCTTTGATGTCTGAGTTTTTCCTAATCATGTTCAGAAGTACCTCCAGGACTGTGATAAACAATAACGGGGAGAGAGGGCAACCTTGTCTTGTTCCTTTCTGAATTTTTATGTTGTCTGATACCACATTATTGATGATGATCTTAGCTTTTTGATCTGTGTAGATTGCTTCGATACCATTCATAAAACCATTCCCCACCTCCATGTGCTGTAGATTCCTTTTCATAAATGTCCAAGATACATTATCGAATGCTTTTTCGGCGTCCACAAACATCAGGATTGCTTTACAGTTCTTATTTTGTTCAAGTTTTTCAAGGATATCCACCACGTTTCTTATGTTGGTATTTAGATGTCTTTCCGGTAAAAAACCGGCTTGATCTTTGTGGATAACCTCCTTTAGAACCTTCCTGAGTCTGCTAGCCATGATATTTGCAAAGATTTTGTAGTCCACATTTAGGAGGGAGATAGGTCTATAATTTTTCATCAATGTCCGATCTACGCCTGGTTTTGGTATCAGAGTTATATATGCGTCCTTCCAAGACTCCGGTGCCCTTCTTCCCATCAATATCTCATTACACACTTCCATTAGTGGTTGGGTTAACCAATCTTTCAATGTTTTATAATATTTAGCCGTAAGTCCATCTGGTCCTGGGGCCTTATCCAATTTCATATTGCTAATTGCCATTTCCACTTCATTTGATGTTATTGGGTGGTTTAGGGGGCCTTTCATAGTTTCTGGGATTTTCTGTAGGCCATTTTTAACTAAAAATTGCTCTATTTTGTCTATTTCCTTGGTTTCTTCTTTGTACAACTGTTTGTAAAACTTTTCAAAAATTTTCCTTATCTCCGAAGGGTTCACCACATTATTTCCATTAATATTAATGCCCGTGATGGTATTCAATTTCTGTCTCTGTCTCAATTGCCACGCTAGCAATTTTCCACATTTATTGGCTACAACAACAACTTTATTTCAGCTTTAAGCTCATATCAAAAACAAGACAGAAAACACAGACAGAAAAATTCCACTCACATCAGATTTAGCGAATTAAAACATATAAGATTAGTGGGAATAAAAAACTTAATAACTACTCAAAAAATATAGATAATTTTCCAAGCAATTTCAGGTTCCTACTAATGATCCATTACGTCTCTTGTGTGTCAGAACAGAGGTTAGAAATTTTGCCATTTGTGAAGTTACAAATTGGTCAGTATCTTGCAATAGAAAGGCAAGAAGAAAGTCAGCCGGGTGCCCAGATAGTTTTTGAATTAATGGTAGCACTAGATTCTTCCGGCTATCATCATATAGGGGGCAGTTGAACACTATATGGTGAAGTGATTCTGTCGTTCTGTTATCACAAGAGCATAAGACCGAGATTTGACCTCTGGAAAATCTATGGAAAAGAAGGTTTGAAGGGAATACATTAAAACGTGCTTTAATAAAAGCAAAACGATGATTAGCAATGGGGAGAGATGAGAAATAGGTTGGTACATGGAGTGGAGGAGCAATTCCCAACTGTCTCGGGGAGCAAGTCCCGCCACCAAGCATAACATTACGTTGCCACTCTATGTCATCCAATCTTTGATTAATATACCTCTTGGCTGTGATAAGGTCATATTTCAAAACTTCCATGGGTGAGATTCCGATAGATAAGAGTTTAGAGTGAATCATGCTAGCCCATGGACTGGTGAACTCGTCACGCCATAGGCATTGGGCTAGGTAATAATTAGGAAGTCTCAGCCCAAGTGTTAGCCAATAGCTGAAGACATGTTTCCACAGTACAGTCTCTAGTGAAGGCATCCTTAGTTCGAGACGGATAGCCGCATTACTCACACAGTTGGGTACTTTCAGAAGGCATCGTAGGAATTGATTTTGAGTGACCTCCAGGGGAGAAGGATTTGCCAGAGCAGCCCAAAGTGGGGCCGCATAAGCGAGTGTGGCTATTACTTTAGTTTTAAACACCTTCAACCCCGAGGGCACGTGCAGAGCGCCATCCGTAAAATAGAACTGGAGGAGAGCATATGATGCGGCTTTCGCTTTATTAAGGAGATATTGAAGATGGGCGTTCCATCTCATATTTTGTTGAAATAAGATGCCTAAATATTGGAATTTAGCGACTTGTTCCACCTCTGCACCCTCAAGCCTCCACTTATATTGTTTCCGCCTTCTGGAAAAAATCATTATTTTAGATTTGGAATGATTTATAGTTAGAAGGTTGGCTCGACAATAAGCAGCAAAGGTCTTCAAAGCCCTGTTTAAGCCTACTCGCGAGTAGGAAAGGATTACTGCGTCATCTGCATATAGAAGCAGTGGGCATCGGTAGTCAGCCAGACGGGGGGCGTGAATATTATTGCGTGCCTCCTCTAAGGGCTTCCTCATATCGCTTATATACAGGTTGAAAAGCAGGGGGGCCAGGATACATCCTTGTCGGACTCCCCTGTTTATTGGGACCGCCCCTGTTAGGTCACCTGCAGGAGAGAGTCTCACTCTGGCAGCCGTTCCCTCATGCAACTGGGTCATAAGCCATAACAATCTTCTATCAATACCCCATGAGGCTAATTTCACCCATAGCTTATCCCTGGGAATACTATCAAAAGCTGCCTTCAAATCAATGAAGGCAGCACAAAGTTGGCCTCGACTGGGAGAAGAATATTTCCGTGCCAGATGATACAGAATTACAGCATGATCGGTTGTGGAACGATTTGATCTAAAGCCCGCTTGCTCATGGCCAATTAAATTGGACTCTTCCGTCCATTGCATCAATTTGGATAACAAAAAGCGGGCATAGACTTTCCCCACAATTGATAATAAACTAATATTGCGGTAATTCCCAGGCTCAGAGATGGAACCTTTTTTATGAATAGGAATAATAATAGCCTCCTTCCAGGCTCTAGGGATGAGGCCTGTGGTGTTGATGGCGTCAAATACTTTGGCCAAAACAGCGGCCCACCACTGCGGGTGTGACTTAAGGGCCTCAGCAGGAACCAAATCAGGCCCCGGGGCCTTTCCCGCTTTCAGATGGCAAATCAGATCTTTGATTACCTCCGGGTCCGTGGGAGGCCATTTAGGAAGGTGGAGAAACAGGTGCTCCAAGGAGGTAGAAGGAAGATCAGCTTGTGAGAAGGCTTTTCTCAAAAACTGTTCCCAGATGGGGGCGGGAATGGTGGCTGGGGGATATTGCCTCGATCTTCTGTTAACTAATGACCAGAATTCGCTTGAATTACGGGTATTGGATGCATTAAGTAAAGCCAACCAGCGGTGCTTCTGCCAGTTGCGTTTGGCCATTAACTGGGCTTGTTTATAAGCAGTTTTAGCTTGGTAATATGCCGGCGGAAGTTTCATATCTCCTGAGGTCTTATAATCATTGTAAATTGAGCGAAGAAGAGCTCTGGTCTGTTTACAGTGAGAGTCATACCATAGGGCGCCTGAAGGATGGTTGCGATTAGTAGTCTGGGGGGGAGAAGTAAGAAAAGCAGTAAATTCAGCAGTAAATTGGTTAAATAAATCCAATATCGCAGTGGGATCGTGGGGCTCATTGGCTATATCAGCTAATTGGATACAAGTTTCTTTAGGGTAAAAGTCCAAGTGAATACGGTTTTGTACCTTGGACCAATTTAATCCACGCACTCTAGCCTGCGCATTAGCTTCAATCCTAGTTTGATGACTGTACTCAGTACACCGCCAGTCGAGGGCAAGAATAGATACTAAAGGGAGGTGATCACTATTTAGCATATCCCCCACCTTGAAGGAAATAATTTTTGGGAACAAATCCCTCGAGGTCAGAAGATAGTCTAGCACACTATTTGAAGTAGTGCCTAAGTGGGTGTATTCACCGGGCACATCCGGGTGGCATCTGCCATTCAAGGGAACTAAATTTAGGTGGATAGCCAGTTGTAAGAAAAGAACACCTGCCTCGTTAACTTTGGTATCTTTAGACATTCGTCCAGTTAAAAGATCTAGATCAAGGGTTTCAAGGTCTGGGCCCACCCACCATTTGGATTCCGTCAGGGCCTCCCAGTTAGCTGCAGTTCGCGCATTGAAGTCACCTCCTATTAGAGTTTGAGTCGTGGGGAACCTAGCCCGACATGATAATAGGTGGCCTTCCAGGATTTCCCATCTAGATCTGAGATCGAGGGATGTGCCTCCTGGGGGGAGGTATACATTCGAGATAAGAAGGGATATCCTTCCACCAACAACCAGACCGGAGATAACAAAAGGAGGGGAAGATTGGACTAGTGTTAGTTTGGCATGTAAACCCAAGGAGATACCTATTATGAGGCCACCTTTAGGGCGGCCACCCCTTGTGGAGGGGCAGGCAGGCAAGGATATTAATTCAAATCCGTTTATAGCAATATCCTCAACCTCCCATGTTTCCTGTAATAGGATAATATGGAACGAACTAATAAACATCTGGAATTCAGGGTCAAATTTTTTCCTCCGCCAGCCTGCTATGTTCCAACATAGGACTGACAGGGGAGTCCCTCTGGAATGGTCATTTAACTGTCACTTGACAGGTTGGGGATTGCACTTAGACGCATGGGAAGTCCAAGGAAAATATTCAGTTAATTTGCTTTGTTGAAGTGTCACATTTGAGGGTCGCCGAATCTCAACATTCTGAGATAGGTGGTCAGGAGGCAGCGGAAGATGCCCTTCAGTGCCGATGTTGATTTCAGGGAAAGCTAAAACACTTACAGCTTTAGCACTGGAGTTTGAAGTAGAGGCGTCCTCCTGATGGTTTGATGAACTCGTTGGTACAGGTGGTCGCTGATTGTCTTCGGTGGAGGTTATATTATCACTCAAAGGGTCCGGGAGACCAACTCCCATTGAGGGCTTGTTGGCAAGAGGAGCAATAATTTGGTTTATATGCCCAGTAGGGTCTTCAATCCATTCTGGACCAGGTCTTCTCTCTACAGCATCCATCTCTTGCACAGGATGACGGAACAAACTTGGCGATATATGAAAATCAGTCCTAGGCACTTGGAAGTCCATAGGAAGTTGCTCGTCATTATGGGAAGATTCCAGGTCAGGCATGGAGGAATAGGACATTGACAGCCTATTGGAGCAAGAAATGTTGTTTGCTTCATACTTTGGGGAAGTAAGGTTGCTTGAGGACTGCAGATCAATTAAAGGCGGTGAAAAGGCTCTATCTTGTAAGAGAGAGCTAGCAATTGATATCCGTGAATCCTCCCTGGGAGCCGTTGGATGCACCCCTCTTGGGGGGACCAGGCTTTGGGGTGATGACAACGTTTCACCCGCGGGCCTTGGGTTATCCAAATCATCGTAATCAGTTTCCAAGGGGGCTCCTTGGAGTTGAGCAGTCACAAGTTGTTGTTTAAGTGTATCCAGTCTGGCCAGTACTGCCTGTTGTTCTGCTGGAGGTAAATCACCGAATAGAGAGACGAGACCCCTCTCCTCCACACTTGCCGGAGAGCAATCCGTGTAATTCCACATCTTTGTTGAAGGAATGGGTACATCTGAAGGGAGCACATTGGTGTTCAAAGGCAGATCAGTCCTAACTGGAGTGCATTCCTCTTTGGGTGGTCGGCAAGATAGGAGAGGTTTGATCAGAGTATCAACGAAAACTCTTGTTGGGATGATACCCCATCTAGCCAGGGGCGCTTTCCTCCTGATCAAGTTAGAGGGGATTTTTGGAGATTGAAAGGTGAGCATTACTATTTGGGATCTCTGGGGATGATGTAGCGGATATACTGCGCTGAGGTCGATTTGCGGAACTCGTATATGAAGAAGGTTACCTAAGAATACTTTAATGTCCCTCACGTTATTCCACTTGGGGTGCCAGCCATATATAGATAGGCAGATTTTGTTTGGTTGAAGGGTCAGGGACTGATAGTTCCCCGAAGATTTCGAATAGTGCTTATTAACATCACCTCTTTGTCTGTTA
The DNA here is from genome assembly GCA_034642065.1 of Darevskia nairensis. Lineage (NCBI taxonomy): Eukaryota > Metazoa > Chordata > Lepidosauria > Squamata > Lacertidae > Darevskia > Darevskia nairensis. The sequence goes on along the minus strand of JAWWNI010001204.1, from coordinate 84,632 downwards.
GGAGAGATGTTCCGCCGGCTCTTTAATTCGTTCATTATTTCAGCGTGTACTGGCTGCAAATCGGGAAACTCAAGATTTTGCTGGGGCTTGTTCCTCTGGTTCTTTAAATCCTTCTCAGCCACATATTGAGTTGAGTGGGATGATTGGGTTATTTGTAGCTCTGAAGAAACAAGCTTTAGTTGAATCTTATCCAACTGCGAGGCTATCCCGTTTATGCTCTTAAAGATGCAGTGGAGAGTTCTAATTATTAGATGGAGTTGTTCGACCCCCATATCAACACCCATATCAACACCCAGGTCGGTCTCTGGCACAGTTTTCAGAGAAGGGCGATCTTCAATAACCTTGGCTGTAGGGATGTCATTTGCGTTACTCGTCCTTGGCGAGGCCCTCTCTCCTATTTCCAAAGATGCTGCCAATTCCACTAAAGGGCTAAAACGATTATAAGTTTCAACCGAGTACCTGGCATCCTCGGAACAGCAATCCTGATTGCGGTCATTCTTAGAATGTTTAGCTTTCGGGGAGGTGACTGCCTCCTCCACCTCTCTTGGCCGTTTGCCGTGGCCCATAGCCAGGATTTTAAGAGATTTTAAAATACAAGGGTTTAGAACCCAATTAACAGTTCAAATAGGTTCAGATAAGATTTAGTGTACCGCACAAGGCACAAAATAAAAACGACTTAGTGAAATAACTAAAAGCAAATTAAAATAACTTCTGTCTTATCTTGGAGCTGAGAGATCTCGGCGTTTCATCTGTCCGCCGCCATCTTCCGGGAAGCCAAAATCTATTGGCTGATTCGAAAGTCTTTTGCTTCAACAATTTAATTTTCCATTCGATTTCCCAATTAATTATTTTAGAGAATTCAACTTGTAGCTGCTTTATTTCCTTTTGTATTTTAATATCTTTAGGATTTATCCTCAATTGTCTTTCCTTCTCTTTCAATTGTTGCAAAATTAAATTCTTTTTCTCTCTTTGCAGCTTCATTTTAATTGCTTTTTGTTGTATTAGGAATCCTCTCATCACAGCTTTGCTTGCGTCCCAAATTGTTCTTTTTTCCATCGTCGTATTTAAATTTATTTCAAAAAAGTCTTTTATTGTTTTCTGAGCTTTTTCACAGATAATTTGATTTCTTAACAGTGAATCGTCCATTCTCCATCTGAAGGAACCCTTCGGTGTTAGTCTTAAATCCAGTTGTACTGGGTTATGATCAGAGCATGTCCTTGGATGTATTTCAGTCTGGAGCATCCTGGGAGTTAGTTCCCTGGATGCCCATATTTGGTCTATTCTACTCCAGGCTTTAGTTGCCTCACTGTAAAAAGTTGCTTCCAAATCAGTTGGATTCATTGTTCTCCATGCGTCTATCAAGGCTAGGTTGTCTGCCATCTCAAAAAAAGTTTTTGGTAGCCTTCCATCATTTGTGAATTTTACTCTTTGCGATCTGTCCATAAGCGTAGAGGCTACCGCATTGAAATCTCCTAGAACTATTAATTTATAATCCATATATTTCGTCAGCCTTTCGTGAATCTCCTTGTAAAATTCAGATTTTGCATCATTTGGCGCATACAGTCCCAATATTAAAAACTTTTCGCCTTCTACTGTTATTTCTATAGCAACAAATCTTCCATCTTCATCCTTAAATGTAGGCTTTTAAATCACCGCCTTCCTCTTCCGGTAGATGTCTTACTCTCAAATTGGTGGCCCGTTGCCTCATCTGCATAAAAGCAAGAGACACCTGCGTGTTGTAGTGGTCTCTGATGTGGGTCTGTTCCAAACTTTGAACCTGTGACTCAACTTTGTTGACCTTCTCCTTAGTTGATTCCAAATCTTGTTGAAATTGTCCAATTTGATCCAATTGTGTTTTAATACCTGCAATATCCTGTCTGAGGCCTTCAGTATTGTCTTTAATCTCCTTTTGTAGTGCCTCAAAATGTTCAAGTAATTGAGTCATTACTGCAGGTTCCACTTGTTGAGATAATCTTCTTTTTTGCTCCTTGGAGGATCCTTCTGTTGATTTTGCAACACTTCTTGTCGTCACACCTCTTCCAGCTCCTCCAGACATTTATTTCCAATAGTTCAATAGTTCAAGGTCAGCTCAGTTGGGTAGCCCAGGCCTCAGTTGCTATGGATATAAACTTATCTATAAAGGGTTAACAGTTCCCGTGGCAGCTGCTGCCTTTATCTTCCAGCCAGAGCCACAACAATTGCTGCTCAAGGTTACTTCACAGCTGGCGCTTCCTGCCAGAACTTGTTTACAAAGGGAGCAAAGGATTGTTGCAATTCACACTGTTCTGAAATGTTACTTTCACTTTTAAGAAGAGTAGCAATTCAGCCTTTTCACAAAGATGTAAGAAAGTTGCAAAGACAAATAAATTGTAATCCAAGAGGGTTGTAGCTGGTACAGAGTTAAAAGATGTCAAGAATTAGAAACAGTAGCAGCAAATAGCAGATTTTAAAGTAATTTCTTCAACCCCTGTACTGCCCGGCTCATCCACATTCCAGAGGTGACAGTGGGTCTAATCCAAGCGATAATAACGTTATAAATCAATATAATCAATTTCCTCTAACCCTCCTGCCGGATTTCCCGGGGAGGGTATTTTAACAGCTGTCAAATGCCAAGGAAAACATGAGACTCTGTGTTTAGCTCCGGCTATATTATTTTCTTTAAAAATAATAATTTTGCTTTGGAGCAGTAATCCAAAACCATATTGAACACAATGGTCTCTCTCTCTTTCTCTGTTGTATCACATCAGATTGCACAGACCTAGAAATGGTCAGTGCTGCAGTCCTCAGTCATACGCATCTTGAGTCTAAACCCCACTGAATCACTGAGTTTGTCTTCTGCATAAGCATGATACATGGGATTCTGATGCATTTCCATAAAAGTCTCTGGCTGCCACCTTGCAGATATCACACAGTTCAACAGACATTGATGAAAACCACCGCAATTCTAAACTCTTTATGGTCAGTGTGATGTAGTGTCAAACCAGGACTGGTCTTAATTTCACAGGGTTTTTGTAAGAACACTATTAGGGAAATGAATAACCAAGCACCCTGTCTTGAATTCCTTGGAAGGAGGGCAGGATATAAAACAGAATAAATAAACACTCAGCATGTTTTGGGGTTTGGTTTAAGAAACTGTGGATTGTGCCCTGGCTGTCTGTCAAATCTGAGATTGCTGAAGTCTGTTTTGGTTTGTGGATTGCAGCCCACAAACCACAATGCAGTCCTAGGCCACACTGAAATCAAGTAGAGTGTAAGCCCCACTCAAATCAATAAGACGTCACTTTTAAGTAGGTATACATATAATTATGTTAGCTTATTTCTTTTACTCTACACTTTTATAAGAGAATGAACTTCATATGTTATATAAGTACTTCCAAACAAGTGTGAACTACAACTTAACAGTGTGTTAAGAGCAAAGTCTACTCCACTAATTAGAACCTTAGGTGGATAATTAGAAGAGTTTTGTTTAGCTCAGGGATGATGGAGGGAGAAGTGAAGAGTCGTTCTGATAGTCACTGACAAATCTTCTGTCAAGATTGCTGCTATCAATGGGGAAATCAATGAAAGTGTTGAAGCACAAGAACAACTGTCATTGTCGGGTTCACAGTGGGTGTTTCTCCCCAAACCATTTATTACCATCCTGCTTTTACTGACAGTTTTGCAAGTCTAGTTCATATGGAAATACTGCTCCATAGAAATGATCACAAGATAAATATAAAACAAAATAAAAAATAAAAAAATTCCTTCCAGTAGCACCTTTGAGACCAACTAAGTTTGTTATTGGTATGAGCTTTTGTGTGCATGCACACTTCTTCACATACTTATATATATACTTATACGTATATACTTATTCGGCAGCAAGTCTGTTGCAGGAGTGGACACCCCCCCATCTCACGCTATCACACATGTGGCCACCCCAAACTCACACCATAGCCAGGGGAACAGACTGCACCAAAAACGTCACAAAAATCCCCTCACCAGCAGTGTTAATGTCACCACTGGAACACTTTTATTAGAGCCAAGAGAATTCATGAATATATATTGTACCAAGACTTGATTCATCTTCAAGAATAGATCAAATACATGCCAAAGTATTAAAGAGGAGAAAAAATATGAAACTGCTTACATACTGTCAACTAATAGCAGGATTCAAGAACGACTGTATGGCAACCAGTTAAATCTGAGAAAAGACAGAATTTGAGTCCATCATAACAGAGGGCCACCTTTTGGGTAAAATTTATAAACTATTACTCAAATATGACACCAAGCCTGAACACGTTAAACCTTGTATGACAAAATGGGTTCAACAATGTAAAGAGCAGATTACATTTGAACAATGAGAACAATTATGGAAAAAGGAATAAAATTCACTGCACATTAATCCCTAAAACAAAATTGGTACAAAAATGTTCTTTTTATGTTCTTACAGGTACATCCAACTCCCAAGAGACTGTGATCTACTCCCAGTACAAAAAAAAATGTCAGTGATCTACCCATTGTCATTGGAAGGAGGAGGAGCGTGTGTGGGGTGGGTGGAAGAGGAGAGTTGAGCAGAGTTGATGAGCTTTTTGAGGGTATGATCTCGTGATCTACCCGGATCAACCAGGGATCTACCGGTAGATTGCGATCTACTGGTTGGGCATGCCTGGACTATATAACTTTGAAAGATATACAGAAGATGAATAATGATATGAATGGACATTGCTGGAAATGTCATAGACCTCAAGGAACCTTCTTCTATTTGTGCTGGACCTGTGAAAAGACCAAAAAGTTTTGGAGGAAAGTTCATTTCGAAATGCAAAAAATGTAAAAAGCTAGACTTGCATAAAAGTATGCTTTTGTGAATGACTTCTTCAGCTATTGTGAAATTGTCAGTGGAACTATTTTGTTATATGACCACAGCAGTCACTGGTGTTGGCTAACATATGGAAATCTGACATGTGTCCTGGAATAGATGCATGGAAAGAGAAATGCTCAGAATATGCAGTAATGGCAAAACTCACCAATTTAGTAAATAATAGACCCATGGAGGAACATAAAAAAAATTGGAATCTTTATAATTTATATACAGCTTAACAGGATTTGTATAATATACCTTAGGTCAGTGTTTCCCAACCTAATCTAGGCAACGGCACACTTGTTTCATTAAAAAAATCTCGCGGCACACCGCTCCTCCCCCACCCGGCTGCGCCGGGTCTCCTGACTCACAGTTACCTCTGAGATCAGCTGTAGCGCGGCGTCCTTTCTCCCGCCCATCAGCTGGGGCACCAGGTCGGGATTCTCCCGCGAGGCTTCTGTTGCTGCTGCTACTGCAGCAGCCAAGGGAGCAGCGCCGCCCTGGCTTCCGCTTCGCCGCTGAGCTCCAGCAGCGCCGCCGCCACGGTCCTGTGCAGCCCTGGGCTGCAGGTCCCTTTTTCCGCGGCACATCAGCCGGTGTCTCGCGGCACACCAGTGTGCCGCGGCACACCGGTTGGGAAACGCTGCCTTAGGTTACAAATATGTTTCCTGTTTAAAAATAGAAGATTTCTGTGTATATGATAAAGAAATACATACGGTATATAGTGGAAGAAATCTTGTCTGTCTGATCTATAAATGAAATTATATTTTTATATAATTTTTTGCGGTAGATTGTTATAATCATATACGGTATTTCTCTAATAGCAATCTACCTAAATTGGAAATAATATTTAGTGCACTAACCTTTGTCTAACTCTTGGTAAATGTAAGCTGGCTGACTTATTTTGTGCCATTGTGATTCAGTGTTATATTTGCGCTCAGTACTTTGAAGGATTTGATCATCTTTATAGGTCTTTTAAATTTTTTATCTATCTATCTAAATCATTTATCCCCTCCCCCCTTTCCCCTTTCTGTACTTCCCTATCCTCTAAAATTTGAATAATTTTTTTTTAAAAAATTATGGCTCCACTGTTTTCTGGATAACGATAACCCCATATTAATTACCCATCCACCTATGCTATGTTCATGGCCAGATCACTTTGGGGCACTGCTATGCTGTAGAAAAATTCTCCCGAAGCATGGATTCCCATGGATCCTTAGTTTTTTTTATGTTTGGTCACCCAGAAATCACCATCAATCACACATTATGTTGTTAACAGAAAAATCTGGGGGCTCCCTTGGACCAAAACAAGGATACCAGACAGGAATATCTGAACAAAAAAGCAGCCAGTAGGTTGGGTCTTTATTGAAGAAAAACTGCCGCGACAGGACTCCAACATGCTCCAAGGTGAAACAAGATGGAAGCCGTGTCCAAAGGATGGCCCCCAACTTTTTTTAGCTCCATATCCCCTTCCTTGATACACTCCTCAAAGTTACATCCTTGACACGTCACAGTCACATCATGAGAGGGGAGTTTCAGGGGCAGTAATCTGAGCATCCTGATAACTGCCCTTGACTTCCCCCCAACCTCCACCAGTCTCCCATCGATGAAGACCATAATTTACAAGTCCATAGACCCTTGGGGGAGTCAGTCACAGTTCTTTGTTTGGTCAAGGGCAGAATCCATCTCCAAGTAGTCAATGTACCGGTAAGTCGATAAGGAGGAGTCTGGCACTTGCGTGTGACCTTATCTTCAGGAAGGGGAGATTGCTGCGAACATGACTTCTTGCAGAAAGGATGATGGCTGCCAGTCACATGTTCCATACCTCCCTCCTTTGGCAGTCCTCCTCCTGTAAAGCAAGGGTGGAATCTGCCCCTTCCCAAATTTGGTTTGCAAGGAATCTGCCCCTTCCCAAAGTTGGTTTGCAGGGAATCTGCCCTTTCCCAAAGGTGGTTTGCAAGGAATCTGCCCCTTCCCAAAGTTGGTTTGCAAGGAATGTGCCCCTTCCCAAAGTTGGTTTGCAAGGAATCTGCCCCTTCCCAAAGTTGGTTTGCAAGTAATCTGCCCCTTCCCAAAGTTGGTTTGCAAGGAATCTGCCCCTTCCCAAAGTTGGTTTGCAAGGAACCTGCCCCTTCCCAAAGCTGGTTTGCAGGGAATCTGCCCCTTCCCAAACTTGGTTTGCAAGGAATCTGCCCCTTCCCAAAGTTGGTTTGCAAGGAATCTACCCTTTCCCAAAGGTGGTTTGCAAGGAATCTGCCACTTCCCAAAGTTGGTTTGCGTACACACGCGCGAAACCCTGTCTGTGGTGCCCACCCCTTTCCCCAAGAAAGAGACATGAGACCAGAGTATGGGATTAAATTGGCCACAACTTTATTAAACTTCAGAAGTGGGAAACTTGGCTCAGGCCTTGGCAGGCAGCCCTCTCAGCCCATGGCTGAGGATATGCAGGATGATGAGGTGCAGTGGGAGGGGACTGCAAAGCACACACTTACACAGCATGCCCTCCCACCAACCTCGGCCGGGAGTTCGACCTACATGCCGCCGCTCTATGGTCGAAAACTCCCGGCGTACCCTTTAACGGGCCCTGCCGCGCCGCCGCATGGGCTGGGAGCATGCCAGCATCCCACCCAACCAGATGATAGACTATAAGACTACCTTGCCAAGGCCTAAAACCGCCACCCGAGGCCCCTAAGGGCCTCGCCGCCAAGAATCCCACAACTGAGTAACCGACACCCCTACTCTGCCAATACCAGGTCCACAAGTGCCTGTCGCAAGTCGCTCAACCAGAGATCATTGCCGAAAGGTGTCAGATGTACGCCATCTGCCCTGAATATTCCTGCCGCATCCGCCCTGATGGCGGGATGAGAGATGGAGAATCCCCCAATAAGCCGCATGGTATTTCGCATGGCCCCGTTAATTTTTCCAACCGCGTAATTAATGCGAGAGGGGTTCATAACCCCTCTCCAGTGCAGACGGGGCAGTAAGTTGGACCAGCCAATCGCCATTGTTGGGTACAAGGCATGCAAGCGCTCAATATCCGCCCTTGCGGCCAGGGCCAAGGCAATGCCTTTCTGCTCCACTAGGTCATTTTCCCCAAGGTGTAAAATCAAGACTCTTGGGGGGCCAAATGCCGCTGCAGCCTTACTAAACAAGGGCATCAAGCCCTGCCATCGCATGCCCCGGTGGCCCATCCAATATATGCGTACCTTGGGGTGAATGTCAAGGTTCCGCTCCCCGTTGCAAGACCCGGCATGTTCCGATGCCCAATGGACGATGCTGTGCCCCACCACCCAAATCTTCGTGGAGGGCAAACCTGCAAGAAAATTAAAATGTCAATGTTAAAGAGGAGGAGCCGGGATGAATGTAACTTTTGTATGCTGCCGACCGCCAACGCCCCAGAGTCTTGATGCGTGCAGGGTCCCAGCCTTGTGCTGCCGCAGAAGTGGCGGCCCCAATACAGAAGGAGTGCCCGGAATATCCTTGGGGGTCGGCTCCGCAGGCAGTTATGACCTTGCGCAAGACTGACGTGAATTGGAATCGCGATAAAGGACGCATGTCTGAATGTATGAAGAACGGGCCCTTGGACTTAGGCCGAACCTTGAGGAAGCTACGTGTGTCCCGATAAGGGCAGGGACCCTTTGTTTCCGCCTTGGCAAGCGCCAGAGTGACCCCTTTTCGCAGTTGGTCCGTTTTTGATGACCCGAATTCGGACATTCACTGTGTCACCCTCGAACCTAATGTCAGTGTCCTTTAACCCTGAGTGCAGGGCCCTGTCCGCCAGGCATTCCCCAATGCGCATGGCACCAAAGAAGGCTAGGGAGAAGGCTGCCCGGAAGAGACGTGTCTCAAAATTTGACCAGCATACTTGGGGTAATTTCTTCCAAATTTGTTGGAGGACTTCTATAGTGATAGGTTTTCTGCTGTCCTGACAAGGGGGAATGACGCAACGCCACCCAATCAGTAGCTTCTTGACGTGGAAGCTGTCGCAAGGGTCTGGCCAATGAAAAATCTACAAAAGAAGGAAATTGCCGCCCTGTAAAGCATTAATGTTTTAATGCCAATGCCATTGCGCTTTTGGCAGACCAGGAATTGAAGCACGTCATCCTCGGATGCCTGCTGCGTCGTAAAGCCGTGGAAGCGATCAAAGGCGTCCCAGGCCCTGAAATAGGAACGTCTGGTTGAGGGGCTAATGCCGTTAATACTCCCTGGTTCACTTCTCGTCTCCAACTTCCCACAGATCGTCTGGGAAGACTTCCGAAGTCTGGGCGGCCTCTGGTGCTAGCTCGCGGAAACGCTCCATCTGGAAACGAGATAACGCATCAGCAATGTTGTTATCAAGACCCGGTATGAAACGGGCTGTGAAGGTAATATTGTACCGCAGGCATTCCAACACGAACCGGCGCAGCACCCTTATCACCCTCTATCAGACTTTGGTGACTGCCTGGATATAATTCTTACCACCGCTTGATTGTCCGACCAGAAGCATACCCTGGAGTTCGAAAAGGAGGTTCCCCAGATGCGAACGGCGACTAAAATGGGAAAAAAAAAACCTCAAGGAATGTACGGTCGCGAGTGATGCTGGCCGCATGCCAAGAGGACGGCCACGGTTGGGCACACCAATGGCCCCTGAAGAAGACACCAAAACCAAAGCGGCCTGACGCATCTGAATGGACCTGGAAGTCCACCCCAGGATTTAGTGACTTTTTGCCAAAAGGAAACCCCGTTATACTCCTGCAAGAATGTAAGCCAGATCTTCAAATCCTCCTTTATCTGCTTGGTGACCCTTATGTGATGGTGGGGGGCAACCCCCCCAGCCGTAAGACGCGCCAATCGTGCGCAGAAGGCACGACCTGGTGCAACTACCCTACAAGCAAAATTGAGATGGCCAATTAGGGATTGAACCTGGCGGAGGGTGGTCTTTCTAACCCTCAGCATTGCTTCCAGCAAAGCTTTCAGCGTGTCAAGTTTGGACTGCGGCAGGCGAGATAATTTCTGGCGGGTTTAGGGTACGCTACCCAATGGAGAAATGGGGCATGGAAAGGGGCCAGCCAACCTGCCCGCCAAAATTTCCTTGTTTATTTTCTTTTACAATATCTGGCATTTCACTAACAGCTTTTGGTTTGGTGAGTCCCCCGGAGTAGATTTTGAAGCCAAAAGAAAACCGATCCCACAGATATTTATCCACCTTTCTGTTATGGTATTTATCACGCAGAAGTCTCCAGGGGGTAAGTTTATCGGGGAGGAAGCTTGGGCAAATGATATGTTAATACCTGTTGGAGGCCGCTCCTTGGGAAGGTCCAAGGGCATTTCAGCGTCCCAGATGGAAATACCTCTTGCCTCCTTGTGCACAAATACTTACAATAACGCCTCTAGCACAGACCCCTGTTGTACTCCACAGGCTGCTCATGTACCTCGTCCTCTGGAGATAAATCTGAACTTGCTTCCACAGCCCCGGAGTGGAGTTGTAAACCTGCAGGATGCGAGGGCAATCTGGGAGAGACTGAGAAGACGCGGGTTAACATTGCAAGAGCGAGACCTACTGTGGGTCAGGATTGGATGTTCTGGACCACGATGCTTGTGAACACGTCCAATGGGCACTGAGAAGGGGTGATTGCGTGACACGCCAAACCTCCCAGACCCATTTCGAACCAGAGACCCACTAGAACTGGGATCAGAGGTGGATTTAAGAATTAAATCATAGCCTTCCCCAGAGAGATGCCTGAATCACTACAGATACTTACTTGTTAAAGCGTGTATCCATGAATAATGGGTACCATTATGTTTCCGTGAGTGGAAAATAGAGAGAAGGTTGAAATCTCGGATGGAGTTGGAAGCCTTGGTGTTATCAGTGCCATGCTCAACCATCTGGGCTATAGAATTGCCACAGCAGAAATGAACTATCATTTCAGACAGACACCAGGAAATGTATGAACCGAACCAGTAAAGTATAAGTACTGAAGAATTGGAAGGGACCCTATGGGTCATCGAGTCCAACCCTCTGCAATGCAGGAATATGCAGCTGACCCACATTGGGATCAAACATGCAGTATAGGTACCATGCTCTAGTCCGTAGCGCTGTAGAATTGCAAGGGACCCTGTGGGTCATCTAGTCCAACCCTCCGCAATGCTGGAGTATTATTTATTTATTTATTTATAGGTTAATGGCTGCAATGCAGAAGTAATGTAGCTGTCCCACATGGGGATCAAACGTGCAACCATGGCATATAAGCACCATGATATAGTTCAGTAATGTGCTAACTGGCAAAGGGTCCTGGCTAACAAAATGGGGACATTAGACCAAAAGAATTGCTCACGCAGGCACCAGTAAAGTTGAAAGAGACAAGCTTAATGAACATTAAGCCAATGCTATGTGCCAATTAAATCCACGGAAATTCCAAGGTCAAAATCAGTAATTAAAATTAGCCAATGAAATTAATCCATAGAATCATGGAATCATAGAATCATAGAGTTGGAAGAGACCACAAGGGCCATCCAGTCCAACCCCCTGCCAAGCAGGAACACCATCAAAGCATTCCTGACAGGTGGCTGTCAAGCCTCTGCTTAAAGACCTCCAAAGAAGGAGACTCCACCACACTCCTTGGCAGCAAATTCCACTGTCGGATAGCTCTTACTGTCAGGAAGTTCTTCCTAATGTTTAGGTAGAATCTTCTTTCTTGTAGTTTGAATCCATTGCTCTGTGTCCGCTTCTCTGGAGCAGCAGAAAACAACCTTTCTCCCTCCTCTATATGACATCCTTTTATATATTTGAACATGGCTATCATATCACCCCTTAACCTTCTCTTCTCCAGGCTAAACATACCCAGCTCCCTAAGCCGTTCCTCATAAGGCATCGTTTCCAAGCCTTTGACCATTTTGGTTGCCCTCTTATGGACACGTTCCAGCTTGTCAGTATCCTTCTTGAACTGTGGTGCCCAGAATTGGACACAGTATTCCAGGCGGGGTCTGACCAGAGCGGAATACAGTGGTACTATTGCTTCCCTTGATCTAGATGCTATACTCCTATTGATGCAGCCCAGAATTGCATTGGCTTTTTAGCTGCTGCATCACACTGTTGACTCATGTCAAGTTTATGGTCTACCAAGACTCCTAGATCCTTTTCACATGTACTGCTCTCAAGCCAGGTGTCAATTCAATTTTAACTGAGAGCAGTAGCTCAATTATTTATTTGTTTGTATGTATGCATGTTTATTTATATTTATAAGCAACACCCTATTGAAAGTAGCTGTAATCACTATTTAAATATTAATATATAATTTATTGTCACCAATTCAAAATTAAATCGGCCATACCCGAACCGTAAATTCGCAAAGGAAGCAATGAAGGTCCGGCAGAATTGTGGAACCATGGACCGACCACCAACTATCACTTATCATGAATTAATTGAATTAAAGTGACCGTGCCAATAATAATTGCTCTGGACTTGCAATGACTTTAACTTAGGCGGTAATAATTTCCCTTCATTAAACCAGTATAATAAAAAGACCACTTATAATGTATTTGTTGAATTAAATTAAATTGGCTAAGCCAATTATAAGCACTATGAGACTGCTATAATCAAAACTCAGGTAGAAACAAAATTCCCTTTATTGACCAAGTATAAAGAATCCACTGGCAAGGGACAGGACCCAAGGCAAAATAATAAAATGCGGCAGAAGGACCCCTGCGATAACTTCAAATTCATCCAGCAAGACTATACACCCTCTGGTATTTGAAACCAAAACCCAATTTGAACCGGAAACAACATCAAATCAAAATCAGCAGAGCCAGCTTGCAGTAAACAACATGTTTTATTGCCAATTTGCTAGTTACCATTCAAAATTTCAAATGTCTTTTAGTCACAGTGGCTGTGCTAATACCAATTGCTATGATGTTGTAGTGATGATAAGACTTATTATAAGATCAGGCAGTAATGTAATCCAAAGGCAGCAAGGTTATCCTTGGTTAAAGTTATGGACGCCATAAAGCCAGATCCAGATGCAAAAGACAATAAACTTGAGGCTCGCTTAATGGCAATCTGCTACACTGGAGCTCCAGAGCATGCCTCTCCTAAGATGGCCGCTGTTGCAGGCCAACGTGGCCACACTCAAAATGGCGAAGGCCACGAGGACGTAACCATAACAACACTAAACACCCCTGCACCACGTGAAGCAGAGTAAATAGTAAAAGTAGGGAGGAGAGCAGGAACTAATTTGACCAAATAACCTCAGCCGGCTAGAACAATAAGGGCTTACCCCAGAAACAGAGGAACAAATGAATTCGAAGGCTTAGAGCGTTAATGCAAATGCCCCCCCCCCCCCGGACTGAGAAGAGCTTCTTAAAGGAAGATGCTGCTAAAGGAATCCTCAGGACCCACGAGTTTGACTTGAGGGGGTGTAGAGGGTTAAGAAACGCAGGAAAAAGGGGGTTTTGTTTTTTGTTTTTTGTGTTTTTTTTTGTACTTAGGCAGGGGCTTTTGTTTGTTTGTTTGTTTGTTTGTTAAAAGGTAAGAAAGGAACTCGGCCTGTGAGCGCTATGCAGCTGAGCAGCGGCTGCTCCCAAGATTGTTATCTCTGTCCCCTAAGCGGCAGAACAAACAACAACCACCCCGATGGTTATAAGGGGCCCTGGGCACGTTACCGATCACCCCCAGCGATCCAGGGGTGCACTGCCTTGCTGTTGTCGCTGTAGTGTTGTGCACTGCCTTGCTGTTGTCGCTGAACCTGGAAAGGAAAAGGACCGAAGAGGGCTGACTGAAGAGGTCAGACCCTTTTTTAGCACCTTGACCCCACCCCCGGCCGTCTGCCCTTTGTCCACCCGGCCAAGGGCGTGTCAAAGGGGTCAGCCTAAGCCAGGTGGGCAGCTCCCGCCCAGGGGACCCCTGCTCGGTGTCGCAAACCCGCCCACCTGAGAAGGGAGGGCAGAAATTCTCAATAAAAACATCAAAAAGATACACAAGTAAAAACAAAACAAAACACGGGCAGCATTATTAACATTATACAGGTAAACCCACATCGAGGCATTCGATTTTACGCTTCCGACACTTAAGCGCCAAACTGTAATCAAATGGCTCTGGAGTTCGAGAATAGAGGCTATCCTCAACAAGTTATAAGATCCGCACAGAGAAGGGCACACAATAGGCCCAGACACACTCTCTTTGAAAAACACCTTAAATTAAAAGAACAGCCTCTATCTTGGTCTCTTGATTTTACTCCACTATCTAACCCCATAGCTCAAGTCATCAGTAAGCATTGGCACATCCTTAAAGAGGTTCCAGGATGTCCAAGCACTCCCCCACACATTGGGTTTCGCAGGACTAAGAACTTTAGAGACATTCTGGTACACGCAGACGTAACCAAAGGGACTCAGCAACAACTAAATAAGATCCAGGGCCATTACAAATGTGGCCACGGCGCCGTTTGCGGCCTAACTATTGAACAGAAAGAATTCACCATTCCCAATACCAACAAGATAATTAAATTGGAGAACTTCTCCAATTGTAATTCCCGCAATGTCGTGTACGCGATAAAATGCACTTGTAACCTCTGGTACATAGGGAGCACCATAAGAATGGTTAAAACCAGGATAATGGAGCACAAAAGTCGAATAGCCAATAAGATTATTGAGGCTCCACTGACCGCACATTTCATAGAGGCTAATCATAGCCCCACAGACTTTAAGTGGTTTGTCATTTACAAACATAACCAGAAAGAATCAAACCCGGAAATTATGCATAAGAAATTATTACAAAAAGAGGCGTATTGGATCCATAGATTCGCCTCCCTGACACCGAAAGGCCTTAATATAAATATTGACTTCAGTCCCTTCTTATAACAGCCTAAAGTACAGGTATTGACTTTTATTTAAACCTATGTTTAAAACCTTTTTGGTTCAAAAAACCCCCTAATTGTCTAAGAAATCCCTCTGTCTTTTTATTACACGATTGCCATTGTGTTTACATTCTGCAGCAAACATGTTAGTAGTACATCTCAACTTTATTTAGCATTTACTCCTTCAACAAGGCCGTGCAGGTATTTTGGTCACTTCAGTTTCTACTTTACAACTTAAGCTATTTAAGCCTATTCTTTTTACCAGTCTAAGTTTAATTTGCTGGTTGGCGCTTTCTTTGAGTAAAGATTCACTTTAGTTCAGAATTCAGTTTCCAATATTAAGAACTATAAACATTTTGGGAGTTTTGCTAGTGAGTTTGTGGTAAATTGGTGTCCTGAGACACGCCTTAAATTTTCAGATAGATAGATAACTTTATTGCAGCTATAAGCTCAAACATATATACATAAATAGGCACACAAATCAAGCCTCTCTTACAATCCGTTTAAAAATAAAATAATAAAAAATAAAATAATAATAATAAAAAAATTAAATTAGATTTACATAGGACTGATGAAATAAAATATATATAATCAGTCAATGGAAATAAAAATGACATCAGCCTATGATGTCATCGGAGCTAATAACCTGGAAAGGGTGAAAATAAATTATTGAGATTCGTGTAATAGACCATTTCTCCTCTTGTGGTTCAGAACCGAAGTCAGATACCTTGCCACTTGCAAGGTTACCGTAGGGTTGGAATCCTGGAATAAAAAGGTAAGCTGCCTCTCCACTGGCAATCCAGAAATTTTTTGGACCAATGGGGTCAACAAATTTCTCCTCGCATTATTGTATAAAGGGCAAATAAAAACAATGTGCAGAAGGGATTCCCTCGACAGCTCATCGCATGAACATAAATCTGATACACTTCCCCTCGAGAATCTATGTGACAGGACCCCCGAGGGAAAGGCATTAAACCTTGCCCTAATAAACGCAAAACGGTGCTTTGCAGTAATAAGGGATGAGAAGTAAGATGGAAGGTGCTGGCCCGATGTAATACCCAAATGCCGAGGAGAGCATACTCCCCCACCCAACATGTGATTATGCTGCAGCTCGATATCGTCTAGTCTCAAATTGATAAGTTTTTTGGCGGAAATTAGATCTAAATTCAGAACTTCAGAAGGAGAAATTCCAATATTCAGAAGCTTGGCATGGATCTTGCTTGCCCAGGGACTAACAAATTCGTCCCGCCATAGGCATTGGGCTAGGTAGTAGTCCGAAAGTCTATGCCAGAGTGTTAACCAAAAATTTAGAGTTCGTTTCCATATGAGTGTTTCTATTGATGAGGTTTTCAATTCTAGACGTATCGCCGCGTTACTCACGCAAGGGGGGAGTTTCAAGAGGCGACGCAAAAAATAATTTTGGGGCGTCTCGAGGGGTGTGAGGTTGGACATAGCAGCCCAAAGTGGTGCCGCATATGAAAGTATAGCGGCTACTTTCGCTTTAAACACCCTCAGTCCCGAGGGTACATGCAAGGCCCCCTCGGAATAGTAAAACTGCAGCAGGGCATGGGACATTGTTTTAGCCTTGTTCAGAAGATACTGGATATGAGATGTCCATCGTAAGTTCTGTTGGAAATATATACCCAGGTATCGAAATTTGACTACTTGCTCCACAGTCTCTCCATCCAGCTTCCATTTATACAGTCTTCGAGATCTAGAGAAAATCATCACCTTCGATTTAGAATGGTTTATAGCCAACTGATTTGCTTGGCAATACGCGGCAAAAATCCTCAGCGCTCTAATGAGGCCAACTCGCGAGAAGGATAGGAGCACAGCGTCATCCGCATACAAAAGTAAAGGGCAACGGTAATCCGCTAGACGGGGAGCATGGATATTAACCTGGGCCTCAATTAAGGGATTTCTCATATCACTTATGAACAGATTAAACAAATAGGGTGCTAGTATGTCCCCTTGACGGACCCCCTTATTTATAGGTACCGGGTTCGTAAGTTCTCCTGCCGGGGTTAATCTTACTCTGGCAACAGAGCCCTCATGTAGTTGAATCAACAACCATAAGAGCCTTCTATCTATGCCCCAGGTCGCAAGCTTCTCCCAAAGGATAGTTCTAGGGATACTATCAAATGCTGCCCTCAGATCGATAAATGCAGCACATAGATAGCCCCGCTTATTGGAAGAGTATTTCATAGCTAGATGGTGAAGAATTATGGCGTGGTCCGTAGTAGAACGGTTGGTTCTAAAGCCGGCCTGTTCATAGCCGATTAGATTTAACTCTTCAGACCACTGTGTCAGTTTAGACAATAGAAAGCGGGCATATATCTTCCCAATTATTGAGAGAAGACTAATATTGCGGTAGTTCCCCGGGTTCGTGGTGGAACCTTTTTTGTGGATTGGGATGATGATCGCCTCCTTCCATGATTTGGGGATGAGGCCCGTGGAGTTTATTGCATCGAAGACTTTGGCCAGGATTCCAGCCCACCATTCAGGCTGAGATTTTATGGCCTCCGCTGGAACCAGGTCTGGGCCGGGTGCCTTACCCGTCTTCAGTTGGCCTATCAAGTCTTTTATTTCTCCTGGGTCAGAAGGAGGCCATATAGGTAGATGGTTAGACAAGTACACCAAGCAGGTAGAAGAAGGTTCATCTGCATGAGCAAAGCATTTCCTCAAAAACTGTTCCCATATGGGTGCTGGGATAACAGTCAAGGGATATTTTCTGTTTCCTCTGTTGATCAGTGACCAGAACTCGCGAGATCTATTCGCTTTAGATGCTGCGATTAGAGCTTGCCAGCGATTTCCTTGCCATGTGCGTTTAGCCTTTATCTGGGCCTGTTTATATGCTCGCTTGGCCTGAAAATATATAGATGGCAAGGAGGAAGCACCTGAAATCTTGTATTCATTATAGATTGAGCGCAAATGGAATCTGGCTTGTTTGCACTGCGAGTCATACCAAGGGGCACCATAATTAAACTGAGCAGGGTTAGCAGCTTGGGCTGGTAACGTAAAGAAGGCAGAGAGATCCACCATAACATGGTTGAACAGCCCCAATAATACATTGGGGTCATGGGGAACTGCAGCTAAATGAGTTAGTTGCACACTGCTTCTTTTTTGGAAAAAATTCAAGTACATTTGGGCCTGAACCTTGGACCACCTTATTCTTCTTACATTAGACGCTGCGTTGGTTCCTAAACAGGTTGAATGGCAGTGCACAAGGACGTGCCAGTCTAAATCAAACATAGCAGCAAGTGGGAGGTGATCGCTAGATTGGATATTGTCAACCTTAAAGGAGAGAGCTTTTGAAATCAGCTCACTCGACACTAAAAGGTAATCTAATACACTATTTGATTTCACCCCTAAGTGGATGAACTCCCCCGGTACATCAGGAGGGCAGCAACCGTTCAGGGGCACTAGATTTAGGCGTATAGCCATTTGATAAAGAAATACTCCAGCCTCGTTTACTTTAGAGTCTTTTGAGACTCTCCCTAAGGCAAGTCTCAAGTCGTAATTATCGAGGCATGGGTCAGTCCACCATTTGGCTTTGGTTAGATCATCCCAATTAGCTGCTATCCGTGCATTAAAGTCTCCACCAATTAGATATTGGCTATTGGGGTATTTGACTCGGCATTCTACTAAATGATCTTCTAATATTTCCCATCTGGCGCGAAGTTCGAGGGACAAACCCCCTGGCGGCAGATAAACATTAGAGATTAACATTGACTCTTTCCCCCCCGACAACAGTCCAGTTAAGACATAAGGGGAGGCAGTCAAGACTAATGAAAGTTTGAAATGCAACTTCAATGAAATACCAATTACCAAACCACCTTTTGGCCGTCCTCCTTTCAAGGAAGGACAAGCCGGAAGCGATAGAAGTTCGAACCCATTAATTACAATATCACCCTCCTCCCAGGTTTCTTGTAATAGAATAATATGGTAGGAATTAATATACGCCAGGAATTCTGGGTCAGATTTTTTCTTACGCCAGCCAGCGATGTTCCAACAGAGGACTGATAACGGTGGTTTTCCTAGTCGTCCAGTTAGCTGTCATTTAATTTCTTGTGGGGGACTTTTGTGTGGCATGGATGCTCCCATAAAAAAGTCCGTTATTTTCTTCTGCTGAAGGTATTCTACCTGATTTGATGAGTCATACACTCTAATAACAGCAGGTTGTAACACAGTCGGATCCTGCGATCCAGGGTTGTTTGAGGGCAGAAGGGGGTTAACATCCTGCTGTATAGTGGAGGTATTTGGTGTTATTCTTAGCTGTCGGTCCCGAATCGGCTCTGAGGCGGCTCCTGCCAGTACATCTGACGTCGTCCTCACTGTGGGTCTGGCAGATACAGTTGTAATGATTTGGTTTATGTGACCTACTGGGTCTTCAATCCACTCTGTGGTGCCTCTCGGCACCATACTGGCTTCCTCACATATCTGCTGGGTTATTGGGAGACGAAACTGTGCAGGGGAAGCCTGCCTTGAGGTGGTCATTACTGGCACCGCTCCTAAGTAGTCAGCGCTATATGATGATTCCAAATCCGGCATAGAGGGGTGGGATGGCAATGATTTATCCAGGAGGGAGTTATCTTGACTTTCGCTCTTAGATAGATTAATCAAGGGGGGAGCAACTAGGTCTATTAGTGGTAGAGATGAATTACCTGCTTGAAGGCAGGAAGAGGGGTCTGTATTCTGAGACGCGGCCTGCCCATTCAATGCAGAAGACAACTCAAGTGGCGGAGGGCATTGAGAAAATGTTGCTTCCACCTCCATGGGGCATGGCACCGTTGGACTAGAGTGGTCGTTGTTCTTAAAAACTCCGTTACCGATGATATTTAGCAGTTGAGCTTTGAGTAAGTCCAGCCTCTTAATAATTTCTTGTTGTTCCATCGCTGGGAGTTCTCCAAAGGAGGCGATAAGCTCTCTTTCCTCCGCAGGTGTCCATGAGTTATTGGCATAATCATAATAATTAGAAGGAGGGAAGGTATTTTGGGTCCGGCCTTGACACAAGGCCTCCAACTCATCCTTCATTTGTGGCACCGAGCAGAGAGGCCGTTCAGTCTCCTTAGTTAATCCTCCAGATAGAAGAGGACTGATCATGGAATCCATAAAGACCCGCGTTGGGAAGATGCCGTGTGCATTCAGCAGTACTTTCTGTCTGATGATGAGGGAGGGGATTCTTGCAGAATGAAAAGCAAGCATCATTCTCTGGTGTCTGTTCAGAGGGGCTAAGGGAAGCACTGCATAGAGATCTATTTGGAATGCTTTAAGTTTTAGCAGCCCCCTGAGGAGCTCTTTAGTCCCACAGAGAGTTGACCATCTTGGGTCCCCATCCCAGATAGTTAGGCAAATTTTCCTTGACTGTAAAGTCAGAGATTGGCGATTCAGTGAGGGATTGAGATTATATTTGCAGATATCCATTCGCTCCGTGTTTAGTGTAGCATTTTGCCGACACATTGGGGCACCTACTCCCCCATCTTGGGCTGCCTGAACCGGCATGTCATCAAGTTTTTGATGGAGGCTATGCATTTGTGAGGATAGACTATCCATTCTCTTAAATATACAATTTAAGGTTCTAATTATTAGGTGGAGTTGCTCACATCCTATGCAATCAGCGGGTTCGGCCTCCAGCACATCCTTCGGACAGGGACCATCCCCGTTAGTGCTACCATTAGCATTTTCCATTTGTGGCGTGTTAAGAACCTCATCCCTAGATGAAGATTCAAGGGCTGTTAGGGGATTGAAACGATTTTTAGTCACAATCGGATAGGACCATTCCACAGGGCAACTCCCACCTTTCGGATGGAGTGGGTCTGTCCTTGATTGCTTAGTCCTCGGGGAGGCTAGTGTCTCGTCAGAGTCTCTTGGGCGTTTTCCGTGGCCCATAAATCAGTTTTACAGGGGAACTTTACAAGGGAACTGTAATGGGGAGATCCTTAAATCCTCCACCAAGACTACGGCCCCTTCCAGGAGAGTGGGAGCATAAAATTACTCACAGCAAGGCAGTAAATTCGGAGTCTCTTCCTTCCCCTCACGTTCCTATATCTTATTCGAGTCTACACAACTGCAGCCATCAGACGTCCTGAGCGTCTCAATGAGCAGTACCCTGAGGGAACAGCTGTTCGACCAGGCTGAGGATTGAAGTCTAACTGGTCTCTTTCACTCTTATTTCCCCCTTCAGGAAGGTAGCGAGAACCTTGGCACCGAGTTCTTAGCTTTCCTCACCCTCCACCCGGAATGTCGGAGCTCCGTCAAACACGCCAAGTAGTAAAAATAAATAAATTACACCATAAAACAATAAAAGTCAAAACGGGAGCAACGGAAAGGTGATAGCACACCAGAGCACCTAGTAAATCATTCAGGCTGTAAGATAAAAGATCAAAAGGGGCTAAAACAACTTAAAATCTTCAATGAAGACAGGGGAAGATACTAAAAAACAGCCTCCGTCGCCATCTTGAACCCGGAAGTCCAATCTTTCAGAGAGTACTGGCTCTTTAAGAAACCAGATCCAGTGGAGTATAAATAACAGGAACTAGGAACAACCTGCAGTAGTCTTTAGTTTCAGTTCAACACTTTGGGTGCAGAAATGCTGTTCCTTAAGATTTAGTTGGAAGTTTTAGACAAACAGGCACATTGCCATTTATTAATTAAAAAATGCACAGTGGGTTTCATTAGCTATTGTAGATATATATATATCTCTTTTCTCAAGAAGGAATCTTGCAAGCTCTTTGAGCTTTCAGAAATCTTATTACCTTTGAGAAAACTGGCAGCCCAGTGAAACGGGATAGTAGCTAGCCTCTCGTTAGGTTTATTTGCTATTTCAGTTTCAGGTTTATTTGCTTATTTCAGTTTCCTATTTTGCAGCTTAAGCTACTTGAGTATTTCAGTTTATCAGTCTTAAGTCTATTTTTGC
The DNA here is from genome assembly GCA_034642065.1 of Darevskia nairensis. NCBI lineage: Eukaryota > Metazoa > Chordata > Lepidosauria > Squamata > Lacertidae > Darevskia > Darevskia nairensis. The sequence goes on along the minus strand of JAWWNI010001204.1, from coordinate 63,052 downwards.
TGCTTTGTGTTCCTTTCTTCTTTTAAGTAAAGATTTATTTCAGTTTAGTATTTAGTTCTAATATCCCAATTCAGGGAGTGTCACGACAGAGCGATGGGGTCCTATGTAGCAAGAAAAACACTTTCACTCAAAAGCGGAAACAGTTGATTAAATCAGACATGGTCTATTGATTTGGATACATTGTAACAATTTAGTCAGGCCATGGAAAAGCATTTAGGGGTGTGTGTGATGTTAGTGCTATGTTCATTGTAAGTGTGTAATGGGGTGGGGTGCTCCAGCCCCCCCCATCAATGTCTGAAATTCCTGTAACAATGTATATCACAGAAAAACCATAAAAACCACAGAGCACAGCCAAGGAACAAACAATATATTAAATACTTTGATCCTTAAGAAATCATCATGATTGCTAAATGGACTCCACCAAATTAGATCAGACCAATGACCATGGAATGACCAAAATAAAAACTCTATCTGAAATGGATTAGCAAGAACAAAATAAAAAATAAAAAAATTCCTTCAAGTAACACCTTCAAAAAAAAATTCCTTCAAGAACAAACCAACTAGGTTTGTTCTTGGCATGAGCTTTCATGTGCATGCACACCTGTGTATCTGAAGAAGTGTGCATGCACACGAAAGCTCATACCAAGAACAAACCTACTTGGTCTCTAAGGTGCTACTGGAAGGAATTTTTTTATTTTGTTTTGACTACGACAGACCAACACGGCTATCTACCTGTAACTGGATTACCAAGAGCACTGTATTAAAATGACATTCATATCCATAGCTTCCACTGTGAAGAACTGCACTGCACCATAAATGTTTTGACGCTGGCAACCTTGAAGAATATTGAAGGCAGAGATAGTGATATTATTTCATTTGAATGTAAAATATCTCACCCAACTAGATTGAGTTGGATATTGAGACCACCTAAGTAACCATGAAAAACATCCTTGTGTCAATTTAGCTACAAAAGGTTTTGGGACAATAGTTTGTTGTTTTGGGTGGATGGCAATTATAAATGGAGGTTTAGCTGCAAGTTTTATTACCAACAGATTTTGTCAGTGCAAACTTGGAAATCGGGGGAGATGGCCTGCTGCCTCCCCCCAGCTGTAGAGCAGCCGAGGATGCGCGATTAGTACGTTCGCCTGCAAGCGGCAGCCCATACAGACTGTGCACGTGTCACGTCCATACTGTCGTCTCACACGCGGTGGCAGCCTGTACAGACGCCGCATGAGTGGCAGCTCACTGGTTGACCTTAGGCCAGTCACGCAATATCAGCCTAATCCACTTTGCAGGGGTGTTGTGAGCATAAAATAGAGGACAGGAGATTGATGATGAATGGATCTCCTTTTACAACAATGGAAAATGAAAGAAAGAAATAGTGAATTGTTTCTTTAAGGGGGTTGAAATTTGGGTAGAGCTCAGTTCAGGTTGCCTGACTTTGAAAATCTAAACTGGACGTTCAGAACTGGCGAGAGATATATGAAACCCATGAATTTGTGCTCTATTCCTACAAGTTTAAAAATTGGGGGCTGCCTACTTGGACGCTGGGTGCCTGCCTACCTTAACGATAACCTTGCTCCAACCACAACTATAAAGTGGAGAGAGTACTGGCGCTTTTACGCAGGGGAAGATTTACCGACGCTTCCACTGACCTCGGAGTCTTGTGCAGCTGGAGAGGAACAGCGGAGGTTGGGAATTTAACAATAACAGAGGATTCCTTCCACAATTTGAAATTAACATCGCACAGATTTCCATATGGTTCAAGATGGCGGTTCAAGCTAAATAGGATCACGCCGACCTCCTCTCCCCAAAGCTTCTCTATCTTCTATGGTGGCTGTAAGTAATGTCGCTGTAAAGATATTTATCTTCACTTTCCCCCTCCATCCCGGGTTGCTGGACTAAGAACTGACGATCCATCTGCAAGATGTTGATTTACAGCCAACTCCAATTAGCTAATCAGGTCTAGAGCTTTAAGGGGTCTGCTACTCAGTGAGTGGGAGCTATTAAATCCAGCCTATTCAAGCAGCGGCGGCCAGGCTGCGAAATCTATTTATCTTACGGAGATGGTTCTCACCAGACAGAACTGTAAAGATCTGGGGATTTCCCCAAGGCTCGGGGCAGAATCCCTCCCAGCTACTTCGCAGATGAAAATCCTGCACTACTTTAAGCCCAAAGCAAAAGCATCTAGATCTAGATGTATGGAGACCCCACTCTCCCATGAATGGTCTATTGACCGCACATGGCATGGGAGGGACTCAGAAACAGATGAGGAGAGAGGGGGGATCAGCTTGGCAATTGAGATGGCCCAGGCAATCTCCCAAAACAGAGCAATTGAGACTCCCCCAGTATGCGAACGAGAACAGAAGTCGAAATGCCTGGAAGCCACCACAGATGGAACAGCCCATGCAGCTAGATCCAGTGACAGGGTTAGACTGGAGTCCTCATGCGCGATGGATATAGGGGAAAATCTAAGTGATCTAAAAGGACCCGGTTGGGATCTAGACAGCCATCCCTATATCCTGATTGGGCTTTTTAAAGAAATGATGAGAGAATGTCAAATGCATATAAGCAAAGAATTTGGACCAATTAGGAATTTTCTCACGGAATGTCTGGGATTGCTTACAAGCCTGACATTTTTTTAAAAAATTTTTTATTAATCTTTATTATAATTGTATTCAGCATAAAATATGCAATAATAAAATCCATCCATACATGCTCATACAAATACACCTTTCTACACATACATATCTAATAGCACATCCACCCGTCATACAAACCAATCAGATATACAACATTATACACACATACCTAATACCTCCAACCACCCACCATACAAATCAAATTTACAACACTATACACACTGACATAAGCACCCCACCTGCACCCCCATGAGCTGAGAGGGGACCCCTATCCGGAACAAGCCTCAGTCTTTCCTTTTACCTGAGAGGAGCCATTTTTCCTTGGGGACAGAGAGGGGAAGGGGGGGCAGTGTCAGTCGTGCCTATTATGATGCGTGACCTACAGTCGAACCCAAATGTAAATCCGATCAGCCCCATACCGCACCCATACTTATCGCCTGCCCGCCAGCCCAGCACCTACACTATTTACATAAGCCGGGCCATCAGCAAAACCCATCAGCCTGGGGCCCCGGTAAACCAGGAATGTTCGCGCCTATGCCTCACCCAGACCTTGACAAGAATACACAATTTTCTCAGTCATCAAAATACTGAAACCGCTCTTTCCGCAGCGCACCCCTCCCTCTCCCAACGCACCGTAGAAGCGTGCTTTCTCTTCCCTCCACCTTCCCTTCCCGTCAATCAGATACCGTAAAAGCGTATCTTCTCTCCGAAACCATTGCTCCCCAGTTCGTTTCAAGTTTTGTAGCTCATGTACTGCTATATAATATTTCCATGTGTTGATCCCCGAATCAATGTATCCCTCCCACCTTCTATGTCTTGTGTATTCTCCTTGTTACTTGTATCTAAATGTGTCTCTATAAAAGTATAAACTTTGTAGCGAACGGAGAGCCTTTTCCATCCGTTGCCTTCCCAGTCATTCATGAGAGACGTCGTTCATTCATAAGAACACTCCAACGTTCCATCAGCTGTCAGACGCTTCCTGTAAACCACAGCGCCACCTGTTGTGTCTGCAACTAACTACAAGAATACACACGGAGACGTCAATTCATAAAAATAACACCACCTTTTATTAAAAGACTCAATGACAGCGTTTGACAGGAATGAAGAAGTTCCGCTCCCCAGCTCCACCCTGCAAATAGAGATAAACACAGTCGTTAACCAGCCAACAGATAACCAGGAAGAACGCTTGACTTACTTTGTCTAAACCATTCAGTAAAGATTAAAATGTACTTACCGTATGTAAATCCTCTCTTCCCGCCTTTTTTGTACCGTCGTCCTGTATGGGGACAGAAATGTATATAAGTCACCTTGTATTTTAATCGGGGTTCTCACTTCGTATCCTTTACGTTGGCGGGAACCTCTGTTGCAACAGATCCGAAATAAACAACGGAACGCTCCGCTTTGCTTTGGCATTTGGTGTGGTCTCTGTTATTTCTGAACCACTGGGAAGGCTCTGCAAATTACAGCGCCTTCTCCAGGGTAAAACTCCGGAACTCCCCCTTGGGAACCCGGACCCTGCTTTTCTCCTGAATTCGGTCTAGATTCCCTATTACAACACGTATCTAATACCCCCACCCACCCACCATACAAGCCAATCAATCTAACACAGTGATGGCTAACCTTGACACTCCAGATGTTTTGGAACTACAACTCCCATCATTCCTAGCTAACAGGACCAGTGGTCAGGGATGATGGGAGTTGTAGTCCCAAAACATCTGGAGTGTCAAGGTTAGCCATCACTGATCTAACACATCGTTCTATCATCATACATACCTACTAACCTCCTGATTTTTATATCTTCATTTCATCCTTCTATTCTTGACTTTATTACAGATCTATCATTTTTCCCTACTGTATCTTCACTCTTCTTTCAACCCTCCCCCTGGACGTCCGCTTGTCTCCCCCTAGGGTTAGTTATTCTTTCTTTATTGTTACTTTGCTTACTCTAACTCTGTCTTTCGATTCTTCTAAATGTTATTTTTACTTTGTTATTACTATATTTCCTCTCTCAGGTTCTTCCTGTTATTCATATTCTCCATATCCTCAACACCGATTTTTTAGAAGTGAATCCAAGTCCTCATGGTGGGGCATTGTTTCTTTAAATACTCTCCAAATTTATTCCAACCTAATTTAAATTTTTGATTACCTCTGCTAGTCTAGCTAGTTCTAAAAAGCTAAATAATTTCTCCTGCCACTCTTTGATATCTGGCATCTCTTCCCCCCCCCCCAATAAGACGCAATCAGAATTCTTGCCGCCGCAGTAGCATAAAGAAATAATTTTTCATCTTGATTGCTAATTTCCCCATCCATTATGCCCAGTAGAAAAAGTTCGGGCTTTTTCTTTATGTTATATTTTAAGTTTTTTTTTCATTTCTTCCATAATTTGGGTCCAAAATTTTTGTATTATCTCACAGTGCCACCACATATGAATCATTGTCCCCACCTCCTTTTGACATTGTTGTGGAAATTTACCCCTTTCCCTTGAAGGCGGCGCTGGTCTCGTAAGGAGACCCAACACCCGGAGGAACACGTTTGGAAGGTTCACACCGGTTGGGAAAACTGACAGAGACCACGTCCAGGAAGGTAAATAGATCCTTTATTGCGCAAAAATGAGAAGAACTGCTGCAGCAGGGTCCCACTTGCGTTGACAAGCGAAGAGCGAGACCCAGAACAAAGGGAAATTCTCAGTTATATACATTTTGAGTTCAATACATTTCAATGGGACAGGAAAGGCGGGAAAACAGAAATTTACATGGGAGATGGGATTTCGGTGAGGCATAATCCTGTTTGAGTACATTTTGATGATTTTGTTTTTCTTCTCTCTTCACAGGAAGGGTGCAACGGGAAGTCCTGATCATTTCAAGATGACACTCAGATGACAGTCAATAAACTTGATCACTTGAATTTACATTTGGTTGCGTATTCTTGTTGGTTTTGCAGACCCTGTAGTAGTTAAGGGCTTCCTGGCAAGGGAGTCATCCTGTGGCTTATGTAGATCGTCTATCTTCTGGGGCTTATGCAGATCGGCTTATGGAAATGTCTCTGGTTGAAAAGGTGGGAGGCTGAGGGGTCAGTCCAGGGTCTTCCTACAACTCTTATGTCCAATAACTGGCAGCTCTGTTTAGAATGACAGCTGTCAGATTTCTTATAACATTCCCCTGGGTGTACTGGGGTGTTTTAAAAGGAAGCTCCCCCCCCGAAATTCCCACAACAATCCCCCTCTCTGAGGCAAGATTGTTGTGTAACAACCAATCATTGCCTCACACAATCCATGGTCACGTATTCGCCTTCTCCCAGGACAACTTCGGGAAAGGTGGGGGCTGTTTGGAGGTTTGTCATCATGGCGGGAAAAATGAAATGGATACCTCTGTGTAAATCTGAAGTCATGTAAATCAGGCCCCTAAGGGATATTTGCAAGTGTAGCAGTGCACATAGCTGGACATAGGACATAAAAATAACACATGTTGCATTTTGTTACTAAATTACTTGTGATAGTCCAGGACGTTGGGATAAACATTTTCTCAATAGTGGTCTATGCTTTACACTCAGCAGGAAAGTGACTGAAAAGTGACTGAGCTTCCGGTCGGCGCGCCGGAGGGGAAGGTCGGGGGACATGTCGCTCCTGACATTCCCCGACCCGACCGGCTTAAAGGGGTGCTTGCGACAGCGACGCAGCCCCCAAAACTCCCGGGAGTTTTGATCCCGGGACCATAGGTCCGGCAGCGGCTCTCAACGCCGCCCCAACTCCCGCGGCGGCCACAGTAGAGGCTGCCGTGTGAGACGCGGGGTAGCGGAGCCCCTCGGACCGCCATTGCCCGCCGGGTTGAAGCTGCGAGCCCTTCCCAGCTGAGCGCGCTGATTCCTCCGAAAATGACTTGATTGGAAGATCTAAACGTGAGTACCAAGAGCGTACCGAAGAATTAGGACTAATTTGGCGAAGTAAAGGGATGAAATTTACGGAGGTCCGTCCCTTGCTACTGTGGCACTAAATCAGGAACTTATTGCCGATGCGGCTGCAAAGTAACGGAATTTGACATTGCAACAGAGATGCGATCCTTTTGACACCCCTGATCGGGGGGGCTACTAACTAGCAATTTTGACAGCTAGGATCTGAATCGGACCTGTTGGAATCTATTGTGGAAATTTGGGTTTGAACTTGGCTTTGGTTCGGTCTGGAACATTGTAAAGCCATGTCTTTGAAAATGGAGGATGATTTGGAAAGTGGAGGCTGGAAGAGAGTCCTTGCTAAAATCTGGGAACTGAGAATGGAGTTCCAGGCAGAGACTGCAAGAATGAGAGGCGCTGTAAACAACACTGATGTCATGCCAGCTGCACAAAGAAAGGAAGGGGGTGAAACTCCCCCCAAGGTCATGAGAAAGCCTCGCCACAGGACGAAACACAGGAAGAAACTTCTCCGCTGTAAGATATTTCGATTGAAGAAGAGGATCAAAAGACTGACATTCATAATGGACTACCATGTACGACGACAGTGGAAACAGAACCAGCGGAGAAGTCAAAGAGAAGATGCAGTCCAAGTGCAAGTGAGCACTTGGACTTGGACTGAGGAAAGGCGAGGGCAGGGGTGATTGGTGCAGATGGATTATTGGGGATTGATTAAACATTTGGATTTTGACCTTTTTTATGTCAGACATGGCTTGGAGTTTGGATTAGGATAGTACCTCTTGAAGTTAGGGGCCTAAAGATTAAGGGGAGTCAGAAGGAAACTTTTAGATGATTTGGGAGGAAGACGCAGAGGCTAGAATTAAATAAAGTTGTGAAATAAGATATGTTGTTTTTTTATGAGTTAGAACTATATTTTGAAACTAAGCTTAAGTTAGGTTTAAGGTGTTTATGTACCTGAATGGAAGTAATATATTGTCTAATGCAGCCACTAGGGAGGGGCGGAGGAAGTCACTATGATTATGTTTTGTTTTTAAGAATGGCCTACCCGGGAAAGGGGGTAGGCCGAAGCTAGATAATGATTTGTTTGAGGTCAGGGGAAATAATGACTGGGTTTACCTCCGTGAGAGGGAGGGTAAGATTAAATATCTCCCCAAAGTGAGAGATGGGGAGGGATGAATCCTGACCGAAATGTACCATTGTATGCTTATAAAATTATAAAATCAATAAAAATCATTAAAAAAAAAAAAAAAAAGACCTACTGGGAAGGGTTGCTGAGACCACTAGACTGAGTTGTATTTCGTTTCCTTGAATAAAGAGTTAACTTCACTGGTAAAAAAAAAAAAAAAAAAAAAAAAAAAAAAAAAAAAAGAAAAGTGCAGTGTTTTTTGTTTGCCAATTTATATGTTCCCAGGTGACAAATCTAGCTTCCTCTGGTCTCACCTCCATACCACAGCCGCAACAATCCCTGGGGAATCCCCTGAGGGCTTTCCTCGTGACCATTTTCGCCTGGTATTTGCCATAGATTTGGACAGGCTTTGAACACGTCATGAGAGAAATGTCCTTGCCTAACCTTCCTATGGGGTTTTATTTTATAGGCTGGTCTTGCACTCATGGGAAAATTGCTCAGTTGTTCTAAGGGGACAAAAGAAAGGTCATTGCACCTGGGATACATGCCCAATCAGAACTGAGCCAAATTAGAATTTATTTAGCCCATGGTTTTCACTTTCCAAACCAATCTGTTAAAACCATTTTCCAAAAGGCAGTTCGTTCAGATTGTTTAATTTAATTCTATAAGGGATCACTCCTGTTAAATCAAAGCATAGACACTTGCCTGTTATCTGGGCTTTCATGGATCCTGAAGCTTCTCCTTGGTAAAGTTAAAATGGTTGTCGAATTGAGATGGAAAAATAAGGGGTGGGCGAGAGAAATTATGGGGAAAACCTTAAAATTCACTGCATGCTATCTGGGGGGGGAAAGAACCTTATTCCATGTGTGGTGGTCGTGTCCCCAAATAAATAAAACTTGGGGCATGATCTATGAAGAACTAAAAACAAACAAACAAATGTTAATATGCATTCCTAAAGAAACCAGAAGCATTCCTATTTGGCATTCACACGATAAAAGAGAGTGGGGTTGCTTCAAAACTACCTGATAAAATATGATTCTAAAATAATACTTGGGTGTGTTTAGATTAATTTCAGAGATATACAAGAAAACTGAGATTAATAAATAACGCAGAACAATTGCTAGTTAAGGACAGTATTGAAACCGGAAGAGATAGAGAGAAGTCATAGAAGGGATTCAAATAGTTTTCTGGAACAGAAAGAAAGTGACTGCAAAGAAATAAAGAAGTAGTACAAAAGAAAACTAAACTAAAATAAATATAATAAAATGGGTAGAGAAGGTTGGTACAGAGTGCCAGGTGGGACAAGGAAATATGATCATCAGTCGACTTAATCAAACATGAAAGCATGTAGTATATGAGAATTTTCCATGGGAAAACTTGGGGTGTAGGCCAAACCCTTTTGCTGTTCATAGTTAGACACCCTATATTATACAGAAACCATTGCTCACATAAATTGGGTCCCCCCCCTTTTGAAATATCACAGTATCAGACACATTTCAGCATTCATACATAATAACACATAATACACAAAACATACACATTATTAACTCTACACCAATTGCATATCTTGAGGCAATCCTGTGATCTTGAGACGATTCTTGCTACTCTTAAATGCATCTCCAACCTTGGGCACAAGGGCATTTCTTGCCTGCCTTTTAGTCACTGGGAGGAAGATAACAGCACTTCCAAACCTTTGCTGAAAAGTTATAGCTTTTTAGGTCTTTTCCTTCTTAGGTTGTGGTCAAGGAGATAAAAATGTCCTTCATAATTCAGTTATTCAGTTCCTCAAGTCCTTTATGGGAAGAAATTGTTGTGGCCATTGATGCATTGGCAAGCTGATTAGCTGGTGAGGAGACGGTCTTATCATTTGGTCTCCTTTGAAAATAGGCCTGCAGGGGGGGGTTGGGGTCTGAAGACATAATTAGTTAAAAAAGAAGAGGAGGAGGATAATAAATAGTCAAGAAAGGGGAGAATATTCTAGAAATTTCTTCTTGATAACACACACAATAAACAGTTATTAATTCCAGACTATTTGGATATCCTTTAGGAAGTCATGATATTTTTGAGACAATTCTTGGTTTTACACGTATCCTTAACCATTAGGTACAAGGGCTTGAGGTCAGAAAGAGAGAAAATGTCCTTAAAGAGCAACTTTTCCCCCTTTGTCCCCCCCCTTTGTCTCTATGTCCTTGGAAAGAAATTTCTGTGGTCACTCTGAAAACTCTGAAGAGGGGTGTTTCTTTCTTTCTTCTTCCTTTTAATTTTTTCACCATTGGATCTGTAGTAACACATTCGTAGAAAGGGGTAGGGTTTTGGGGACTTAAAGACAGTTAGAGAATATCCTTGAATTTTTCTTGGGAAGCTGCAAACAATAAAATTTAGAGTTAAAGCGTTTTATTCATGCCAATATTATTATCAATTTTCTATATAATTACTTCTGTGATCTCCTGCTGTTTTAAAGATAAAAAATTTAAAAGGAAGCAAAACAAAAATTAGATTACTCCAAAGATAAAATATTAAAAGGAAACAAAATCAAAAATTAGATCACCAGTTAAATAATTTTTTTTTAAAAAAAATAAATAAATAGTAAAAGAATGGAAAAATAACTTTAAAATTTCATGTAAGTTTTGGAGATACAATAAAATGAAGGACCTTATTCCATGTGTTGCACATGTTCTCAAAATATAAAAACATGACCTGAGGAACCAAAAATAAATAAATGCTAAAACACACAAAATTTTGAACATCCCAAATAAAAGAAAAAAAAATGTTCCTTCATGAGGGAAATCCTTTGAGACTTCTCAAGTATCCTGCTACAAGCTGTGAAAGAATCTTGCATGTTAGATTGAAGGAAGGGAAGGATTAACAGGTAAATGCTTTGGGTTGAAATGCAAATGTGAGATAACACATCTTGAGTGCCCACTGAGATAGAACAATGGAATGTTGGTTGCTCTGTCTGTCACCTGCAGAGAACAGTTCCCCCATTCCTCTCCCCCCCCCTTTTGGTTCTTCATATCCTGTTGAAAGGGAAAATTGCTTCAGTGGAAATCTCTGTCAGGAGTAAATTTTGAACTTTGCAACATCAACATTTTAACAATTTCTCAATGGTTCCAAGTTTTACATAAAGTTGAATTTAAGTCACCTCTTAGTTAAACCCCCCCTTTTCTCCTTTGTGTGTGTGTGTGTGTGTGTGTGTGTGTGTGTGTGTGTGTGTGAGAAGTTGACATAGCCTCTGTGCATATACAGAGTTCATGACTCAGAAATCTATTGTACCATAAAAGTGTTGCACCTTTTGGCTAAATTACCATTTGAATAAGGCCAAGATTGGGTTTTCCTTCAGCAGGAACTTAATGAAGGGGAAGGGGAAGATTAGTCAGTTTAAATCCATTTTCCTAGGTTGATGTAAAAAGACATTTCTGATACATGTTATTTCCTGTTTCTTGCTGCTTAGGAGATAGGCTTAGAAATTTAGTATCCAGGCAACCCAACCCTTCTATCAAAGAGCTGAAATGAAAGTTTGGTCAAATTAAATTCCTCATGAAGTCTCAGCTTTAATGACATGTTTACTGTATCAAATAAGTATACCTGCACCCCAGGCAAAGAAATTGGGACCAACGCCTCCTTTATCTACAGGATTTGGGGTACAGATTTCTATTAAAATGTGGGCTATCTTTTTTCTTTTCTTTTCTCTGGCCATTTAGTGGAAATCCCCACCCTCTTATTTATGAGTAAGAATGGCACAGGGAGTCAAATATTCTTAGCAATTTCAGCCATGGGCAGAAATTCCTTGCCCTCCCTTATATATGGGAAAATGGCTACAGGGTCAGAATTCATATTCTCTAACATTTTAATTCATTTTAGCCTTACCATCTTGCAGACAAAGATTTACTGCCCGTTATGTACAGGAATGGTCAAGGCTCACCTCTCCAAATGCTTGCACCTTTCACATAGCCATAAATTGGGAGTTGGAAGGGATCCAGAGGTCACCTAGTCCAACCCCTTGAAATACAGGGTTTACAAGATTTGTATTACCAGAGAAAGTCACATACTTATGCACACAGACTATCATGTAAGCTCATACGTGTACTAAGAGCAAAGAATATTAGTAACTTTACACAGAACCCTTTAGCAGATCTAAAGATAGTTTGAGTGAGAGTTTATTTCCTTAAAGAGTGCAAGTTACTAGAGAAATTTTCTTACAGGAAGATACAAGTGAATACAGTTTTCCTAGAATTAGATAGGGAGAGAGTCTTTTATAAGGAAGACTAAGAGTTGATATAACCACCCACAATAATATAAAGCCATAGATTTGATAGAAGTACATTTTAGAAAAGATAAAAAGTGAACATTCCCCCTTTTGCAGTTTCCTTGCTAAATGAAGCTTACTCAGGAGTAGGTTTACCTGTTTAAGCACAGAAGTAAGATGGGAAAGGGAAAAACAAACAAACTCAGATAGAACAAAAAAGAGGGGGGACATTTTACAATGCTTAAGGCTAATGGAAATCAGACACTGCAATTTATCTTGTAAAACTTAAGACTTTTGCAACAGGAAAATTAAGTAGAGCACAGCCTTCCTTTTATGCAGACCTTGAACATTGTGAGTTCACAAATTAAAAGTGTAAACAAACCATTTTCAAAGTTACCAATCTCCCATTTCCTTTTTGTCCTGCTTCTCCTTACTGCAGAAAAAAAAATAAGTATACACACACACTTTTTACTCTTTGGCCTTCTATAGCCCTTCTCAATATTTGCCATGTTTTGGGTTGATCAAGCCCTTACATGAAAATTTAAAGCATTTCTTTCCCCCACTGTGCACAGTTAAGAGAAGTCGTAGCCAATTTTAAACACAAACCAAATTTAAACACAGACACAAAGTTTCTTAAACACAAATTGAAGGGGTCTTCCAGAGTCCAGATGGGAAATAAGCACCAGTTTGGGCTTCTTTCTCATCGGGAGCCTGGGAACTTTGTCTCTTTGATAGGGGTGCACCCATTCCTTCTACCTAGGCTTTCTCTGGTCACTCTCCGATCTGGGGAATCTGGGGTCCTGGGGTACTGGGCACTATCTCCGATCTAGAAAAGTGGGCAAACTCTCTGATAGGGAAGTGGACTCCTCTGACAGGGAAGTGGACAATATCCGATGGGAAAAGGGTTAATGGACGATCTAGGGAAAAATGGACACCTTCCGACTGGGAAATTGGCACACTCTCTGATAGGGAAAACTAACCCACCCGCGCTAACAATTTAGAGCCACAGCAACTCCCTGCCTCTTACGATCTAAACCGGATTCTTACTGAACGCTTGCGGCTGCAATGTCAGATCGGAACCGGGAGCAAAAAGGGAGGAAAGGAACAGATGCCCTTGCGTTCCCATTCTCATGGGTCATGCCCAATTAAGGTCTCCATGAGACGGGGTGCGGCTGCACCTGGGAGTTATAGTATGGGAACAGAGTAGGTTCAGGGTAGAGGAATCACAAGGCTCTCTCTCTGGGCAACTCCGACGGATCGTGAGCTTGTGAGGAAGGAGATAGGGTAAGTCGGGTAGGCAGAGTGAAAGACAGACAGTAAGATTCTGTTGCTGTGGCAACCCACCCAAGACCAAATTCCTAGTGATACTCACGTACACGCAGTCTTCCGACTCCCAATACCAGAATCCAGGAACTGGGGAAAAGTCTCCTGATTCTCCCAACCCACGGCCGTTCCGGATCGTAGTTACCTTCCTAGTTGGTCCCGCTGAGACTCCCAGTTAGCGCCATGACTCTAGGGTCGTCGAGGAAAGATAGACCCCCCTGCAAGTGGCTGGGTTGCGCTTGGGTTACCAGACCTCGGCACCCCAGAACCCCGGTCAACCGGAGTCTCACCAGAGTCACCAAATTGTTGTGGAAATTTACCCCTTTCCCTTGAAGGCGGCGCTGGTTTCGTAAGGAGACCCAACACCCGGAGGAACACGTTTGGAAGGTTCACACCGGTTGGGAAAACTGACAGAGACCACGTCCAGGAAGGTAAATAGATCCTTTATTGCGCAAAAATGAGAAGAACTGCTGCAGCAGGGTCCCACTCGCGTTGACAAGCGAAGAGTGAGACCCAGAACAAAGGGAAATTCTCAGTTATATACATTTTGAGTTCAATACATTTCAATGGGACAGGAAAGGCGGGAAAACAGAAATTTACATGGGAGATGGGATTTCGGTGAGGCATAATCCTGTTTGAGTACATTTTGATGATTTTGTTTTTCATAGAATCCTAGAGTTGGAAGAGACCCCAAGGGCCATCCAGTCCAACCCCCTGCCAAGCAGGAAACACCATCAAAGCATTCCTGACAGGTGGCTGTCAAGCCTCTGCTTAAAGACCTCCAAAGAAGGAGACTCCACCACACTCCTTGGCAGCAAATTCCGCTGTCGAACAGCTCTTACTGTCAAGAAATTCTTCCTAATGTTTAGGTGGAATCTTCTTTCTTGTAGTTTGAATCCATTGCTCCGTGTCCGCTTCTCTGGAGCAGCAGAAAACAACCTTTCTCCCTCCTCTATATGACATCCTTTTATATATTTGAACATGGCTATCATATCACCCCTTAACCTTCTCTTCTCCAGGCTAAACATACCCAGCTCCCTAAGCCGTTCCTCATAAGGCATTGTTTCCAGGCCTTTGACCATTTTGGTTGCCCTCCTCTGGACACGTTCCAGCTTGTCAGAATCCTTCTTGAACTGTGGTGCCCAGAACTGGACACAGTATTCCAGGTGAGGTCTGACCAGAGCGGAATACAGTGGTACTATTACTTCCCTTGATCTAGATGCTATACTCCTATTGATGCAGCCCAGAATTGTATTGGCTTTTTTAGCTGCTGCATCACACTGTTGACTCATGTCAAGTTTGTGGTCTACCAAGACTCCTAGATCCTTTTCACTTGTACTGCTCTCAAGCCAGGTGTCACCCATCCTGTATTTGTGCCTTACATTTTTTTTTGCCCAAGTGTAGTACTTTACATTTCTCCCTGTTAAAATTCATCCTGTTTGCCTTGGCCCAGTTCTCTAATCTGTTAAGGTCATTTTGAAGTGTGATCCTGTCCTCTGGGGTATTAGCCACCCCTCCCAATTTGGTGTCATCTGCAAACTTGATCAGGATGCCCTCAAGCCCATCATCCAAGTCATTGATAAAGATGTTGAATAAGACTGGGCCCAAGACAGAACCCTGTGGCACCCCACTAGTCACTTCTCTCCAGGATGAAGAGGAGCCATTGATGAGCACCCTTTGGGTTCGGTCAGTCAGCCAGTTACAAATCCACTGAATGGTAGCATTGTCTAGCCCGCATTTTACCAGCTTCTTTACAAGAATATCATGGGGCACCTTGTCAAAGGCCTTGCTGAAATCAAGATAGGCTACATCCACAGTGTTCCCTTCGTCTACCAGGCTTGTAATTCTGTCAAAAAATGAGATCAGATTAGTCTGACATGACTTATTTTTCAGAAACCCATGCTGACTTTTAGTGATCACAGCGTTCCTTTCTAGGTGCTCACAGACCATTTGCTTAATGATCTGCTCTAGAATCTTTCCTGGTATTGATGTCAGGCTGACTGGGCGGTAATTGTTTGGGTCCTCTCTTTTCCCCTTTTTGAAAATAGGGACAACATTTGCCCTCCTCCAGTCTGCTGGGACTTCACCTGTTTTCCAGGAATTCTCAAAGATTACTGCCAGTGGTTCTGAAATCACCTCTGCCAGTTCTTTTAATACTCTGGGATGTAGTTCATCTGGCCCTGGAGACTTGAATACATCTAAACTAGCCAAGTGTTCTTGTACTACCTCCTTACTTATTCTGGGCTGTGTTTCCCCTGCTGAATCATCTGCTCCATATTCTTCAGGTCGGGCATTGTTTTCTTTTTTGGAGAAGACTGAGGCAAAGAAGGTATTGAGGAGTTCTGCCCTTTCTGCGTCCCCTGTTCGCATTTCACCTTCTTCTCCTCTAAGTGACCCCACTGTTTCCTTGTTCTTCCTTTTGCTACGGACATACCCATAAAAACCCTTTTTATTGCTTTTAATCTCTCTAGCAAGCCTGAGTTCATTCTGTGCTTTAGCTTTTCTGACTTTGTCTCTACATGTGCTGGCTATTTGTTTGAATTCCTCTCTGGTGGTTTCCCCCTTTTTCCATTTCTTGTACATATCCCTTTTAAATCTTAACTCAGTTAAAAGTTCTTTAGATAGCCACCCTGGCTTCTTTAGGCACCTTCCATGTTTTCGTCTCATTGGTACTGCTTGAAGTTGTGCTTTTAATATCTCCCTTTTAACAAACTCCCATCCATCATGAACTCCCTTCCCTTTTAGTATTACTGACCATGGGATCACACCCAGCATTTCCCTAAGTTTTCTGAAGTCGGCTTTCTTAAAGTCTAGAATTTGAGTCTTAGTATGCTTGGTTGCTCCTTTCTGATGTATAATAAACTCCAGAAGAGCATGATCACTCCCACCTAATGATCCTGCCACTTCTACCCCACTAACCAGGTCATCACTATTGGTTAGGACCAGATCTAAAATGGCTGATCCTCTTGTTGCTTCTCCCACTTTCTGGACAATGAAATTGTCTGCAAGGCCAGTGAGGAATCTGTTCGACCTTATGCTCTTGGCTGAGTTTGACATCCAACAAATATCAGGATAGTTGAAATCCCCCATTACTACTATCTCATTTCCTTTTGAATGCTTGGTCCTCTGTTCCAGGAAGGCATCATCTATGTCCTCAGTTTGGCTTGGGGATCTATAGTAAACTCCCACAATGAGATCACTGTTATTTTTCTCTCCCTTAATTTTGACCCAGATACTCTCAATTTGGCTTTGAAGTTTTAAATCATGGATCTCTTCACAGGTATACACATCCCTGACATATAACGCCACTCCTCCTCCTTTCCTGTTTGGTCTATTTCTCTGAAATAGATTGTATCCCTCTATTACTACATTCCAATCATGAGACTCATCCCACCAGGTTTCAGTGATGCCTATTATGTCGTATTTAGTTTGCTGTACCAAGAGCTCAAGTTCATCTTGTTTATTTCCCATGCTCTGTGCATTTGTATACAGACATTGAAAACCATTGATCATTCCCCCTAGTCTCCTACTTAAGGATTTTTTCCTCCCACCACTAGGTCTGTGTGCTGTTTGCTCCATTTGGTCCTTGACATTTGGATGATCATCTTCAGCATTTGATAGACTCCTACCTTCAGGACCACTGTCTCCCTCCCCCACATAAGTCAGTTTAAAGCCCTCCTGATGAGGTTTTTGAGATTGTTGGCAAAAACATTCCTCCCAACCCTTGTGAGGTGCAGCCCATCACTTGCCAGAAGCCCATCTTCAAGAAACTGCAGACCGTGATCTAAGAATCCAAACCGTTCCTGCCGGCACCATTTGCGAAGCCAGTTGTTCACTTCTCCTATTTTTCCCTCTCTTCCTGGGCCACGGCGTTCAACTGGGAGGACAGATGAGATGACAATTTGTGCATTGTTTTTCTTCTCTCTTCACAGGAAGGGTGCAACGGGAAGTCCTGATCATTTCAAGATGACACTCAGATGACAGTCAATAAACTTGATCACTTGAATTTACATTTGGTTGCGTATTCTTGTTGGTTTTGCAGACCCTGTAGTAGTTAAGGGCTTCCTGGCAAGGGAGTCATCCTGTGGCTTATGTAGATCATCTATCTTCTGGGGCTTATGCAGATCGGCTTATGGAAATGTCTCTGGTTGAAAAGGTGGGAGGCTGAGGGGTCAGTCCAGGGTCTTCCTACAACTCTTATGTCCAATAACGGGCAGCTCTGTTTAGAATGACAGCTGTCAGATTTCTTATAACATTCCCCTCTCTGTTCATGTCTCAAATAGTGTACTGGGGTGTTTTAAAAGGAAGCTCCCCCCCCCCCCGAAATTCCCACAACACTAGCTAGTTCTAAAAAGCTAAATAATTTCTCCTGCCGCTGTTTGATATCTGGCATCTCTCCCCCCCCCCCAATAAGACGCAATCAGAATTCTTGCCGCCGCAGTAGCATAAAGAAATAATTTTTCATCTTGATTGCTAATTTCCCCATCCATTATGCCCAGTAGAAAAAGTTCGGGCTTTTTCTTTATGTTATATTTTAAGTTTTTTTTTCATTTCTTCCATAATTTGGGTCCAAAATTTTTGTATTATCTCACAGTGCCACCACATATGAATCATTGTCCCCACCTCCTTTTGACATTTCCAACATAAATTACTATTAGTTTTGTACATTTTATGGATCTTATTTGGTGTAATATACCACCTGTATAACATTTTGATCAGATTCTCCTTAATGCTTTCTGCTGCAGTGAATTTCCAAGTTTCAATCCATAACTTTTCCCATTTGTCTAAGTCATTTGTCTAAGGGTCATCCAGCCTGACCAGCAACCTGCAGGTAAGGGAGGGCCGCCGAAAGGGAGAAGGAGAGAGTCATGGAGCGAGAAAGGGGCCCAAGGGGGCCCAAGATCCAAGACAGGAGGGCCCATCTATCTATCTATCTATCTATCTATCTATCTATCTATCTATCTATCTATCTATCTCACTGCCTATTGTTGTTTAGTCGTGTCTGACTCTTCGTGACCCCATGGACCAGAGCATGCCAGGCCCTCCTGTCTTCCACTGCCT
The DNA here is from genome assembly GCA_034642065.1 of Darevskia nairensis. NCBI lineage: Eukaryota > Metazoa > Chordata > Lepidosauria > Squamata > Lacertidae > Darevskia > Darevskia nairensis. The sequence continues at coordinate 44,751 of JAWWNI010001204.1, read as the reverse complement.
ATCTATGTATTGTCATATGAATGTCATAGGAACCTGCACCCCACCTGCACCCCGCTTGTATCCCCATAGACAGAGAGGGGACCTTGTCTTGAACAAGGCCACCTAGGAGAGAGCCATTTTTTCTTGGGGACAGAGAGGGGAAGGGAGGGGGAGCATCGTTAATCATACCTATTACACTACGTGACTTACGACCGAAACCAGATGTTAATTCCCTCAATCCATATCCGCCCCACCCATGTCTGCATAAACCCTCCACCCAACCACGTTTGCATAAGCCGAGGAACCAGAAGGGGTCGTCTGCCTAAGGCTTCGAAAATCCTAAGGGTAAAAAAAACTACCCCACCATTGAAATACAAAGGCTGCTCTTGATCTCCCCTTCAGTTCACCTTTTCTTTTGTGTTTTCTCCTCTCCCTCCAGTTCCCCTCCTCTAAGTTCACTTTGTGTTTTCTCCTCTTCCCCAACCCCGAAAGGCACCCTAGAAGCGTGACCTTCAGAGTTCTTTTCCCCACAGATATAGTTAAGTTTGTAACCCTTGCACTATAAATGTATCTTCCTTGTATCTAGAAAGACCGATATAAGTGTACCTCGTTCTAATCTTCTATTGATAAGTCGCTATGCTTATTTTGTGTCTCCTGTATTTTTCACTGTATCCCTATGGTTGTGTATTCTCCTAATTATTTGTAACCAAACGTGTCTCCTTGTAAGTTTTGTAGCCATAAAATTAGCCTTGCTTTCCCAGCCATTCATAAGAAAACGTTGCCCATTCATAAAGACTCTTCAGCGTTCCACCAACTGTCAAACTACTTCCCCGCTCCACAGCGCCACCTGTTGAGTCTACCGCCAAAGCAGCAAGGAACAACGCCGAGACATCTCGTCATACAAAAAACAACCACCTTTATTCACAAAAACTTAAATGTGGAAATCTTGGGACGCAGGAAGATCCGATCACCAACTCCACCCTGCAAAACAAAGACAAACAAAACTGTTATCTAGTCAAAGGACAACCAGGAAGAACATTTAAATACCATTATTAAACCATTCAACACTGTATTAAATGTACTTACCTTATGTAAATCCCATCTTCCCGCCTTTCCTGTATCATTGACCTGTATTGGAACAGAAAAGTATATAAGTCACTTTGTATCATAAATCGGGGTTCTCTCTTCGTACCCATTACGTTGGTGGGAACCTCTGCTGCAACAGATCAATAAAACGACGGGACAACCGCCTTGCTTTGACAGCTCCGTGTGGTCTCTGTTTCTTCGGCGCGGGAAGGCTTCAACTCAACCTTCACCGGGAAAAAAATCTTCCCGAACTCCCCTTGGAGTCGGACCCCACTTCGCCTAGGTACCGGGTGCGAATTCTGACGTCAGTATCATCTATCTATCTATCTATCTATCTATCTATCTATCTATCTACCCCCTCTGCCACCCTTAGGGTTAGGGCTGGCCAATCTTCAAGACCCAACCCCTCCTCTCTTTCAGAATATGGAAATCCGAATAAAACCTCCACCCTTTGTTCAATCATCATCTCAACCATCATCTTGACATGCTCACCATCATCTCGACAAACCATCCTCTTGAAAAAAAGTCATCGGGGGGGGGAGGTTTTATGCTATATCGGGCTTTTTGGAAGGGGGAGTACGGTAGAATTACAGACGAACCCAACCCGACAGAGCCGATGGCCGCTACCTTGTCGTTGATCCAGTCCATGACGTCCTCGCACTCGCGCAGGTACTGGACCAGTTTCTGGGCCTGCAGGAGTTTGACGCCCTTCTCCCAGAGCCGGTGGAGCTCCTGCATCCGGGTCTGGAAGATATATAGATAGATATAGAGATAGATAGATAGATAAAGATAGATATTTTATTGTCATTGTACGTAGTACAACAAAGCCTTCGGATCGGCAAGCCCTAGGCTCTGTGGTTTAACCCATAGCGCCACCCGCGTCTCTTAAAGGTAAAGGGTAAAGCGACCCCTTGACCATTAGGTCCAGTTGCGGACGACTCTGCGGTTGCGGCACTCATCTCGCTTTACTGGCCGAGGGAGCCGGCGTTTGTCCGCAGACAGCTTCTGGGTCATGTGGCCAGCACGACTAAGCCGCTTCTGGCGAACCAGAGCAGCGCACGGAAACGCCGTTTACCTTCCCGCCGGAGCGGGGCCTATGGATCTACTTGCACTTTGGCGTGCTTTTGAACTGCTAGGTGGGCAGGAGCAGGGACCGAGCGACGGGAGCTCACCCCGTCACAGGGATTCGAACCGCCGACCTTCTGATCGGCAAGCCCTAGGCTCTGGGGTTTAGACATCAGCGCCACCAGCGTCCCTTAATCCTGTATAGGGAAGGTTTTTGAATGTTTTATTATGTTTTTATGTTTGTTGGAAGCTGCCCAGAGTGGCTTGGGCAACCCAGAAAGATGTGTGGGGTATAACTAGTAAAATTATCATGATGAAATGGGACGTCCCTAGTTTCATCCCAGAAATGTTGGAGGGTGTGGGTTTGTAGACCTTGTAGTTATGGAGAAATGCTTTTCCAAAAACGGACCCAGAAACTGCAGGTGGTTTTCAATTGTACAGGACTACAGCAGGTTAGTGGTACAGGAGTATTTTTGTTGAATATTGGTGAAACCTTCTGATCGGCAAGCCCTAGGCTCTGGGGTTTCACCCACAGCGCCACCTGCGTCCCTAAATTAAAGGAAAAGAAAGGGGAAATGAGAGGGCAAATTAAAGGAAACGAGAGGGCAAACAAGAGGGCCGACGCAAGCCAACGAGAGGGCAAACTAGGGGCATTCCAGGAGAAAGGGCAGACAGAAAGCACGCTGGCACCCGCACCCTCACACAGAGGCAACCATCCACCTACTCGCAGGTGAGCCCCCACTTGGACGACGGTGACGATGGGACGCTGCGCCGTCCAGTAGGGCGTGAAAGACTGAGCCGTCGAAACGCAAGAGGTTACGGCGGCCGAGCGGCAGGGACACCCCCCATTTCAGCGCCCCAAATTCACAGGTCTCCCGCTGTTTGGGGAACTACCATATTTGCCAATCTATAAGGCGCACCTGACCATAGGACGCACCTAGTTTTTCGTGGGGAAAAGCCCCGTTTTTTGAGGATCCGCTCAAATTTCTGCAGCTTCTTTTGCAAAGGGAAAAAGCCCTGTTTTATGGGGTTTAACTCACAGTTCTGCAGCTTCAGGGAAGGGAGCCATTTCTAGAGTTTCCAGACAGATAATCTGATCAGCCAGTCACATGTCGCCCTCTGCACTCTCTCTCCCTTATCTCTCTCAGCTGCTCAGTGGGCTTCCTTTCAACACCCCCTTCTCTCTCTCTCTCTCTTTTTTTTTTTTAAAAAAGCAGAATCTGCTTTTGCCCCTGGGCAGTTCAGCTCCAGGGACCACACATTTGCTCCATAAGACGCACAGACATTTCCCCTTACTTTTCAGGAGGAAAAAAGTGTGCCTTATAGAGCGAAAAATACGGAAAATGATTTCGGTGGATTACTTTTTAAAAACTCAACAATATTGGGGCCTTCCTAAAGAAAAGCTAAGCAAATTTTTTTTGGGGGGCCCTTTAAAAAAGCTCCACAATTTTGGTAGATTTTTTTTAAAAATCCTGACAATGGGGGGGGGGGAGAAGCTCCATGATTTCGGAGAATCCCTTTCAAAAACTCTAACCGGGTTAGGGTCTTCTTGAAAATGGACATTTTCAGTCATCTTCAGTTGTTTTGACCTTTGCCCAAATCCCAGACCGTTTGGGGAGAAACGGGCCCGGGTGCGTATTGCGGCGCTTGTAGTGCTTGATCCGACGTTTTGGGGCAAATCGACTCTATAACCGGGGGGGGGGGACAGGGATAAACCCTCGCTGGGGGGGGGACACTTACCCGGATGGTTTCCCTGGCGAAGTGGCCCTCGTTCATCATCAGGTTGCCGGTCTCATCCAGTTTGACAATGGCGCCCACGTTGGCTCCCTTTCTGGCTCAACAAATACAATTCTCGGCCGAGCTTCCAGAATTCTTGGTCGGAATTCTACGATTCTCAGCTTAGATTCTTTAATTCTTGGTCGAGATTCTCTAATTCTCGGACCAAAATTAGAAAGGGAGAAGGAGAGAGTCATGGAGCTGGAAAGGGGCCCAAGGGTCATCCAGCCTGACCCGCAATCTGCAGGTAAGGGAGGGCCGCCGAAAGGGAGAAGGAGAGAGATGGGGAGCTGGAAGGACTTCCGGTCGGCGTGCCGGAGCGGATGGTCGGGGGGATATGTCGGCTATGACATTCCCTCTCCAGACCGGGAAAAGGGGTGACCGTGACAGCGCAGCGGCCCCCAAAACCCCCGGGAAGGGCGTCCCGGGGTCTTAGTGGTCTAGCAGAGCCCTCAACGCCGATCCTGCTCCCCGGGAGACCCCAGAAAGGGCTCCCGAGAGAGAGCGGGAGGCGGGGCTCATCGGACTCGGCAAACCCCGTCTGGAGCAGCTGCGCGACCGTCAGCTGTTGAGCGCGCTGATTCCTCCAAGAAATAAATTCGGACTGGAGACGTGAGTACAAATAGAAGATTTTTAATTAGGACTTAATTAGAGATAGGCTTGGGACGTTAACACGGAGGTCCGTCCCCTGCCATTGTGACACTGTAACAGAGAACTGATACCGAGGCATTTAAACTGAACTACAAGAGAAACCCTGTAACAGTGAAACGACCCAGCTGTCACCCCTGGCCAGGGGGGTAGCTAATTGGATTTATAGTGGAACATTTTGAATTGTGGATTATTGGATGTATTGGATTAAATTTTGATATTTTGAATTGTGCAAGCCGTGTCCTAAAAGATGGCGGAGAATGGAGACGTAAATTGGTGGAAAATTTTAGAGGCGTGGGAAGAATGCAGAGCGGAAATGAAACAGTGGAGTGCTGAAATTCGAGACTCCACTAAACAGATAAGACAACGTATACAAGAAGTGGTGGCAAGGCCAGATGGCCAAGAGATGGAGGAGGGGAAAGCCCACGTCAAGGTCAAACAGCAGGAGAAACAATCAACATTATCCAGCGGCAAGAAAGACTTTGTTAAACGTAAAAAAAATCGAGCTGTTAAACGACGAAAGGAGAAAAGGATGGTGAAGAAATTCAGCAAAATTGAATGTGAAAAGAAGCAGCAAAAAGTGGAACTTGAGGACCAGACTGTACAGTGGGAGGTCTGGTCCCAGACTTTGGAAAGCAGCCCACAAGAGACAGCATGGTCTTGGACTTCGGAACCGACAGGAGAGGGGTGATGTATGTTAAGTACTTTATTTTGGAGTTTCAGGTGAAGACTACGGACTATGGACACGGCAAAGAATTGAACAAGGATTGAATAAGAGACAATATTACAGTTACATACCCAAGGACCGAGGGGAGATGGAAGGGTAATAAATATCTGAAATTGAATATAAGTATGCTGAGGAGAATTTTTGTCAATGTAATAATAATATAATTGAAAATGTAATGGAATATGAAATATGAATCTGTTGGGAATTTGAATCTTTAACAAAATGGAAACAATGGGGTGGATGTGAGGAAGTCGTATGCAAATGTTAGAATAATGAATGTGACCTGGCCTGGAATAGGGCCAGGCGAAAACTGTAAAATCAATAAAAATTATTTGAAAAAAAAAAAAGAGATGGGGAGCTGGAAAGGGGCCGAAGGGTCATCCAGCCTGACCCACAACCTGCAGGTAAGGGAAGGCCGCCGAAAGGGAGAAGGAGAAGGAGAGAGACCGAGAGCTGGAAAGGGGCCCAAGTGTCTCTCTTTTGGCGGACCTGCCTTACCTGCAGGTTGCGGGTCAGGCTGGATGACCCTTGGGTCCCTTTTCCAGCTCCCCGTCTCTCTCCTTCTCCCTTTCGGCGGCGCTCCCTTACCTGCAGGTTGTGGGTCAGGCTGGATGACCCTTGGACCCCTTTCCAGCTCCCCGTATCTCTCCTTATCCCTTTCGGCGGTCCTCCCTTATCTGCAGGTTGTGGGTCAGGCTGGATGACCCTTGGACCCCTTTCCAGCTCCCCGTCTCTCTCCTTCTCCCTTTCGGCATCACTCCCTTACCTGCAGGTTGCGGGTCAGGCTGGATGACCCTTGGGTCCCTTTTCCAGCTCCCCATCTCTCTCCTCCCTTTCGGTGGCCCTCCCTTGCCTGCAGGTTGCGGGTCAGGCTGGATGACCCTTGGGACCATTTCCAGCTCCATGTCTCTGTCCTTCTCCCTTTCGGCGGCCCTCCCTTACCTGCAGGTTGCGGGTCAGGCTGGATGACCCTTGGACCCCTTTCCAGCACCCTGTCTCTCTCCTTCTCCCTTTCGGCGGCCCTCCCTTACCTGCAGGTTGTGGATCAGGCTGGATGACCCTTCGGCCCCTTTCCAGCTCCCCATCTCTCTCCTTCTCCCTTTCGGCGGCCCTCCCTTACCTGCAGATTGCGGGTCAGGCTGGATGACCCTTGGACCCCTTTCCAGCTCCCCGTCTCTCTCCTTCTCCCTTTTGGCGGTCCTCCCTTACCTGCAGGTTGTGGGTCAGGCTGGATGACCCTTGGGCCCCTTTCCAGCTCTATGACTCTCTCCTCCCTTTCGACGGCCCTCCCTTACATGCAGGTTGTGGGTCAGGCTGGATGACCCTTGTGCCCCTTTCCAGCTCCATGACTCTCTCCTTCTCCCTTTCGGTGGCGCTCCCTTACCTGCAGGTTGCAGGTCAGGCTGGATGACCCTTGGGACCCTTTCCAGCTCCACGTCTCTCTCCTCCCTTTCGGTGGCCCTCCCTTACCTGCAGGTTGCGGGTCAGGCTGGATGACCCTTCGGCCCCTTTCCAGCTCCATGACTCTCTCCTTCTCCCTTTCGGCGGCGCTCCCTTACCTGCAGGTTGCAGGTCAGGCTGGATGACCCTTGGGACCCTTTCCAGCTCCACGTCTCTCTCCTCCCTTTCGGTGGCCCTCCCTTACCTGCAGGTTGCGGGTCAGGCTGGATGACCATTGGGACCATTTCCAGCTCCCCGACTCTCTCCTTCTCCCTTTCGGCGGTCCTCCCTTACCTGCAGGTTGTGGGTCAGGCTGGATGACCCTTGGGCCCCTTTCCAGCTCCATGACTCTCTCCTTCTCCCTTTCGGCAGCCCTCCCTTACAGCAGCTACCAGGGTGGTGGTTTTTTATCCTAGCTGGAATCCAGCTACAGATGCTCAAGCTGCAGACAGGGTTTACAGGATAGGGCAGAAGGACAATGTTGTAATCTACCGGCTAATTACCTGTGGGACAGTGGAGGAGAAAATCTACAGAAGGCAAGTATTCAAAGACTCATTAATCCGACAAAGCATGGGAGATAGTAAAGACCCATACAGATATTTCACTATGCAAGAACTAAGGGACTTGTTCACACTGGGAGATACTCTAAGCTCAGTAACACAGCTCCAGCTTCAGTCTTTGCATGCAAGCCAAAGAAAAACAGATGATCAGCTGGACAAGGACATTGCGTATCTCCATTCACTGGAGATAGTTGGCATATCAGACCATGACTTAATGTACACACACGAAGACGTTCATGGAGATGAAGTTGAGGATGAAGAGGTCCACATGGACATTGAACACAGGGTACAGAAAGCCCAAAAGCTGGTACAGCTGGAATCCCAGCTAAAGGACCAACTGGCAAGAAACCCCCAATATACGACTGAAGGGGCATGGCTGAGAGAAATGGAATTGTCTACCCAGCCAAAGAAAAAGCCACCAAAGCCTTCTCCGAATTATGCTCTCGTCCCACCTGTAACTGATGAACCCACAAGCAGTGAGGACATCAGTCTTGTCAGTGACATTGATGATGACATTGTAAAAGTGAGTTCCAAGATGACAGAGCTACTTATTGAGGAGGATGAAAGAGTGCTTCAGAACATAACTAATATGGATATCTCTGCATTCATGAACGAAGAAAGCAAACCAGCCAGTCAACAAGAAGTAACTCCTATATCTTCTTTTACTCAAGCTCATTCATTATCTTACAAGGAGAACTGTAGCCCTGCATCTCAGTTGGTTTCCCATGACCCACCTGCTGAGGCAAATGGCAAGTTTAACGACGCCCAAGTGGCCTCACCTCACTGCAGCAGTCATTTCACTATGTGCCTGATGATGATCTACAAACTACTCAAAACCATTATCGCAGTCCTGTATCCTCCTTTTCTCAAGCTCACTTGTCTTACCAGGTAAACTGCAGTTCTGAACTTCAAACAATCTTCCACGACCCTCCTGTCGAGGCAAATGGCATGCTTATTGATGTCCAAGGGGTCTCATTGCAGCAGTCATCAGAGTATGTGTCTAACCATGTCAAGCAACAAGGCGAGACTGACATGTCTCTCAATATTCCTACAAGTCCACATGGAGAGGCAGGTGAAGTTGCTGAGCCAGGTGCCTCAGTAGCACCTCAACTGCACACCAGTAAAATGTCAGACCTCAGTTTTGTGCAGAAATCTGGAATGAGTGTAATAATGATGAATGAGGCTCTATCTGGTTCTCCCCAGTGTGATTTCAGACTTGTCTTAGAAGATTCCGAGGATCAGTTGCAAGATATCTCAGGAGTGGAAATGTCATTGAAGGATATAGAGAACACAAGATCTCAACTGAATAGCCACTGTAGCTCTTGGCTTCAGGAAAATGGGGACAACAGAAGTCTCCAAGCCAGCAAAAGTATAATGGGATCTATGGTTACTAGTGGCTCTGATGATGTGTTGATGAACAACAGTGAGCTTTCTTTTCAGCATAAAAATATGCCCGCTAAAATAATCATTTCAGATAGTAACATGACAGTTGTTTTACAATTGATTGGGATAATAGTAAGCACAGACAAGGATCTCCCACAAACAAACTACCTGATATTATGTCAACGCCAAAGTCTAATTTGTCCACAACCAGCCTTTTTCTCTCTCCTAGGGTAATAGTTAGTGGAAGAAGATCAACCGCTTCTCGAAAATCTCTTGCTGGTATCCTATTAGATGAGGTGGAGGACATTGCAGAGACCATTGAATCCACCAGTTATATGCCTTGTGCAGATTCCTTTAAGCTTTACCTTGAAGTAGAAAAAACTCTGGACAATTGTGATTAGGAGATGGAGTGGGTGGAAAAGGTGAATTGGTCCAGTGAAATGATAGTCTGAGAGCAAAGCTAGAGTTTTGCTAAAGCAATTTCTAGAGTTCTTTTACTGTTACACTCACCCCTTTTATGGTACCCTTTTATTGATTCCTTCCAGAGCAGATTTACATCCAATCACAGCAGTGGCAAGATGAACCTGCACCTTGAGGGAAATTGCTTCTGACATTGATCTGTAACATTTAAGGCCCAGCTTCTTTCACTTGGGGTGTGTGTATGTCTCTATGTCTCCCTCCCTCCCTTTGTAAGAATTAGCTGTTAAGATTGTAAAATAAACCTGGTTTTAACTTTGAAAGCCTATGGTGTTAGCTGCTCTCTCTTTCACCACATTTTAGTTAAGCGCCATCTACTTCTTTTTCCCCACAGAAGTCAAGGAGTCCTTTCTTTCCAAGTAGATATAGGGAGCCTGTGCTCCCCAAGACATTGATGGATCACAGCTCTCATAGTCCCTGGCATCACTTGGGCATACTGGCTGGGGCTGATGAGAGGGTTAAAAGTTCCTGCCTCTGCTTCAGAGGCTTAGTTCTCACCAAAATGTCCAAGCCTATATTTGGACTGTTCCTATGTTCACAGTTGGAGGGTCACCAAACCAAATGCTCCTCATACTAAAAGTTCCCTGAAGAAAGTAAACTGGCGTGATAAAGGGGAAAGGTAATCTAGAGCTCGGCTGCATTACATCTACCGGTAGCAGATAAATAAGTGGGAAGGGCAGCGAACAAATTCTTGCATGGCTTTGGAGTTCAGGTAGAATAGAGACTGATGTTTTTAATGAATGAATGGGCCCACTAGCTCAGCTTGCTTCTTTTTTAGCTCTTCTGAAGCAGGAGGTAACCAAATGGTTGCTAGTGATTGGTTCTGTCAGGAATCCCTTAAAACACAGGTGTATAGAATGAAAATGAGATACTGTACTGTATTAATGAAATCAAAATTCACTTACCGGTAATCTAAGCTCGGTACAGGCAAGATTGGTACTATTAAATGTTCCCCATTAACTGTTGGACATTCTCAAAAAAGATTTCAGAGGAGATTATTCTGATTCTTCTAACCAGGTTTACACAAAATAAATACAGTCTGATGTCAAACTTATTTTCTCCTAAGTACTATGGTATACTTTAAAAAGTTTTCGTTTAAAATTTGTTCTCCCCTACCCCATCCTAGGTTGCAATCTAGCAGTGCCTGGGAATAAGTGCCATTGAAATTAAGAAAGGGAAGAGAGAACAGAAATTGGATTGCGTGCTGGGTCTCTAACCATATAATGAAAATAAGAAAAAAATACACTTGAGTGTCTCTTTACAGTATCTTTTTGTTCATATAAAATCTCATTTTCCTATTCTTTCACAGCTCTTGTTTGATGCAAGATCTTTCCGTTACTACACACTTCTGTTAAATGTCAGCTAAACCCTCAAAATGTTGTGAATATGTATTCATTTCCTGTTGAGAAAGACTGATGGAATAATTTGTGGCACCTAGGTGCTTGCAATGTTACCTGGTGAAAAACGTCTTGCTGCAGAAAAGCTATATAATATTGTGTTCCTGTCTATCTTGTCCAATATAAGCCTGCTGGATGTGTCTGGGCTCCAGCTCTCATCATCCCTGACCTTGGCCATGCTGCCTAGAGTTTATGGGAACTGGAGTTTATAACAACATCTGGAGGACCAAAGGTTTCCTGCTTTAAATAGAGAGTCATCACCGTTTATGTACTTGTTGAGAATCTTTTAATATTTTATCCCCCCCTTTTTTTTACCATAAGAGACCCCTATAGGTTGATGTCCCAAAGGACATGCATTTGTTTGACATACAACAATAACAAGCCAATCCTGGCTAGAGTACTATTCTTTTGGCATGAATTTATAAATATAGAACACTGCTTTCCTCTAGAGTGACTCATGCCTAGCTGACATCACTCCTCAGAAGAGGTAAATGGTCTTTAACGTCACTGGAAGCAACACAGCTGCATGCCTGTCAAGTTCTATTGATCTTCCATTCCGTCACAGAGTTGTCTCCCAGGGCTAAATTCTCCTCTGGCTTTGAAGCATCAGAGCATCTCTATTGATTTCACAGGATTTATTTTTATACCGAAAAGTGATGCCAATGTGTTCTAAGTGAAGTAGTTTTCAGACTCAGGATTCACATTTAACCCTAAGCCTTTACCATGCAAACCTTTAAAAATTATTAGTCATGTATGTGTTGGGATCATCAGTAGGCTCCTCTGCAGACCTTCCAGAAGTTGAGTTGTAAGTATTTTCCCATAAGCCACTGCCTGTTGCAGGTCATAACCCTGCTGGGAACCCAATAGCTTTGTTGATTAGGACAATGGTTCCCAAACCCACCCCCAATGGCAACTTGAAAATTCCTGAGGGTTTTGAGGGACCTCCTAAATGATTTTCAAAAGCAGTGTTTCCCAACCTTTTTCTGACCATGGCCCCCTTCCGACCTGGTTTCCTTCTTGTGTCCCCCCAGACGAAGCCAAAGGGGGGCAGCTGCCCCCAATAAGTAAAAATAAATATAAATATGAGGTTCTGCCCCCCTAACAAAAGCCTGTCCCCCTAACAAAAATCTTGGCTACACTCATGCCCCCCCCATCCTACTGGTAGAAAGGTAGCTATTTAAATGTTTTGTTTGTAAATAGAACATGTTTTATTGATAATTTTTAAAATTTACTAGCGGACCTGGCCACGCGTTGCTGTGGCTCATTTTATGCTTATTACCATCAGTAGCAGCCGCAGCCAAAATAAACCCCCACCTACCCCCGCGGGCGTCGTGTGCACTCTGCACGCGCTCAGGTGCCCTCTTGCGGCCTGTGGCAGAAAAAGCCAAGGAAGGAGGCCCCTGACACCGTCTGAGGGAAAAGCACTATGGAAACGCACAGATAAAAAACACACATCGGGAGATCACTGAGGGACAGCAGTAAGATGGCAAAAACTGACGACCCCGCTCAGTTGCTCAAGATCCCTAAGGCTGGTGAACCTCTCGAGCAGACTCGGCCTCCGCCAAGTCCAGCAGAACCCCCGACCCTGAAGGACCACTGGTGGAACCCCGCAGACATTACCCCTCCAAAGAAATTCCGAGATCCAACCAATACTCTAAATATACTCTCATGGAATGTGGCCGGTTGGAATAGATGTCTTTCCCAGGCTACAGACATCCCTTTTTATCGACAAAATTACAATCTTATTGCCCTCCAAGAGACATGGACGACTGAAAACATAGAGTTGGAGGGTTTTTACTCATATGTATTAAATGCGGCCCCAGGTAGAGGACCAGGGAGAATGAAAGGAGGGTTATGCATCCTGATCTCGCCATGCCTTAAGGCTTCATGGAAGGAGCTCCCTCACCTTGAGCACTTAGCCATGGCGGTACTATTATCATGGGGAGACAGTAAATTACTAGTTATAAATGCCTACATCCCTCCAACCGGCAAAAACTCCGACACAGAGAGCAAGTGGCTAAGCATGGAAACCTATATCAGGTCACTGCTCTCAGACCACCCTGAGGCAAAGGTCCTACTGATGGGAGACCTAAATGCAAGACTAGGGCCAGATGACTCCAGTTTAGCAATAAAATACAGACATAAAATCGGGTTTATAGAGGAATTGGCACAAGATGCTCGACAACAACCAAGGCGGTCCAAGGACCAACACTCAAACTACGCCGGGGCCTGCCTTTTCAAACTCTCACGACAGTTAAATCTAAACATCTTAAACGGATGTACTAGTGGCGATATTCCAGGAGAATTTACATACTTGTCAGGGTCAAGGATTAGCACAATTGACTATGCACTGGTGTGTGGCGAACTGCTGGAGGCAGTAGAGCGACTAACAGTGCTTCCCTATGTGGAAGGAGATCATTTCCCTCTTCACCTGCAGCTGTCCTTCAAAAACAAAACAATTTCTCTTAAAACTGTATACCCTGCAGAGATCACCGCTCTAGAGCGCCCTGGGTATCGGGTTAAATGGACCCCAGCACTAAACACCAAAATGAAGGAGATTTTAGCTGCTAAAAAATCATGCGCACTCTTAAGTGACTCCTTGAGCAAGGCCAACTCAGAGGACCCAGTAGCAGTCTAGATGCTCTTGGCATCTAGTTTAGCATTTCACCAAACCAGCCATAGCAAGGCGTGGCCGGGTCAGCTAGTAGATAGATAAACTATTATAGCTATATATGCAAACGTGACACTACAGGCCGGCAGAGCCATGCAAAATCCAGTGCAGTTTTTCAGTTTGTTTTTTTTCAATGAAGGTTAAAATCAACGCAAGTTTAGTTTTTTGAATTTTTTTAAAAAAGCGTTTTCTGCGGTGTTCCCCCGTGTGTCAGTTCGGCCTTAACCCAGTTTCTCCCCTCTGCGCCCCCACCAGGAAGCCATCGTCACGTCGGAGGAACTGGGCCAGGATTTGGAACACGTGGAAGTCCTGCAGAAGAAATTCGAGGAGTTCCAGACGGACCTGGCGGCCCACGAGGAGAGGGAGAACAAAGTCAACCAGTTTGCCGGGAAGCTGATCCAGGTAGCGACCCATTATTGGGGGGGAAATCTTCGGGAATCTCAAGGATTTGAGGCAGAAGGGGTCTCAGGGTCATCTAGCCTGACCCCCTTCAATGCAGGCATTTCAAGAAATAAATATAGAAGATTGAGCTCCAAAGGGACCCCAGGGTCATCTAGTCCGACCCCTTCATTGCTGGCATTTCAAGTAATAAATATAGAAGATTGAGTCCCAAAGGGGTCCCAGGGTCATCTAGTCTGACCCCCTTCAATGCAGGAATTTCAAGCAATAAATATAGAAGATTGAGCTCCAAAGGGACCCCAGGGTAATCTAGTCTGACCCCCTTTAATGCAGGAATTCCAAAGAATAAATGTATATCTATCAGCTATCTATATCTATCTATATCTATCTCATCTATCTATATATCTATCTATCAGCTATCTATATCTATCTTTCTATATATATATATATCTATCTATCATCTATATCTATCTATCATCTATCTATATCTATCATCTATCTATATTTTACGGGAGAAACTCTCTTGCGTTCCAGACCATGGACCTCTCCGGGGTGAAAGTGCTGGAGACGTCCGAGGACATCCAGGAGCGCCGTCAGCAGGTCCTAGACTGCTACCACCGCTTTAAGGAGCTGTCCACCATCCGGCGCCAGAAGTTGGAGGACTCGTACCGCTTCCAGTTTTTCCAGCGAGACGCCGACGAGCTGGAAAAGTGGATCCAGGAGAAATTGCAGGTGGCATCGGACGAGAGCTACAAGGACCCCACCAACCTGCAGGTAAGGGGGGAGGGCGGCCGAAAGGGAGAAGGAGAGAGACGGGTAGCTGGAAAGGTGCCCAAGGGTCATCCAGCCTGACCCGCAACCTGCAGGTAAGGGAGGGCCGCCGAAAGGGAGAAGGAGAGAGTCATGGAGCTGGAAAAGGGACCCAAGGGTCATCCAGACTGACCCGCAACCTGCAGGTAAGGGAGGGCCGCCGAAAGGGAGGAGAGAGACGGGGAGCTAGAAAGGGGTCCAAGGGTCATCCAGCCTGACCCGCAACCTGCAGGTAAGGGAGGGCCGCCGAAAGGGAGACCCTTGGGCCCCTATCCAGCTCCCCGTCTCTCTCCTTCTCCCTTTCGGCGGCCCTCTCTTACCTGCAGGTTGTGGGTCAGGCTGAATGACCCTTGGGCCCCTTTCCAGCTCAAGGAAGGATCTGGCATAATAAAAATTCAAAAAAACCACACCTGACATACCTAAAATATAGAATAAACGCTAAAAAAATTGGCGCACATATTATATGTCATCATCAGCTTCCAATAGAAAGGCTCATTGCAGGGCAGCGTCATATCTCAATGGACTCTTCAGGCCAGGGCCGCAAGGATTTCTGGGAAATAGAGTTCAAAGAAACGATGGCCTGCCTCTTTCCCTGATAGCCGATTTTAATAGCCGCAAGGCACGCTGGGAAATGGAGGCCGCCGCCTCTTGCAGTTAACTAGGCCGGACCCGCAAGGTGTTGTAAGAATATCAAGGTCTTATCTATATATATAATAATTGTTCATAAGTGTGTCAAGCAAAACAAGGCCACATGTCTGTCTCCATTTTCACTCCCAAACTGACAAACTGTTTCTCTGCAATGAAGGTGCCAGACAAAAGGGTGTCATTAACTTGGCTGGGAAACAGGGAAATGTAAATATCTCTTTTGTCAAAGGCACGCTGGGAAATGGAGACCGCTGCCTCTCGCAGTTAACTAGGCCGGACCCGCAAGGCACGCTGGGAAATGGAGTCAAGGCGCCCTGTGGGAGAACTAAGCTCTTTCGCCCAAACCGCAAGGCATGCTGGGAAACGGTGGGCTTATTATCCCAACCAACCGCAGGCTCACAGCACTCTGGGAAATGGAATCAAATCCTCTCTGTAGAGGGTTACTAGCACTTTCCCCCTTGAAAAGGCCACAGGCAAGGCATGCTGGGAAATGGCCACCATGATCGTCCCTCATTTAAAACATATACAACAGTAAAATTAAATTTATAAATACAAAAAGTGTATGGACACTTAAAACTTATGATAAGCTCCCACAGAAAAGTGACCCGGAATTACCCATGGAACCAAGTTTAGGGTTTTTAACAGACTAATTTAAATCGGGGGATAATCTGCACCTGTAATACAATACAGTACAATAACTTTATTGCGGTCATATACCTGCTATTAAAACTAGAAATACTTAACAGAGCTATGGGGGTTGAAACTCGGGGTGGCTAGAACAGTCTTATGAGTTTGGAGGGGCTATGTTTTCAGAGTGGGAATCCAACTGGCCTTTTCCCAGGTACTGCTCTAGAGCTTCAGTTTTGTATCCAAACAAAGGGACTACTTCCCACCATCCATCACCAAATTCGCTATTCCGTTGGATGACTTGTTCTGAGGGGGAGGGCTGGTCCTGCTGATCTGCGAGCAGAATCTGGCTACCGTCCGAGTTAGCTTTTGCTCCTTTCCTAGGAGTAGGGCATTAAATTTGGTCTTCTCTGGGAGGTCGGCCAGGTTCTCCAGAATGGGGGCGATGGTATCTTTACGTGCCTTATCGTACAGAGGGCATCTAAAAAATAGATGCAATGGGCTGCCCACCTCCCCCAATGGGCAGGGGCAGATTCTCTGCTCGTATGGGATCTTTCCAAAGGAGCCTAACAGCACTGGCGAGGGCAACGCCGAGCTTCGGGCGAGCGTGAAAGCTCTTCTTGTTTTTCTGGATTCGAGGTAGTAGAGATACGCTGCCGGAGCAGCAATGTATCTCTCGTTTTCAGCTATGATGTAATCCGGGGACCTCGTGCTGTCCAGCTGTCTCTCCGTGTCCACAATTCGTTGTCTGACCTCGGATCTCGCTTGGTCCATGCCCATGGACAGTAGGGCTTGGGGTGAAAAGCCTAGTCTCCGGAGAGCGGCCTGGACCTCGAGCTGCCAGCCAGACTGGAATTGATCTCGAAGAATCAGAGGGACCAGGCCTCGAGGGTGAAGTTGTAGGGACAGCCATTTGTATATTGAGGTGAGTCTGATATGAGCCTCTACTCTCATTTGCCCTGTTTCTAGTCTTACCCAGGCGTTAGAGACACACCTGGGGACCTGCAGTAGGGCTCTGAGGAATTTTGATTGGACTCTCTTGAGTAAGGTGAAGGAGAGGGATGGTGGGCCCAAGAAGGTTCCGTAGGTTAGCTGGGACAAAGTTTTGGCCTTGTATAGTTTTAAGGCCGCAGGGACATAGAAGCCTCCTTTTGATCTGTAGAATTTAAGGATTAAGTTTGCGGATCTTTCTCCAGCGTTCCCTAAGGATGTTATATGGATTTTGTTGGAACCTGTAGATTGGACCACCATACCCAGATACCTGTAACTTGTGACTTGTTGTATCTTATGGCCTTGGAGCTGCCAATTTCTGGTCCTTGGTTTTTTCCCGAAGGCTAAGATCTTTGTCTTCTGGTAGTTTATTTTAAGGCGTTCTGTATCGCAGTAGGCTGCTAGTTTCCTTAAGGCTCTTCTTAGCCCTATGGGGGTTCTAGAGAGAATTATAGCATCGTCGGCATATAAAAGAACCGAGATGTGCTGGTTTGCAATCTTCGGGGGATGAAAGTCAGGGTTGTTGAGTGTGTCCACCAAGTTATTTAAATAGAAGTTGAATAGTAAGGGGGCCAAAAGGCACCACCTGACACCCCTGAAGGTTCTAATGGGATCTGTTAGATGCCCTAGACCAGTGTTTCTCAAGCCTGTGCCTCCAAATGTTTTTGGCCTACAACTCCCATCATCCCTCGCTAGCAAGACCAGTGGTCAGGGATGATGGGAGTTGTAGGCCAAAAACATCTGGAGGCACAGGGTTGAGAAACACTGCCCTAGACGACTGCATCTGACTCTTAGGGCCGTATTTGAGTGCATTGCCTGTAGTAAGAATAATAGCCTTCTGTCGATAGTGGTGGCACGAAGTCTGTCCCATAGCCTTGTTCTAGGAACTGTGTCAAAAGCTGCTTTGAAGTCCACAAAGGTGGCGTAAAGCGAGGACTGCCCCACCGAAATGTACTTTTCTATTAGGTGTTGTAGAGTTAAGCAATGATCCGTTGTGGATCTGCCGGATCTAAAGCCTGCCTGTTCTATAGCTAAGATGTTTTCGTTTTCTATCCACTCTTGGAATTTTACAAGTAAGTGCTTTGCATACAGCTTGCTGACCACGCTAAGTAGGCTGATCGGCCTGTAGTTTGATGGGTCCTCCCTATTGCCCTTCTTGAAAAAAGGCACCACTATGGCTGTTCCCCAGTCCCTTGGAATACGGCCGGAGTCATCTATATGGGTGAAAAGAGTGGCAAGGAAAGGAGCCCACCAGTCCACCTGGGATTTTAGCATTTCGGGGAGGATGCCGTCGGGGCCTGGTGCTTTGGCCATTTTCAATTGATTTATATATGTTTTTACTTCGGTTTCGGTAACTTCAGGCCATTTGTTCAGGTGTCCCGATTCAGGGTCCACGGTGGGGGTTTCGACGTCCTCATACATGGATTGAAAATAGATGACCCAACGATCAGGTGGAATGGATGAAGACAGGGGGGATATGCCCCTAGTTGAGCCGGGAGAAACCAATCTCCAGAATAAGGACTGATTTTTTGATTTTGCTGCAGTGATTAAGTCTGCCCAGCATTTCTTTCTGTAGTTGGTCTTCTGAAGGAGAATCCGAGCTTTATATGCTTTTTTAAGGGCACATATGGAAGAGTAGGATTGCTGCCTGGTAGAGTTGTCGGATGTTATGGCGGCTTTGTAAGCACTTTGCAGTGCTTTCTTGGCCTGCAAGCAGGTGTAATCAAACCAAGGTTTGTTTGCAGTTCTCGGTTTAATTTGTTTCTTCTCTATAGTGGTGAAAAGGTGAGGTTTTAAGCGGAGGAGTAGATGTTCATATAACACTACAGCCCCCATGACGACTCCAAAAAAAGCCTCAAATACAGCTCCTAATAATGATCTCCAGACAACTAAGCAGACTGCCCTACAAAACTGGGCCGGCGGAGGAACTGAGCGTTCTACCCAAGAGGGAATGATGCCCTCAAGAATACGACGAAAAGGCTGGAGCCTCACGTTAAACAAACTTAAGTTCACGTTAAACAAACTTAAGTTGATCTTTACAACCTTCTCCAGCCACACCTTTCCGCTAACACAAGAACAAAGGAAAGGCATCATTCGGAGAAAGATCTTCCAAGCCATCGGCGAAATTATATGTTTAGAAAATATCAGTAAAATATCATTTCTCCCATATGACAGTATACAAAATAGGGTATTGGTGACTGGATGGCAGCAAAGCGAGTACTGGTAAATAAGGACAGATTAGGGAGAAAGGGGATACGTACATTTTGCTTTTTTGAAGACACTGGACCCCCTTTTCCCCTCTTAGAGAAATGCAAGATAACTAGCGACAAACCTGGCCTCGCAAAGCCCAGTGCAGCAGAAACTGCCAAGCTAATTCAGCCGAATACTACCAATGCCAAGATTCAGAAACCGCAAGACACATTAATCGATAAACCTTCTGTCATAGGAAAGTGCTTACCTTTAGTAGCCTCTCCCATTTCTCTGAACTTTAACTATGCTAAAGGCAATTCAAAGCCTCTAACAAAAGAGGAATGGCTCGCATGTCTTTACCTGTCACCGGAAGAAAGGGGCCCTCCAGCACTTCCCCCAACATCTAAACTGATAGTACATAAGGCTGAAATCGCGCTGCCAAGCTCTAAAAATGGAGCAATTTTAGTAGATCATGACGGTTGGACAGAGTCCATCCAAGAGATCGATTGACAGAAGACCAGAAAGGACAGAAGCTTGAATGATCAAAATATACTCCCTAAACCAGCCTCCTTATTAGGGGCTTCTCCCACCCCTTATCATTCCTCTCTAACATCCGCTGTACCCAATAGAATGGAGAAGCTTATTCTTGGGATCCCCATTAT
Source organism: Darevskia nairensis (assembly GCA_034642065.1). Classification (NCBI taxonomy): domain Eukaryota; kingdom Metazoa; phylum Chordata; class Lepidosauria; order Squamata; family Lacertidae; genus Darevskia; species Darevskia nairensis. The sequence goes on along the minus strand of JAWWNI010001204.1, from coordinate 25,219 downwards.
GGAAGGGCGAAGGAGGTATGGCGGTGGGGCTAGATATCACTATGGGCGAAGGGCTTTGAGATACAATAAGGCTCGAATCCCTTCCAATCTACGCCCCATCCCGAAGGACGAGGGTAGGGCGAGCAGGGATTGCCCACCTCCGTCATTGGTGCTGTGCAATGCCAGGTCCATTGGCAATAAAACCGCCACCATGCGGGACTTTTTTATCTCACTGGGGGTTGACCTGGCCTGCGTGACGGAGACCTGGGTGCGAGAAGGTGAAGTAATCTCCCTGAACGAACTAGCACCTTCAGGTTTTTCCGTCCTCCACCAATCAAGGACCGTGGGTCGGGGGGGGAGGAGTAGCATTGTTAATCCGAGAGGATTGCCCTTTCAGGGCTCTGCCAGTACCGACGATCTCCGGCATTGAATGTGTTGGTCTGATGTGGGGTTCCAAGGAGAGCTTGGCTGTCTGGCTGGTGTACCGACCACCTAGCGCACCAGTAGCCACCCTGTCAGACCTGCTGGAGGTGGTGGCGGGCTGGGCCTTGGAGTTCCCAAACCTATTGGTTCTGGGAGACTTCAACGTCCACGCCGATGCCACTCCCTCCTCACAGGCTCTGGACCTAGTGACTTCCATGGCAACACTAGGGCTCTCCCAATTTGTTTTGGGCCCCACTCATCAAGCAGGCCACACGCTGGATTTGATTTTTGGTGCTGGCATAGATGTGATCATGCTCCCATCTGTGGAAGTGCCATGGTCTGATCACTATGCCCTGAGAGCCGAGATTGACTTTCAGCTCCTCCCCTGCTTGGGTGGCGAGCCTATTTTGGCTCGCCCGCGAAGGCTGATGGATCCTGATAGATTCCGTCAGGCTTTGCGGGACCCTGCCCCCCCGGCCACTCATTAGATGATCTTGTCAAGGATTGGAATAACCGATTCTTGGCAGCCATCGATGAGATCGCACCTAAGCGCCCTCTGCGACCCCGCCGAAACCGGACCCCTTGGTTTACCGAGGGGCTTCGGAAAATGAAACGGGATCTCAGACGGCTAGAGCGAGCATGGCGGCGTGCTCGCGACGGAGCTTCAAGAACATCTTATAGTATGTTTATGAAAACCTATGAGATGGCAGTGAAAGCGGCAAAGAGGTCCTACTTCTCAGCTTCCATTGCATCCGCTAGCTCTCGCCCAGCACAACTCTTTAGAATAATCAGGTCTTTAACAACCCTAGAGGAACAACCAAATTTAAATATGAATTTGACCCATAGCTGTGAGGCATTTGCGAGCTTCTTCGCGGAGAAAGTCTTGCGGCTCCGCCATGACCTCCCTGCCAATTTGGATACAATAACGGAGCTAGAGGCCCCTCGACTGTCTTCGGGCCCAGTATTGGACCACTTTGATCGGATACTCCCTGCCGATGTAGACAGATTCCTCTGAGCTGGAAGGCCCACCACCTGTCCCCTTGACCCGTGCCCGTCCTGGCTGATTAGAGCGTGCCCGGACGAGGTGTGGGCCCCCCTGGGTGAGATTATCAACTTGTCCCTTGGCACAGGGACCTTCCCACGGGAGTTGAAGGAGGCAGTGGTGCGTCCGCTCTTAAAGAAAACATCCCTAGATCCTTTAGATCTATCCAATTACCGCCCGGTTTCGAATCTTCCGTACCTGGGTAAGGTAATTGAGAGAGCGGTTGCTGAACAGCTTGGTGGATTTCTGGAGGAAACATCGGCTCTGGATCCATTTCAGTCCGGCTTTCGCCCTGGTTATGGGACCGAGACGGCTTTGGTCGCACTAAGAGATGATCTCCATAGACAGCTGGATCGAGGCGGGTCGGGACTGCTGATTCTTTTAGATTTGTCAGCAGCCTTCGACATGGTCGATCATGAACTTTTGGACCACCGCCTTGCCGACGTGGGGATTCAGGGCACAGTCCGACAATGGCTGCGCTCCTTTATCTCAGGTCGGGGACAGAGAGTGGCACTAGGGAAGGAATTGTCGCCGCGGCACTCCTTGGTGTGTGGAGTCCCGCAGGGCGCAATCCTTTCCCCGATGCTTTTTAACATCTTTATGCGCCCTCTTGCCCAGATTGTCCGGAGCTTTGGGCTGGGCTGTCATAAATATGCTGATGACACCCAGCTTTATCTGTTGATGGACGGCCGCCCTGACTTGGTCCCAGACACACTGACCAGGTGTTTGGAAGCTGTGGCTGGATGGATGCATGGGAGCCGGTTGAAGTTAAATCCTTCGAAGACAGAGGTCCTCTGGCTGGGTCGGGACGACATGGGGTTGGGGGGGCCAACTCCCATCTCTTGCGGGGGCCCAATTAGTGCCAGCGCCCTCTGTCAAGAGTCTGGGGGTAACCTTCAACGCCTCCCTTTCCATGGAGGCGCAGGTTGCAGCCACAGCAAAGGTGGCATTTTTCCATCTTTGACGTATCAAGCAGTGGGTCCCTTACCTTTCTCGCCCGGATCTGGCCACAGTGATCCATGCGACGGTCACCTCCAGGCTGGATTATTGTAACTCGCTCTACGTGGGGCTGCCCTTGAGGCTGACCCAGAAACTCCAGCGGGTGCAGAATGCCGCGGCGAGGCTCCTTACGGGGTCTTTGCCGCGGGACCACATTCATCCAGTGCTTTACCAGCTTCACTGGCTCCCGGTGGAGTACAGGATCAGGTTTAAGGTGCTGGTTTGACCTTTAACGCCTTATGCGGCCTAGGACCCTTGTACCTACAGGACCGCCTCTCCCGGTATGCCCCGCAAAGGACCTTAAGGTCCACAAATAACAACTTGTTGGAGGTCCCGAGCAACAAGGCTGGTAGACTGGTGTCAACTAGGGCCAGGGCCTTTTCTGTACTGGCCCCAACCTGGTGGAACACTGTCACAAGAGACTAGGGCCATGCGGGATTTGACATCTTTCCGCAGGGCCTGCAAGACAGAGCTGTTCCACCTGGCCTTCGGGTTGGACTTAGTCTGATGGGCAACAAATGAAGCGGTATTTTAAATTTTACATTGGCTTTATAATGAAGTGGTCAACAAATGAAGCGGTATTTTAAATTTTAAATTGGCTTTTTAATCTGTATTTTAATTAATGGTTTTCTTTTATACTTTGTTGTAATTTTTACTGGTGTTAGCCGCCCTGAGCCTGGTTTCGGCTGGGGAGGGCGGGGTATAAATAAAATTTATTATTATTATTATTATTATTATTATTATTAATATTATAAAGTAAGATACAGCATGAAAGAGAAAGCGTGTGATGTGCTGTGCTGTTGAACGTCCACTGGAGGGCGCTAATTTTTTTTTTTTGCACAAAATCACCTTTTTACCTGGGAAAGGTGTGGTCTTTGTGCAATGTAAGTACATATGATCTTCCACTGCCTGCCTATCTATCTATCTATCTATCTATCTATCTATCTATCTATCTATCTATCTGTTGTTGTCGTTTAGTCGTGTCCGACTCTTCGTGACCCCATGGACCAGACCACGCCAGGCCTATCCATCCATCTATCTATCTATCTATCTATCTATCTATCTATCTATCTATCTATCTATCATCTATCTTCCTGTTGTTGTTCTTTAGTTGTTCAGTCGTTTAGTCATTTCTGCCTCTTCGTGACCCCCTGGACCACAGCATGCCAGGCCCTCCTGTCTTCCACTGCCTGCCTGCCTGCCTGCCTGCCTGCCTATCTATCTATCTATCTATCTATCTATCTATCTCACTGCCTATTGTTGTTTAGTCATGTCTGACTCTTCGTGACCCCATGGACCAGAGCATGCCAGGCCCTCCTATCTTCCACTGCCTATCTATCTATGTATCATCTATCTATCTATCTATCTATCTATCATCTGCCCGTTGTTGTTTAGTTGTTGGGTCATGTCCGACTCTTCGCGACCCCATGGACCAGACCACGCCTGTGATGTATGTGTCTTTAACTGTGGAATTTCATTATGTGCACCTGAATCCTATTAGCTGGGATACAGGTATTTTAGTTGGAACCTGTTCCCCTCCCTCCACCCTCTCTCTCTGTCGTGTTCCTCCCCCTCGGTGTGGAACGCTGTTCCTTAATAAACTATGAATGCTGTTTGATAAAGGCCTGGCAGCGTTGCTTTCTCCTTGCTGAGGTCCAAGGTTTTCCCGGAGACATTACATGGTGTCAGAAGTGGGATTCTTTTCGACCCCTGTGTCCTCTTGTGCTCCAAGGGAACCTGGCAGAGAATTGGAGATGGTGGGAGCAAGCGTTTCGGGTGTATTTGACGGCTTCTGGAGCTGAACGCTTCTCAGCAAAGAGGCAGGTTGCAGTTTTGTTGAACTGTGTGGGAGAGGAGGCGCTGCGGATTTATGAGACACTTGGTTTTCCTCAGGACGAAGAACAGACTGTGGAGGAGGTTTTGGAAGAATTTAAGAAGTATTGCACCCCACGAAAAAATGTGATATTTGAAAGGTACTCTTTTTGGAATCATTCGTGGAAGGTGGGGGACACTGTTGAACGTTTTGTAACTGAACTTAAATTAAAAGCTGGCAGATGTGAGTTTGGTTCGGCATTTAATGAGTTGGTCAGAGATAAGCTTGTTTTCAGTGCACTGGAGCGGTTGCAGCAGAAGTTGTTAAAGGAGCCTGACCTTACTCTTGAAAAGGCTGTAGAGATTTGTCAAATAGAACAAGTAACGGCAAACCAGCTCAGTGAAATGTCTACTATGGCGAAACAGCTTGATGAAACTGTAGAGATAAGAGAGAACACCGAAGTCCCAATACAGACTCTGGGGAATGTGAACTCGCGCTTGGGGCAGAGACAAGAATATGGTGGACATAAAGGATGCCCTCAGTGTGGGAGTGCACATAAGTTTCATAGGTGTCCAGCGTCAGGAAAAGTTTGTCATAAGTGTGGCAATAAAAATCACTTTGCCAGGATGTGTAAGGCACCTACAACGGGAGCGGCTAAAGATCAAAGAAGGCGCCAAGTTCATGATTTGGACTTACACAGCCTGTTATCCCAGGAAATGGACACTGTAGCGGTACAGCCTCCAGGATGGTTTGCTGACATTTTTCTGAGAGGACTGAAAGTGCAATTCAAACTTGATACAGGAGCTGAGGCAAACGTTCTGCCGGTTGAAATATATGACAAGATCCCAGGGCAGAAGAGTCTGGTTGAAACCAAGACAACATTGATGGCCTATGGAGGGACACAAATAGTGCCTTTGGGCACAATTGCTCTTGAGGTTTGCACCACTAAAAAGAAGTTGGAACTGTTATTTTATGTTGCTGATATATCGACCATTCCATTGTTGGGAAGGGAGGCTTGTGAGGCTTTGAATTTGGTGTGTAGAGTTGATAATGTGCAACCACCCGATCTGATGTCAAAAGAACAGTTAGTGACAATGTGCTCTGATGTCTTTGAGGGGCTGGGGGAATTTGAAGGCTCTTACCACATAGAGGTGAATCCAAGTGTTTCCCCTGTAATTCATGCTTGTAGAAAAGTGCCTTATGGAGTTTTAGATAGATTGAAAGAGGCTTTATGCCAGATGGAAGAAGCTGAAGTAATCTCCAAAGTAGAGTGCCCTACTGAGTGGGTGAGCAGTTTGGTGATTACTGAAAAAAAAAATGGAAAGCTGCGTGTTTGCCTTGATCCACGTGATCTGAACAAGGCTATCAATAGACAGCACTATACTATTCCCACAATTGATGATGTATTAAGCTCTTTGGCTGGTAAAAGATTCTTTACAATAGTGGATGAAAAGGATGGTTATTGGCAAGTGAAGCTAGATGAGAAGTCAGCATTGTTGTGCACATTCAATACTCCGTGGGGAAGGTATTGTTTTAATCGCATGCCATTTGGGCTAAAATCATCTAGTGAGGTTTTCCAACGAAAAAATGAAGAGTACACATGATAGCAGATGATATGATTATTGCAGCAGAAACTTCTCAGGAACATGACCAAATATTATGTCAGGTGTTTGAGACAGCAAGGGCTAAGAACATCAAGTTTAAAAAAGAGAAAATTCAATTTAAAGTAGATTCAGTAAAATACATGGGGCATGTAATCACTGCTCAAGGAGTCAAGGTAGATGAGGAAAAGGTTAAGGCAATTCAAGAAATGCCTTCCCCCAGGATAGGCAAGGTGTCCTTAGATTTCTGGGGTCTGTGCAGTACTTATCGAAATATATTCCAAGAGAGGCAGAGTTGACGGCACCTTTGAGGAATCTTTTAAAAAAGAATGTGTTATTTCAGTGGATGCCCGAACATCAGAAGTCTTTTGAAATGGTAAAACAACAACTGTGTCGTGCACCTGTGCTTCAATATTTTGATGTATCTAAGCCACTGGTGGTTCAAGCAGATGCTTCGAAGAATGGTTTGGGTGCATGCCTCCTTCAAGAAGGAAGGCCAATATGTTATGCATCCCGAGCACTTACTATGGCGCAGCAGAATTATGCTCAAATAGAGAAAGAGCTGTTGGCTGTATTGTATGCAATAAGAAAATTCCACCAGTATGTGTTTGGTAAGTTGGTGTTAGTACAGACTGATCATAAACCTCTAGAGGCAATCTGTAAGAAACCTTTAGGCAGCGCACCTGCTCGCTTGCAAAGGATGTTGCTACAATTGCAGAGATATCAGCTGGAGGTGAAGTATGTGCCAGGAAAAGAAATGTACTTGGCGGATGTGAGAGGGATGTGTGTCCTCCTCAAGAGCAAGCATCCACAAACACCGTCTACTAAACTAATTGCTTTATTTACAGCATCAAGCATGACAGGTGTTACAGCTCTGCATCCGACCCTTCTGAGTCAGATCCTCGAAGTACCGGTTTGCGGCTCCGCCCCCAACATAAAAGCTTCGGGAAACCCAGGCGCCGCCTCCCCTCTTTCCTCTTCCGTGCTCTGGACCTAGGGGGGGCGGCGCTCGCCCCTTCCCTTTCGCTTTCATCCTCTATGCTGGTTGTGTCTGATGCTCTGGCAGGATCTTCTTGCCTCAACTCCTCCCTGGTCTCCATTTCCTGATCCCCTCCCATTGGCTGCACTGGGGCCCCGGTTGAGAATTCCTCCCATTGCTTCATTACCGCTTCTGGCGTTAACAGGGGCTGTGCCTGTTCCTGGTCCCACACCCTCAATAACTCTTCGGGCGTCAGCTGTGCCCTGTCTAGGTCAGCTGTGTCCTCAGACACTGCTTCGGAACCCGGCCAGCCCCTGACAGCGGACACGTTATCTCGGGCCACGGTAGATCCGCCAGAGAGTGATGTGGAGCCTATAGAGGAGGAGAGGGTTATATATCAAATAGGCGAATTGGCAATGCACCCTACAGGGGTAGTAGCTGTACAGGAGGCAACAAAACAAGACATGCAGTTGCAGGAGGTGGCATCTTTAATATCATGTGGATGGCCACTGTATCTAAGAGATGTACCATCAGCAGCAAAAGCATTTTGGGCTGTGAAGGATTTGCTGCGCTGTCAGGATGGGGTTCTTTATGTTGGTGAAAGGGTAGTTATTCCCGCATCTCAAAGACGGGCAATTTTGGAGCAGCTTCATGAGTCACATCAGGGCATGCAAAGGACAAAAATGAGAGCAAAAACAATAATGTATTGGCCTGGTATGAGCAAAGAAATAGAAACATTCATAGAAAATTGTTCAATATGTGCAAAATGTGCGCCAAAAAACCAAAAAGAACCTCTTATACCACATGAAATTCCGGAGCTGCCCTGGGAAAAGTTAGGAGTAGATATTTTTGAGTACAGGGCTCAACCTTTTTTGCTGGTGATAGATTATTTCTCTAAATACCCAGAAGTGGTGAACCTCCCAGATAAAACAGCGGGAGCAGTAATTAGTAGACTGAAAGCTGTGTTTGCGAGGCATGGTATTCCAAGGATAGTTATTAGTGATCACGTGCCGTTTGCAAGTCAGGAGTTCCATCAATTTGCCCAAGACTGGGGGTTTGAACAGCGTTTCAGTAGCCCACGATACCCACAGTCAAATGGAATGGTGGAAAGGGCAATACAGTCCATAAAACTACTTCTAAAAAAGGCAGAGCAAACACACAAAGAACCCCAATTAGCACTATTGGAGTATCATAATACACCAGTGACAGGATTGGAATATTCTCCTGCTCAGTTATTGATGGGTAGAGTCCTAAGGAGTAAGCTACCAGTGACTGAGGAAGTGCTACGTCCTAAGATACCTGTGGGAGTGTGGGAGAGCCTTAAAAGGAATCAGGATAGGCAAAAGTATTTTTATGACAGCACTGCGAGGTCTCTTAGGCCACTGAAAGAGGGGGATCCAGTATGGTTTGAGTCAACAGAAGGATGGTCTTCAGCGGTGATCACAAGGAAGTGTGATCAGCCACGTACATACCAAATAGTTGCTCCAACGGGATGGGTGTATAGGCGTAATAGGCGAAGAATAAGGCCTAGGGGTGTACAAGCTGAGGAGAGAAACGGTGAAGTGATTGGAAATAGAACGGAAATGCTAGAAGATAATAATAGAGAAAGAACTGGGAGAACACCCACTACGCAAACTGATGTAAGGCAACCTAGATATGTAACCGCATATGGCAGATGTGTGTATATGCCTCAAAGATATATGTCATGGGCTTCCGGATTGATCGCGGTTGCGGTCGCGTCGAGAATCGTCTGAGGTTGCAACTCAGGCGGTTCTATCCTCTGAGGGTGTAATTGGAGGGGGACTGGAGGCAACAGACCCCGAAACTCAGAAGGAAATTTTCTGAGCTCGAAGGCGTAAACGGCGCAGATAGAAGGGGCCAAAGCTAAGAACAAGGCGAGATAAAGAGAAACTAGCCCCAGCGCTTCTACATTGCCTAACCCCAGCGGAGAGCCTTGAGACGGGACGCAACTAAGCGGTCAAACCTCGTAAGAGGGAACCACCAGAGAGTGAAGTTATCCGCTAAAAATTGTAACATCAATACTTAAGAACTTTCGCTACAAGAGAGACTGTATTTTGCAAGGATTGCAGAGTGGGAAAGCGACAAGGAGCTGACTGAGACTCAGGGAGTGAACCAACTGTGGCCGGGAAATACGTAGGTACATTTGATTACAAAGAACTTGGTCACCCCCCTTCTCTACCCTCATTCCCATCTCCTCTATCACCTGGTCTGGAAGTACCCACATTGGGGAAAGGGCTAGGTGGAAAGTAGGAGAGAGCGGTTAAGACTGAATAAGTGAGCAAGAGGGCAAGGGGAGTGGAGGAGGTCCCCCCGCAAGATAAAAGGAAACAACTAAATCACGCGGGAGAGTGACCCAAAAGACTGAGCGATAGAGTTAACAACAGTTACGAGACATCTATACAACCTAAAAATCATACAATAAGTTCCGGAAAAATTGAAAACAAATTACCTGGAGAGTAGAGAGCGGGTAAGAAGATGGCGCCGATGATTGCTTGCTGATTCACAAACAGCAGGAAGAGGGAAATAACTCAGGAAGCGGAGAGCGACGAGAGAGTGACGAGAGGCAGGAGGAGGATCGAAAGAGGCTACCGCTGAGAGATAAAAGAGGGAAGAAGCAGCAGCGACATCTGGTGGATCCTGGAGAAACTGCAGTGCCAATTTTTATTTTAAACGCTCCCTCTTTGGAGAGTATGAAAGTGATGTAGGGTGTTAAAACCTATCCCCCCCCACCAAAGTTGCAGCATACCTCTTTACCCAACAGAACTATCAATAGGTGAACAAAAGAACCCATCTGACAATAAATAAAGGAGGCTAGAGGAAGATAAGCATCTAGGATCTCGGGAACACAACATTAAAAAATAAAAAGATAGAAGAATGGAAAGTAAAAAGCTGAAGAATCAATCCACTACCCCCTTAGGGGGTGGAGGACCAAGACGACCATCAAACATGGAGGCAGAAAATTTTGACATTAAAGAGTTGATCCTGGGCATGAAATCAGAAATAAATGAGAAAATGGATTTTATGAATGAAAAATTGGACAAGATGGGGAATAAGATAGAGGAAAATATGAAGATGATCGAACAAAATTCCAAAGCAATAATAGACTTAAATAAACAATTCGAAGAATTACAAATGGCGAGTAAAGAATTGGGAAAAGAAACACAGAACCTCAACACCAGACTGGATAAGCAAGAAGGCGCTACAAAGAAAATAGTGGAAGAGTGCAAGAACTTTAAGAGAGATCGAGAAAACCTAAAAGAGGAAATGCAAAGGTTAAAAGACATTCAAGAGGCCACTTGGGATGCGCTCGCGATGCAAGAACTCAAACAAAATAATTTGACTCTGAGATTTAGGAGTCTTAAGGAATCCGAAGATGAGGATATAGAAGGCATAGTAATAAAAAACTTGGCCGAATGGTTGCAGCTACAAGAAGAAGACATCTCGATTTGCATAGACAGAGCATTTAGACTGCGACCAAATGATGATAGACCCAGGAGGTGGCCAGGAGACTGTCTAGTATTTCTCAATTCAAGAATCCTAAGAGACAAGATCATGCAACATAAAAAGGTACAAAAGTTGAAAATAGATGGGAAAGAAATAGCAATAATGCGAGAAGTGCCACCACGCTTGTTAAAGAAGAGACCCAAATATAGCCAGCTGACGGAGGCACTCTCAAGAAATAAAATTAATTTTAAATGGGAATTCCCGGAAGGGATCTCGTTTACTTTCAATGAGACTAGAGTAAAACTGACCACTGACTATCAACTAAAGAAGTTTTGGAAGAAGCATGAGAAAACGTTGGGAGGAGGAAAAGGGAAAATTAAAGTAAAGGGGAAGGAGGGGGGAAGGAGGACACGGCAGAGAGTGAAGAGGGCGAGATAGCTTGAGACGACTGAAGTTTGAATAACAAGCCAAATAGAGTACTTTGTGTTTTTAAAGTTCATGATATTAAAGTGAGAGTTGATTTGTTTTTGTTTTTTTCCTTAGTTTAAGTTGTTAAGTTTTCAATACTGTTTTGCTGTTTATTTTTTTCCTTCCCTTACTCCTCCCTTTATAAAAGGGGGGAGAAGGAAAGAAAGCTTGATCAAAGGGTTGACGCCAAATTCACATACTGTATTATATTGAGTGATAAAACTTAAAGAAGCAAGAATTAAGCCAAACCTCGGGCATTAAGCAAGCTTGGTTAAGTAACTGATTGGAATTCACAATAGCAATGGAGTTGAGAATACTCACATGGAATGTAAATGGCCTAAACAATAAGCCTAAAAGGAATAAAGTACACCATTTACTAGGTAAAAAGAAATTAGATATCACATGTCTCCAAGAGACACATATATCTAAAGCCCACCGCAGACTGTTAATAAATAAAAAACTTGGTGAGGAGTTTATTTCCTCAGACTCGGTGAAAAAGAAGGGTGTAGTATTATATATCAACCCCAAATTGAAACCAATACAATTGACTAAAGATAAGGAGGGTAGAATAATAGTGGTACAAATTCAAGAAAATCTGGAGAAGACTATCGTGGTAGGAATCTATGCTCCTAATGAAAAGAAATCGGAATTTTTCAAAAAACTGGAGGATATGTTATTAGAGTATTGTGACCAAAAAATTATTTTAATGGGAGACCTAAATGGGATTGTAATGCCAGAGCTGGATAAAAGGACCCAAAATAAAAGTGACAAGGAGGGGAAATTGCCAAAGAGTTTCTTCCAAATGGCGGATAAACTGGAACTACAAGATATATGGAGGTGTAGACACCCCCTGCAGAAACAATATACATTTTATTCACATCCAAATGATTCTGAGACGAGAATAGATGCGATTTGGTCAACTAAGGAGGTTTTATTAAGATGCAAAAAAATAGAGATTTTACCAAAGAGTATCTCAGACCATAACCCAATATACATGGAGATGTGGGGAGGAAGGAAGATCATAAAAAGATGGAGATTAAATGAATCTCTGTTAGAAGACGAAAATATTATTAAGGAAGCTGAGGAAGAACTAGAAGAATACTTTCGAAATAACTTAAATCAGGGCATAAACATAAATACGGCGTGGGATGCGGGGAAGGCAGTGGCCAGAGGGTTCTTTATAAGGCAAAGTATTAGGAAAAAAAGAGAAAGAGAAAAGAAATTAGAAGATTTATTGAAGGAGATTAGGAAAAATGAATTGGAATTTGGGAAGGTTAAAAAAGAAAAAAGGGAGGAACTCCAAAAGAACATCAAAATACTACAGACCCAGATATCAGCCATTTTGGACAAAGAGATAGAGAATAAAATAAGGTTCCTAAAGCAGAGAAATTTTGAGCACTCCAATAAAGCGGGAAAGTATCTTGCTTGGCAGTTGAAAAAAATTCAAAAAGGGAAGGTTGTAGACCACAGGTGTCAAACACAAGGCCCGGGGGCCAAATGCGGCCCGCCAGACCTCGTCATGTGGCCCGTGTTGCCTCCGCCGGCCGCCAGCCTTGCTCCAACTCCTGGGCTGCAGGTTGCCACCACCGCCTCCTCCTCCTCCTGCTTTTGCGGCCTCCCCTCCTTCCCTTCCTCACGTGCTTGTTTTTAAAGTTTATTTCACAGAGCCCACTAGGGGCGCTCCGCGTCCTTGCAGCCTCGCTCTCTGGCTCCCTCCCTCCCTCGCTGGAGCGAGCGAGCAACTTGCGGTGCTCTTCTTCGGCGCGGCTGAACTTTTCCTCAACTCTTTCGCCCCCTCGGCTGAAGTTCACCAGCGATCCTTCCCCGCCCCCCCCTCCCTCCCTCCCTCTCTCTCTCGCCGCCACCCCGGCAGACAAACACACAAACAGCGCCGGGCACAGCCAAGCCAAGCCAGGGAGCAGAGCCGGGACTTCTCCCCTCCCCCCCACGCTCCCCGTGTTGGAGGCGAGGAAGTGGGGAGAAAAGAGAGAGGAGAGAAACCCAACGTGCCGCCGCCGCCGCGCACCATCTCTCTCTCTTTCCAGCAAACCAGCCGCGAGGTGGATGGACGTTGGGCAGCTGAGGCTCTCGGGCACCAGTTCTGCGCCGGGGGCGGGCCGGATCTGTGGGGCCAGTGGCTGACCCCCACCCTCCCCGCCCCTCCACCCAGAGCGGAGCCCTCTCCATCCCACCCCACGGACCCACATCTTTCCCGGACGCCTAGCAGGGCAGAGAAGGGAGCGCGCAACAGAAAGAGCGATTGCACCTACTTGCGGCCAGTTTCCTCGCTCTGCCTTTGGATCGCATTGCTGCCAAATCCCACGGACGTTGCTTGGATGGTTGCTTGGGGTGGGGGGGATATCTGGGGTCGGGGTGGGGGGTGGGGAGGGAAATCAATGGAGGGGCTTTCCCCCCTCTCTCTTTCTCTCCATTTTTCCCACCCTTCCTGCTTCCCCCACTCTTTTCTTTCTCTCTTTCTCACTCACTCTGTTTCTCTCTCTCTCTCCCAACCCCAAAGCTTGCTATCTTCTCCAGCATTGTCAGTTTGGACACCTTCGCACATGCGCAAGGGCGGCTTCTCCCTCTCGCTCTCCTCTCGCTCGCCCTCCCCGCGCAACTCACCCCCCCCCTTTCAACATCTCCCGGGCGCCGCAAAAAAAAAAAAAAGTTTGGAGCAATCTTTCACTTTTGGATTTAGGGATCTTGGGCAGAAGATCGCAGGAAAGAGGCTAAGGTGCGGGGCGGGGTGGTGGAGATCTCTCTTTTGCTCGCTTGGGAAAATCTAAGCTAGGGAGAGAAAACCAATTGACATAAGCACCCATGCAGACTTTTAAGAGAGGGAGGGAGATGCCGGATGATGAGCTGATACGACCTGCGATTTATTAATTGTGGACGGCGATTCTTCTTTGTGCACCCTTGGCCGGTGCACTCCCCCCCAAACACACACACTTTTCTCATCAGCACAACCATTATTTCGCAGGGCGACCCTAGGAATGAGTAAAGCGGCGCTTATGTGCAGTGGACCAACCCGGCTCCCCCATCGCTGCGAGGTGGCCTCAAGGGCGCACCTGGAGGTCCCGGCAGGTGTGCTGCTGCTGCCTCTGCCGTCTGCATGGGGAGCCTCTCTTTTTTCGCAGGTGCAGCCATCGGGGATTTTGCAAAGAGGCAGGCCACCTAGCTTTCCCATACACACACACACACACACACACACACACACACACACTTTTCCTCTCCGCCAACCCAGAATCCTTGAGAAGGAGCTCTAGCAGGGGTGCCAAATTGAGTAAAATAGGAGGGGGGGCGGCTCAGGTAAACCCCACCCTGCATAATCACAAGATGCGGCTCACACACACCAACCATTGATTTTAATGGCAATGCCCATCCATTTTGCAGGGGCCCAGCCCCCTCAATATTTTGTATGTTTAAAAAAAAAATTACTGTCTGTTACCAAAAATCATTTTTCAATAAATTGTACAATAATTGTACATTTGAATATCTACTTGCCATTATTCTGACTATGTTTCTGCTTTCAGAGCTAGTTATTACTTACATTATTACAAAAAACAGTAATAATTGAATGCAGTGACAATAATTTATGATAATAAAGAGTGGACACATAGTCCTACAGATACAACCGGCCCTTTGAGGGTGACCAAACAGCTGATGCGGCCCCCGATGAATTTGAGTTTGACACCCCTGTTGTAGACAAATTGGTGGATGAAGGGAAAGTAATTACAGACCCAAAGGAGATAGCGGAATCATTTACCAAGTTTTACACCAACCTTTACAAAAGAGAAGAATGTGAGCAAGAAGAAGTGAAGAAGTATATCAGGGAAACAAGGGTGGTGGAGGTAGATGAGGGAAGCTTTAAAGAACTAAATAGCAATATTACAACTCAGGAGGTGCAAGATCTAATAAGGAGTGCAAAAGTGGGCAAATCCCCAGGGACCGATGGTTTGTCAGCACTATTTTATAAAAAATTAGAGGGAATTGTGAAAGAACCGCTAAAATTATTGATGAATCAAATATTAGACCAAGGGGTAATTCCAAGATCTTGGGAAGAGGCTTATATATCAGTCATCCCGAAGCAAGGATCAGACAACAGTCAAGTCAAAAATTTCAGACCAATATCGCTCCTAAATAATGACTATAAATTATTTGCAGGAGTGATAGTGTCAGGGACTGGCCCGAGCCAGGAGGGGTGGCAGAAGGGGCAGAGAGACCAAGCAGCCACCATCGAACACCGGAGGAGGTGTTGCGAGATTGGGAAGAGGAGGAGGCGGCTCCAAAGCTGTCGCCGGAGATAGGGAAGGAGGTGTGGAGGAGTGAGAGCGAGGGGCTGTCGCCGCCTGTGCTGTCACCGGAAACAGAGGGTCTCAGGGAACCAATGCGAGGAGATGAGGAAATGGAGACGGAGTAGGAGGAGGGGGTTGAGGATCTTGCCAGAGCCTCAACAGCAACTTCCAGGGAGGACGAAAGTGAAAGGGAAGGGGCCAGCGCCGCAACGGATAGGGTTAGAAGGCGGAAAAGGAGGAGCGAGAGGAGGCGCTGGGGTTTTGCCAAGCTTTTATGCTGGGGACAAAATCGAAAGCCTTTACTCGGGGGATCTGACACAACGGAGTCGGATGAGGAACTGTAACTTCTGTTGATTTGAACTTGTAAATAAATCGTTAGTTTAGTAAACCCGTCTGATGCGAGTTTACTCCTGAGGAGGACACATATCCCTCTCACAGATAGCTAACCGGTTCAAGAAAGTAATGGGGCATATGATTAACAAAGACCAGGCTGGATTTCTCCCGAATAGATATATGCATAATAACATGAGGAATATTATAGATATCCTAGAGTACCTCAGTATAAGGTCAGATAAAAAAGCAGCTCTTCTGCTAGACGCAGAAAAAGCCTTTGATAGGGTCTCATGGGTATTTATCAAAGAAGCGATAACATCTTTAAAGTTTGGGAAGAAAATATTTAATGCAATTGAAGCAATATATAAAAATCAAAGAGCAAAATTAATAATTAACAATGAAGTAACGGGCGAAATAGAGATACAGAGGGGCACCAGGCAAGGGTGCCCATTGTCCCCATTATTATTTATTTTAAGTTTGGAATACCTCCTGGAAAATCTAAGGAGAGATGGGAAAATACAAGGTATAAAAATCGGAAAGAACACTCACCAAACAAAAGCATTCGCGGATGACGTGATTCTCACCTTAGAAAACCCAATTATAAGTATAAAACAAACATTAAAAAGAATTATAGATTATGGGAAGGTCTCAGGCTTTAAACTGAATACAGGTAAGACCAATATTATAACAAAAAATATGACGAGAGAAGAAAGGGATAACCTGCAGAGTGAAGTGGGGCTAAAAGTAGTAAATAAAACCAAATACTTAGGAATTTGGATATCAAATAATACAAACAATTTGGTAAAAGACAATTATATCAAAATCTGGCAGGAAATAAAAAAAGATTTGGAAATCTGGAATAGATTAGGTCTATCACTGTTAGGCAGAATCGCAGCCATCAAAATGAACGTACTCCCGAAGATGATGTTTTTGTTTCAAATGATGTCTATTTTAGGCACAGGGGATGGAATCTTCCAACAATGGAAAAAGGATATAACTAAATTTATTTGGAACTACAAGCGAGCCAGAATAAAGTATAAATTATTAATACCGTGTTTCTCCTAAAATAAGACATACCTGAAAAATAAGCCATGGCACGGTTTTCTAGGGGTCACAAAATATAAGCCATACCCCGAAAATAAGACGTGGTGATACCTGGCAAGTATTCATTCTTTAAAGGAAGCCCCGATCCTTCGGGGCTGAGGAGAAGCTGCAGCGCGCAGCTCTTTAAAGCAACCCCCGATCGGGGCTGAGGAGAAGCTGCAGCGCGCAGCTCTTTAAAGCAACCCCCGATCGGGGCTGAGGAGAAGCTGCAGCGCGCAGCTCTTTAAAGCAACCCCCGATCGGGGCTGAGGAGAAGCTGCAGCGCGCAGCTCTTTAAAGCAACCCCCGATCGGGGCTGAGGAGAAGCTGCAGCGCGCAGCTCTTTAAAGCAACCCCCGATCGGGGCTGAGGAGAAGCTGCAGCGCGCGGCTCTTCGTCCCCCGATCCGGCTGTACCTCTGCTGCAGCCCTGCCAAAACGCCCAGCAGCGCACGCCGCATGGAGCCCCGAGCCAGCGGGAACCAGCAGAAGCCAGGGCTGTCTTAAGCCTATCTGGAGCCCTGGCGCAAAGATCCCTCCGGCGCCCCTCGCGTTCCGCTGGGCAGGGCCAGGCTGCAGACGCGGGGAGGCCGTTGGCAAGCCTCCCGGAGGGCGCGATACGGTGGGCGGCGAAGTCGTGCTCCGCCAGGCAGAGCCAGGCTGCAGGCGCGGGGAGGCCATTGGTGAGCCTCCCGGAGGGTGCGGCGCGGCAGGCAGGGACGGCGAACTTGCGCTCCGCTGCGCAGGGCTAGTCTGCGGACGCGGGGAGGCCGTTGACGAGCCTCCTGGAGGGCTCAGCGCGGCAGGCAGCAACGGCGAACTCGTGCTCCGCCGGGCAGGGCTAGACTGTGGACTTGGGAAGCGGTGGCGCGGCGCTGCCGTCCAGGGAGCCCTGGCTGCCGCGCGCTCCGGGAGACTCGCTGACAGCCTCCCCGCGTCCACAGCCCAAAAAAGAGGTGCGCGAGGGCGGCGCTGCTGGCGGGGCTGGAGGCGCCCTCCAGGCCATGGTGCCCTGCGCCAGTAGCCTCAATGGCTAAGACACCCCTCGCAGCAGCAGTGCCGCGCCGCATGGAGCCCTGAGGCAGTGGGACGCAGCAGCGGCACGCACCGCGTGGAGCCCTGAACCAGCATGACCCAACAGCTGCACTTTCATGATGAACTGTGAAGCCCAGTTGCAAAACACTACCGGTACCTCTCTTTTCTTGCCTTGCCCACTTTATGCATATTTATGCATGGTTGATGCAAGCTGCAATTGCATGCATGAAAGTTAAAGTCTGCCGTTTTACTCATCACTGTGGGACTTAATTATAATTGAATAAATGTAGATTTCTGTACCATACTTACCGGTAATAAAAATAAGACATCCCCCGAAAATAAGCCATAGTGTGTTTTTTGGAGGAAAAATAAATATAAGACGGTGTCTTATTTTAGGAGAAACACGGTAGATGTTAAAGAAAGAGGAGGCCTGTCGTTACCAGATTTAGAAATTTATCATGACGCCATAGGATTTCTATGGCTAAAAGAATGGATGACTTTAGAAAATAGTAAATTACTAGATCTAGAGGGATATGGGAACAAATTTGGGTGGCACGCCTACCTAGATGAAGATAAGATCAAAGCAAATAAAGACTTTAACAGTCATATTATCAAAAAATCACTATTGAAAATCTGGGAAAAATATAAAAATACATTGGAACCCAAAACTCCTAATTGGCTTTCACCCCTAGAAATTATGACATTGAAAAATTTGAATTCAGGAAGATATTGGGCAAAATATAAAGATCTACTAATATTAAAAGACGGGAATTTGAGGTTAAAAGATTATGAGGAAATAAAACAGCACCTAACGGGATGGATACAATATCACCAACTAAATAGCAAATTTAATGAGGCAAAAAGGAAGAAAGGATTTCCAGATAAACCATCAAAGTTAGAGACACTACTACTACAAAGCAACAAGAAGACCATATCCAAAATGTATAATTTGTTATTAGAATGGCAAGTAAAAGACGAAATGATTAAAGAAACGATGATCCATTGGGCCAAAGATCTGGGCAAAATTATAGAATTAGATAAATGGGAAACCTTATGGACAAAATCATGGAAGTTTACAGCTGCAGTGGGAATTAAAGAAAATATGATTAAAATGTTTTACAAATGGTATCTCACTCCAAACAAGTTACACAAAATGTATAAAACGAGAGATAACCGGTGTTGGAAATGCCAAAAAGACGTGGGGAATTTTTTACATATGTGGTGGCAATGTGAGCGAATACAGAATTTCTGGAACCTGGTTTTTGAAGAGACAAAGAAAATTCTGAAATATAATATAAAGAAAAACCCAGAATCCTTTCTATTGGGGATTCTGGATGAGGATGTAGCGGCTCAGGATGAGGAATTATTTTTGTATATAACGGCAGCGGCCAGGAATCTAATCGCTTTGTACTGGAAAAAACAACAGGTCCCTGAAATTGATGAATGGAGAGAAAAATTATTTAATTATATGGACCTAGCCAGATTGACAAATATAGTAAGAGGTAACAGCAATCAAAAATTTAAGAAAAGCTGGGAAAAATTTGGAGACTATATGAAAAGAGAATGCCCCACATTAAAATCTTGGTATTATTTCTAATTACTACGTATTAAACACTGTAAAGAGGTAAAGAATAGGAAAGGGAAAGAAGGCTAAATAAGAAATAGAAAATTAAGGTATCAAAACAGTTTTATTTATAGCTTAATTTAATTACCTGAGAACACAGTCAGCGGAAGCCATGATGAATCTGTGTGTTTTGTATATGTTTTTTCTTTCTTTCTTTCTTTCTTTCTTTCTTTCTTTCTTTCTTTCTTTCTTTCTTTCTTTTTCTCTCTCTCCTTCTCTTTCTTTCTTTCTTTCTTTCTTTCTTTCAATCAATTTATTTCGGCTATTTGCCCATATATAACAATACAACCAGCCAAACAAGGCAAAAGAGACAAAACAAAACAAAACAACCAACTAACAATGCAAAATAGAACAACAACCACCGGTACAGAAGAACGTTAGGCAATCAACTCATGGTAGTAATTCAATGCTACCCTAGCGACCTTAGCAAGGACAAAACAGAGGGCTCGGATTTGAGTAGGATAGTAATATAGCTTTCAATATTCAAAGAGCGTTCCAGTGCGTCTCTTAAGCGAAAGGACTGCAGTTAGGAACCTTGTGACCTGAAGGGTTCTATGAGGGTCCGTATCTTGCAGCATATAGGCTAAATGCGCCTCAACAGGCTTGTCGACTAGTTCCTGTAATATTGAGTTTAATAAACTGGCCCGAGCTGATTTGTACATGGTACAGCTGAACATTATGTGTTGGAGGGATTCAGTTGATTTATTGTCACAACCACACAAAGCCGAGACCTGGCCCTTTGTAAATCTGTGTCTCAGCACATTTGATGGGAAGACATTGAACCTTGCTTTAATGAAGGCAAATCTGTGTGATGCCACAGAAAGGGAGGTTAAGTAAGCTGGAACCTGATAGCAGGGGCGTAGCGTGCCGCTTGGGTACCCGGGGCGGCAAGCCAATCGGCACCCCTGGGGGCGGGGCGCCGCTCCGTGCGCATGACGTCACAACGCGCATGCGCACGGAGCGACTCCTTTGCCCCATGCCGCGGCAAAAAAAAGCCACTGAAAAAACCCCTTTCAGCGGGGTTTTTTCGCCGCTGCGCTCCCGGGCGGAGCTACGGCGTCGGCATGGAGGAGAGGGGCAGACCAGAGCCAGAAGGGGTGACACTCCTCCATGCTACTGGCCCCCCCTCTCCTCCATGCCGGGGCGAAAAAAAACAGCTGAAAGGGGGTGAAAGGAAGACAAAGCAGGCGCTTTTAAAGTGCCTGCTTTGTCCCCCCCCCTTTCAGCTGTTTTTTTTTTTTTTTGCCGCTTCCGCGGTTCTCTCCCCACGCTCAGTTCTCTCCCGCGCTCAGAGAGAGAGAGTGAGCCAGGCAGCGGCAGAGAGCTGCGAGTGCGAGCGCGCCCACCCTAGATGTTGCGCCCGGTGCAGCCGGCACCCCCTGCACCCCCCACGCTACGCCACTGCCTGATAGATAGGAGTGATGCCAATATTAATCGGCGAACAGACTCCCCCGCCCGTCAATAGATTTTGATATAGTTCTACTTCTTCCAATCTCTGTTTAATGAGTCTTTTCGCCACGTCCAACTCTAACTTGAGGAGATCAGATGGTAAGATCCCATAGGACAGAATTTTTCTGTGGATTTTGCTAATCCACTGATTTGCAAAACTGTCTCTCAGTAGACATTGGGCGAGGTAATGGTCAGATAGTCCGTGCCAAAGAGATAACCAGCAATTGAAGACCCTCCACAGCAATGACTCTATTGAGTGGGTCTTCAGTTCTAGACGGATAGCTGTGTTACTTACGCATGAAGGTAATTTTAGTAGTCTGCGTAAAAATTGATTTTGTAGCGTTTCCAGGGGAGTAAGGTTTGCCGAGACCGCCCAGAGCGGGGCAGCATAGGCCAATGTGGCAATCACTTTTATATTAAATACCTTTAAGGCCGAGGGGACATGTAGTGCCCCCTCAGAAAAGAAGAAGCGAAGGAGAGAGTGGGATAGTGCTTTGGTCCTGTTACATAAGTAATTTATTTGTGACTTCCACCCCAGATTATATTGAAAGTATATTCCAAGATATTGAAATTTGAGTACTTTCTTTCTTTCTTTCTTTCTTTTTCTCTCTCTACTTCTCTTTCTTTCTTTCTTTCTTTCTTTCTTTCTTTCTTTCTTTCTTTCTTTCTTTCTTTCTTTCTTTCTTTCTTCTCTTCCCCCCCAGTATTGATTTGTCACAATTTGCAACAAAATGAGAAGTAAATAGAACGGTTGAAGATTTGGATAGCGAAATATACACACTAACTGGAACGTAGGATGGGATAGATAAGGAAATGACTCTGTTAATTAGGTAAATTCTTTTTATTTTTAATTTGTTTCATTTGTATGATATGTATGATATGCGTACATTGTGTATTTATACATGGTTTATATGTTTTATGGATTATTTGTTATTTTTTTTAAAAAAAATAATAAAGATTTATTAAAAAAAAACAAAAAAAACAAAGATATATGTCATGATCTTAGTTTTAAATATGTGTTTTTATCTTTTGTAATTGTTGACCATTTGTTAACTTCAGTGTAAAAGGGAGATGTGATGTATGTGTCTTTAACTGTGGAATTTCATTATGTGCACCTGAATCCTATTAGCTGGGATACAGGTATTTTAGTTGGAACCTGTTCCCCACCCTCCACGCTCGCTCTCTCTGTCGTCTTCCTCCCCCTCGGTGTGGAACGCCGTTCCTTAATAAACTATGAATGCTGTTTGATAAAGGCCTGGCAGCGTTGCTTCCTCCTTGCTGAGGTCCAAGGTTTTCCTGGAGACATTACAACGCCTGGCCTATCCATCTATCTATCTATCTATCTATCTATCTATCTATCTATCTATCTATCTATCTATCTACCCCCTCTGCCAACCTTAGGGTTAGGGCTGGCCAATCTTCAAGACCCAACCCCT
The DNA here is from genome assembly GCA_034642065.1 of Darevskia nairensis. NCBI lineage: Eukaryota > Metazoa > Chordata > Lepidosauria > Squamata > Lacertidae > Darevskia > Darevskia nairensis. The sequence goes on along the minus strand of JAWWNI010001204.1, from coordinate 3,196 downwards.
CCTCTCTTTCAGAATATGGAAATCCGAAAAAAACCTCCACCCTTTGTTCAATCACCATCTCAACCATCATCTTGACATGCTCACCATCATCTCGACAAACCATCCTCTTGAAAAAAAGTCATCCGGGGGGGGGGGAGGTTTTATGCTATATCGGGCTTTTTGGAAGGGGGAGTACGGTAGAATTACAGACACCGGGGGGGGGGGCAACGAACCCAACCCGACAGAGCCGATGGCCGCTACCTTGTTGTTGATCCAGTCCATGACGTCCTCGCTTCCAAATGACTCTCATCTGCTTTCATAATTCCCGGATAACATCAAGGAACGCTGGACCAAGCTAAAAACATCCATTATTGCAGCCTGTGAACAAACCAAGAAACACCAGGACTGGTTTGATGAGAATGACAGTGAGATTGAACGCATGATTGACAAGAAAAGGAAGGCCTTTCAGATCTGGCAAAGAGATAGAAACTGTGCCACTAAGAAAAAAACCTATGCCAATGCTAAGGCTGAGGTTCAAAGAAGAACCAGAGAACTAAAAAACACCTGGTGGATTAAAAAAACTCAAGAGATCCAGCACTTAGCCGACACTCAAGATGCACAGTTTCTTTAAAGCCACAAAGACCATCTATGGGTCAATAAATCATGGCACATGCCCCCTATGCTCAGCAGATGGTACCACACTTCTAAAAGATAAAGAAGCTATTGCACTGTGCTGGAAAGAACACTCCTAAACCGCAACTCCCCTGTAGCTGCTGAGGTCCTCTCACAAATGCCGCAATAATAATAATAATAATAATAATAATAATAATAATAATAATAATATATTATTTATACCCCACCCATCTGGCTGCGTCTCCCCAGCCACTCTGGGCGGCTTCCAGCAAACTTTAAAATACATTAACACATCACAGATTAAAAACTTCCCTAAACAGGGCTGCCTTGAGGTATTTTCTGAATGTCAGATAGTTGTTTATCTCTTTGACCTCTGCTGGAAGGGCGTTCCACAGGGCAGGCGCCACTACCGAGAAGGCCCTCTGTCTGGTTCCCTGTAACCTCACTTCTCGCAATAAGGGAACAGCCAGAAGGCCCTCGGCGCTGGATCTCAGTGTCCAGGCTGAACGATGGGGGTGGAGACGCTCCTTCAGGTATATGGCCAACTATCACCCAGTCTCAAATCTACCATTCTTGGGCAAGGTGATTGAGCGGGTGGTTGCTGAACAACTCCAAGCACGCCTGGAGGATGCGGACCATTTGGATCCCTTCCAATCGGGATTCAGGCCTCATCATGGGACTGAAACTGCCTTGGTCGCACTGGTCGATGATCTCCGGTGGGCTAGGGACAAAGGTGAGAGCTGTTTCCTAGTTCTGCTGGATCTCTCAGCGGCTTTTGACACCATCGACCATAACATCCTTCTGGACCGTCTAGAGGGGTTGGGAGCTGGGGGCACTGTTATACAGTGGTTCCGCTCCTTCCTTCTGGGCCGTGTTCAGAAAGTGGTGGTGGGGGATGAGTGTTCAGACCCCTGGGCTCTCACTTGTGGGGTGCCTCAGGGTTCCGTCCTCTCCCCCATGCTTTTTAATATCTATATGAAGCCGCTGGGAGAGATCATCAGGGGGTTTGGGCTGGGTGTTCATCAGTATGCGGATGATACCCAGCTCTACCTCTCTTTCAAATCAGAACCAGTGAAGGCGGTGAAGGTCCTGTGTGAGTGCCTGGAGGCGGTTGGAGGATGGATGGCGGCTAACAGATTGAGGTTGAATCCTGACAAGACAGAAGTACTATTTTTGGGGGACAGGGGGTGGGCGGGTGTGGGGGACTCCCTGGTCCTGAATGGGGTAACTGTGCCCCTGAAGGACCAGGTGCGCAGCCTGGGAGTCATTTTGGACTCACAGCTGTCCATAGAGGCGCAGGTTAACTCTGTGTCCAGGGCGGCTGTCTACCAGCTCCATCTGGTACGCAGGCTGAGACCCTACCTGCCCGCAGACTGTCTCGCCAGAGTGGTGCATGCTCTAGTTATCTCCCGCTTGGACTACTGCAATGCGCTCTATGTGGGGCTACTTTTGAAGGTGACCCGGAAACTACAATTAATCCAGAATGCGGCAGCTAGACTGGTGACTGGGGGTGGCCGCCGGGACCACATAACACTGGTCCTGAGAGATCTACATTGGCTCCCAGTACGTTTCCAAGCACAATTCAAAGTGTTGGTGCTGACCTTGAAAGCCCTAAACGGCCTCGGTCCTGTATACCTGAAGGAGCTTCTCACCCCCACCGTTCAGCCCGGACACTGAGATCCAGCGCCGAGGGCCTTCTGGCGGTTCCCTCACTGCGAGAAGCAAAGCTACAGGGAACCAGGCAGAGGGCCTTCTTGGTAGTGGCGCCCGCCCTGTGGAATGCCCTCCCATCAGAGGTCAAAGGGATCAACAACTACATAACATTTAGGAAATACCTGAAGGCAGCCCTGTTTAGGGGAGTTTTTAATGTGTGATATTTTAATGTATTTTAGTGTTTGTTGGAAGCCGCCCAGAGTGGCTGGGGGGACCCGGCCAGATGGGCGGGGTACAAATATTATTATTATTATTATGGCAGACAATACAGAACTAGATGCCCCAGTGGTCTCGCTGGGTTTTCAACCCAGAACAGAGCTTAAGCCAATTTTTAATTCCCAAAACTGTTACTAATCACAGTTTTGTTTTTAAAACGATAGTAGTTAAAAGCATTGATTTGGGGATTTTCAATGTTCCAAAGCACTTCGTATGCCTTGACTTGCATTCTGTGGAACTACGCGAGGCAGGGGCGTACCCAGGATCAAAACTAGGGGGGGGGCAACAGGGCCGGTGCTAGGTTTTTTTGCGCCCTAGGCGAGATCACTTTCTGCCCCCCCCCCCCATTTCCCAGAGTTGTCGACCTTTTTTAAGGGAGCTGACACCATGCTTATACATTATCTCTAACAAGCCCTTAGAACAAAATAAAATGAAAAGGCAGAAGAAAATCTAATGAAGTCCTCAATTCCAAAGCAAGACTCATTCAAGACTCAACAGTTCTTCTAATTCATCCTCATGATTCAAATCACCACATGTCAAAAAGTTAAAGCAATCACCAGTTTGTTGTTCTTTAACTAAATTAATAAAGACACAGACAATGAAGTTCCTGGCCAATTTGTGTTTAAGTACAAAGCTGACGTTTTCAAATATTGTG